>SJYV01040021.1:796774-835751 GCA_006410875.1 Neotragus pygmaeus
GGGTGGAAGACATGAAGAAAAGGGATCAGGGAGTTGTATGTAGCCCGAAAGAGTAGCTAGAGCTGACAGGTGGGGCCTTTCCCTACCCACAAGAACAGTTGCTCTGGACTGGGGGAGGGAGGCTCAGAGAGGGGCCTGTATAGAATGCACCTCATTGTCCCCACTGAAACAGCTGTGCCTCTCCCCAGACTCAGCTGACAGGCCCTGAGGTGGGAGGTGGGAGCCGTGTGCACTCGGCAAAGGTCTCACAGACACAGTCAGCTGTTGGAGTAGACAGCTGCTCCCTGGACCTGGGGGGGAGGGTGTGGACCAAAGGGGTAAGGAAGGACGCACCTGGCATAGTTGATGTGGGGCTGGGGGAGGGGGAAAGCCAGCCATAAACCCTGCAGGCCCTGGGAACAAATCTAACAAAGACGGAACAAGACCCTCATGGAGAAAACAAGCACGTTTAAAAAAATATATATTTATTTACTCATTTGACTGTGCTGAGCCTTAGTTGCGACAGATAGGATCTTTGATCTTCACTGCAGGATGTGGGATCCAGTTTCCGGACCAGGAATCGAACGTAGGTCCCCTGCATTGGGAGCTTGGAGCCTTAACCACTGGGCTACCAGAGAAGTCCGAAAACACAAATTTTTACATAAGGATCAAAATAGAAGCTCTTGTATATGGACGGATATGACAGGGTGATGGTCAGGAAGGTATCGTGTTAGAAAGATGTTGCTTCTCTCAAAAATGAATCTGGAATTCAACAGGATTCCGATTAACCCAGGACTGTTGGGGATTTTTTGTGGTTTTTTTTTTTCCTTTCTGGAATTGTGTAAGCTGATCGTAAAATTTGTAAGGAAGGAAAGAGGCTGAGAAAAGCCAAGTCAATCTGAAGAAGAAAAAGAAGAAGGGATACCAGTCTGGCCTGACAGATACTACTGTGGCCAGTCTGGTAATATGGGAGTTAAAACTGTGGCCGAGGGAACTTCCCTGGTGGTCCAGTGGCTAAGCCGCCACACTCCTCCTGCAGGGGGCCTGTAGGGAACTAGATCTCCCATGCTGCGACTAAAGTAAAAAATGCTTCATGTCACACTAAGACTCTGCTTAGCTGTATTTGTAGGTGCAGCCAAATAAATTAATTAATTAAAAAGAAAAAACTGTGGCAAGATGAGAGTACACACAGTGACTAAGGAACAGAATAGAGAGCTTAGAAGCAGACTTTAAGGATATATGGGGCAGAGGGGAAATTTCTGGTCAGAGGAGAAGGGATAAACAGGATCAGAAATAGAACTGGACACAGTGGGCCATCTATGAGGGAAATATAATATTTGATCCTTTCCCACAGCAACTACAGAAATAAATTCCAGTGGCATTAGAGACCTGAAAATGGAAAGTAAAATGATAAAATATAGGAGCTGATCTTTAGGAATTTGGGATGATAGAGAATTGTTTTATGGATTTTTAGGAATCTTTTTGTTAGGGTAATATTCAAAATTACATAAAAGTAGAGATAACAGTATAAAGCTTCCCCATGTATCAATCACCCGGCTTCAATAATAATTCAAAAACATTTAACAAAAGACACTATAGGAACTCCCCTGGTGGCTCAGTGGCTAAGAATCCATTTTGCAATTCGGGGGATGCAAGTTTGATCCCTGGTTGGGAAATTATATCCCTCCTGCCACAGAGCATCTGAGCCCTCACGCCACGACAACGGAGCCCCGCCATGATTAGAGTTATACACCACAATGAAAGGTTCCTTGTGCCACAACTAAGACCCAACACAGCCAAATAAATTTCAAAAGCAAACAAACAAAAATAAAAGACACTACAAAGTGAAAGTCTCTCACAGACCGGGAGAAGAAATTTGCAATCCATATAACTGAAAAAGATTTTGTATTGATCATAAATAAAGTACTTTTGTAATCAGGAAGAAAAAAGCATTACAGAAAAGTGAATGGAGGATATTTGCAAGTCTTTTCTTGAAAAGGAAAGATGAGTGGTCCATAATTGTGAGATGCTATTTATCCACTCTGGTTCAAGGAGACGTGCAAAGTATTTGAGAAGAAGAAATTCATGGAGTACTGGACACAATCATTTAACAGGGCAATTTGGCAATATCTGGTAAAGCTGAAAACACACATTTCTTTGGAACTCAGCAATTCTACTTCTAGGTGTGACTCTAGAGGAATTCTCACAGATGCGCACAGGGAGATGTATATGAGGAAGTCCATTCATGGTTTTTATAATAACAACAACTGGAAACAACTTCCCTGTCCACCAACAAGATAACAGAAATATTAATGCAATCAAAATGGAATACAATACAGCAGATAAAATGAACGCACTCTCATATATTAACAGGGATAAGTTTCAAAATAAAGATGTTGAATAAGATAAAACCAAATGGCAAAAGAATATAAGCCAAGTCATACCCAGTATTTAAAAATGTAAAACACATAAGCAACAGTATATATATTTTTATAGCTACCTAACTGACATATGCCCATCTAGTAAAAGTTGAAACATAGATGGGAGGGACTTCCTTGGTTGACCAGTGGTTAGGACTCAGAGCTTTCAATGTAGGGGGTACTGGTTCCAACCCTATTCAGAACTAAGATCCCACATGCCATGTGGTTTACACAGAAAGTGTAAACTGAAAAAGTAACCTAAGAAATATAGATGGGAGAAAGGCTCTAAGTAGCTGTGTCTATAATGTATCGTGTTGTTGTTGTCTAGTTGCTCAGTCATGTCCAACTCTTTCCACCCCATGGACTTTAGCTTGCCAGGCTCCTCTGACCATGAGATTTTCTAGGCAAGGATACTGGAGTGGGTTGTGCCATTTACTTCTCCAAGGGATCTTCCTGATCCACAGATCAAACCCGTATCTCCTGCATTGGCAGGCGGAGGCACCAGGGAAGCCCCTGTAATGTACTATCCCTTAAAAAAAAAAAAAAAGAATGAAGAGGGCTTCCCTGGTGGCTTAATGATAAGCAATCCACCTGGCAATGCAGGAGACACGGGTCCAGTTCCTGAATTCGAAAGATCCCACATGCCATGGAGCAGCTGAGCCCATGGGCCACAACTCTTGAGCCTGTGCTCTAGAGTCTGGGAACCGCAGCCACTGAGTCCACGTGATGCAACTACTGAAGTTAGTGCCCTAGAGCCGTGCTCCTCAACAAGAGAAGCCACCCCAAGGAGAAGCTTGTGCACCACAACGAGAGAGCAGCTTCCACTCACCACAACTAAAGAAAAGCCAGTGCAGAAACAAAGACCCAGCGTAGCCGAAAATCAAATAAATAAATCTAAATGAATAAAACTACAGGAAATACGGCAAAATGTTGACACTGTCTAATCTTGATGCTGAATACATGGACATATTCTGTTACATTAATTGCTGTCCTCTGCATCTTTTCTGAATTCTGCATATCGACCATTTAATAATGAACGTGGGTCCCCTTCACGTCTGCCCTTTTTCTCTGGATCTCTCTAATGCTCTTCCATCTTTTGCCCTCTCTTTTACTCCTGGCATCCAACAAGTTTCTGGCCTCCCAGAAGTAAAGGCAATGTGACCTAGCAGTTAGCGGGCATGGTGCTGGGAGGCAGACCTCTTGCTTCTAGTTGTCCCCTGGGGAGGGGGACTCCTCCCTCTGTCTCAGTCTCTCCTTGGGTGTCCAGCGCTGGCCTCTTTCTGCCCCTTCCCCTTTCTCTGGTCCCCGTAGTGCTTTGCACCAGGGACAAGGCTAGCATCAGGGAGTGGGAACAGAACAGACCAGGGAGGGAGACTAGGGAAACTTCTTACATGGAGGTGATGTCGCCATGCCACCCTCCATGGTCTGAGTTACAGACACCGAAAGATACACATAAACTCTTCTATCTCTCTTCTGCTGCACCCAGGCTAAGTAAGCTCTTTCCTCCTTCCCCCGTCTCTCCCTTGGTGAGGAAATTCTGAAAATGAGGGGAGGGATTGGAAACTTCATCCTCAGAATGCTTGAAGGACCTAGAAGTGTGGATTTGGGAACAGACGTCTGTAAGTACCACTGAAGGTAAGTCCACGTCAAGTATGACAAAACAGATGTCTTTAAATGTCTCTGTTTAATTCAACTGATGAGTATTTATTCTATTTGAATCTGATAACACAAATGTCGAGGGAAAAGAAACCATGGGCATGGTTCTCTTATTTCTTTATGGCTGTGCTGGGTCTTTGTTGCTGTGCGTGGGTCTTCTCTAGCTGTGGCGAGTGGGGGCTACTCTCTAGTTGCAGAGTGCGGGCTCATCATTGAATTGGCTCCTCTTGTTGCAGAGCACAGACTCCAGGGCACATGGTCAGTAGTTGCAGTTGGTGGGCTTTAGAGCGTGGGATCAGTAGTTGTGGGGCATGGGCCTAGAGGCTACTGTGGCCTCACAGTATGTGGGCTTTTCCTGGGCCAGGGATGGAACCAGTGTCCCCTGAATTGGTAGACAATGGATTCTTAACCACTGGACCACCAGGGAAATTCGACATTTTAAAATTTTTTAAGAGCTACATTTTGAACATGTCTCCATCCTTGAGAGGTAAGTGATTATCTACACAAAAATCTACCTACAGATTTACCACTGGAATTAGAATCGGGCCAGGAGAACATAGCTGTATGACTGGGTCACAAAACTCAATTAATTGAAGAAGGCAGCTCTCAGATCAAATAATGCTAAGTGTATTATTTAATAGATGGGCAATACAGTGGAGTTATATGAAATGAAAGTCGCTCAGTTGTGTCTGACTCTTTGGACTATAGCCTGCCAGGCTCCTCTGTCCATGGAATTCTCCAGGCAAGAATACTGGAGTGGGTAGCTGTTCCCTTTTCCAGGGGATCTTTCCAACACAGGGATTGAACCCAGGTCTCCTGTGGATTCTTTACCATCTGAGCCANTAGCCTGCCAGGCTCCTCTGTCCATGGAATTCTCCAGGCAAGAATACTGGAGTGGGTAGCTGTTCCCTTTTCCAGGGGATCTTTCCAACACAGGGATTGAACCCAGGTCTCCTGTGGATTCTTTACCATCTGAGCCACCAGGGAAGCCCAAGAATACTGGGCTGCGTAGCCTATCCTTTCTCCAGGGGATCGAACTGGGGTCTCCTGCATTACAGGCAGATTCTTTACCAGCTGAGTTGCTAGGGAAGCCCAAGGAGTTATATGACCTGAGTTCAAATCCTAGCTCCTCTACTGCCAGTGTGGAATCAAGGCAAATCAGTCAAGAACTGCTCTGTGCCTTGGTATACTTTTCTATGAAAAGGAGCTAATTTGTTGGGATGAAAGGTATTAATATCAATAGTTGGGTGTTAGAACAATGCCTGGTATAGAAAACGTGTTTGATGAACAGTAGCGCTTTTTAAAAAATAATGTACCCACTCCTGGTATTCATTCATTACATTGCTATCTACAAGGTACATCGTTCACTTATCCTCACAATTTTCCAGAGTGTTCCCTTCTGTAGACAAATGAGTAAATTGACGTTTAGAGAGGACCACGGTGACAGTCAGTAGAAGGCAGTCAGTCCAGGTGGAGGGGCTTGCATAGCAGACCTAACAGGGTACCAAGTCCAGCCAGGTCAAGTTAGCCCTCCAGGAATCATGCTGGATGGAGAGCTCTGAGCGTTCAATGTAGGAGCAGTCACGTTAGCTGGAGAGTTATTCCTTTCCTCCACGTCAACAAACTTATTTAATGTTCATATGTGCAGACACTCGAAATACATCAATGAAAAAAACAGTCCTGCCCCCGGTGTATGGTCAGTAGGGAGACAGAGGAGTAAATAGGAAATTACAGTAGAGAGAGAAATGTTCTGCCAGGGGAAGTGTCTGGCACCTTGGGAGAATGGGGCAGCCTGCCAGCAAGGGGCCCGGGTGTGTGCGGGCAGTGCGGCTCCTCACAGGGGGCCCCCCTGGAGAGCAGAGCTAGGGAAGTGGTGGGGGGGACTGTGAGGCAGCGGGGCTCAGGAGGAAAGGGAAGCCAGGGCCGTACTGGGGCAGAGGATGGGCAGAGAGTGACAAAGGGTCCTGGGGAGACCTGCTGCAGGAAGGGGACTGTGTCCAGGCGAGGCAGAGCGTGAGGAAAGCCCAGAGACCAGAGAGGGTGAATTAGGGAAATGTTTGGCGTGCAAGACGAGACGTGGCTGGAAAGCACGCTTAGTGAGTCTTGGAGGTTACTCCTGGCTTGCTCTACTAGCAGGAGGGAAACCAGCATTGTTTGGGAGGATGAGTTGATAAATTCAGGTTTCCACCTGGGTGGTTCTGAAGAACAAAGGAGACCAAGAGTCTGAAGTCTCTGGCAGGAGGGTGAGCAGCAATTAAGCTTGGAGCGGGTGGGGTGGGGCAGGAGAAACAAGTCCAGAAGAGAGTGAGGCTGTTTGGGGGTGGGCAGGAGGGAGGTGTTCCCCCATGTCAGCACCTCAGGATCACCTCCTTGTGAGACAGAATAGGGACAAAGGGAAACCCAAGAGGTGGGAGAGTGCAGCTATCCACTCCCAAAGGGACTGGATAAATTTAAGCAATTTACTTTGTAAATAGAAAAACCTACACACAATTAAAAATGTGCATAAGCACTGGTAAACTGAAAGCAGTTACCCTGGGAGGTGGAATATAAGGTGAGTTTTGCTTTTCATCCGTGTACTTTTCCATGTTTTCAGTGTCCTGATGAGAATGTGCAACTGCTAAAGTCGATAAAGGACAGAATAAAGGTTGTTTGCTCACAAGAGGCGTCTTCAGTCTAGAGTCGGATGTCACCAAGAGATCAAAGGCCAGCAGGAAGGATTCCCCTTGTGGTCCAGCGGATAAGAGTCTGGGTGCTAACAGAGAAGACATGCGTTCAATCCCTGGTCTGAGAAGACCCCACGTGCCTCTGACCAGCTAAGCCAGTGCACCACAACTGCTGAAGCCTGAGCGCCCTACGTCCTGTGCGCTCTGCAATGAGGGAAGCCGCCTCAGTGTGCAGCTCAGGCACCACAACGAAGAGGAGACCCCGCTCACCGTAACTAGAGAAAGTCTGTGTTGCAACAAAGACAGAGCAGCCAAAAACAAATAAATAAATACATTAAAAAAAAAAATGCCCCCAGGAAGAGTGAGGAACTAGAGGGTCTTCTGGATGTGTCTGTGAGAGGGGTCCCATGGCCTGGAGAGGGAATTTCTGAGGGAGTGAAGGGGTGGAGTCTATGGGGCAAGGGGTGGAGTCTATGGGGCAAGGTTAAAAAACCCAGTGGAGAGACACATGACAAAGGAAAATATTTGCAGCCCCTATGCAGACAAAGGTCAAATCTTCCTAAAATGTAAATTGCTCCTAGAATTTTATAAGAAAAAACACAAAAGCCCAGTATAAAAATGAGCAAAGACTATGCTCACAGAAAATGAAACGAAAGGAAAATGTGAATATTTGCTCAGCTTCAACTTGCAAAAAGAGAAATGCAAATTACAAGGTCAGAAATTGTTTTTCTTCTATCACATTATAAATATGCAAAAGTTTGACCACATACTGCCTTGAATGGGGAAATGTGTGCTCAGTGGCTCAGTCATGCCTGACTCTTTGCGACCCTATGGACTGTAGCCTGCCAGGCTCCTCTGTCCATTGAATTGTCCAGGCAAGACTACTGGTGGGGAAATAGACACTCTCATACTGCTGCTAGGAACTTAGATTGGTATTACCTTTATGGAGGAGAATTTAATATGTATCTGAGTTTCCGATCTATATATTCTTGAGCTCAGTAACCCCCTTTTAGAAATTTATCCTATAGAAATATTTCCACTATATACGATGACATATGGACATGTTAACTATAGCATTGTTTATAGAAGGGAAAGGTTGCAAACAACTTAATAAATAGCTGATAAATAAATGATGAGACTTTGCTGCAGTGGAATACTATGCAGCTATAATAAATCAAAAGGAGAGACTTCCCTGGTGATCGAGTGGTTAAGACTCTGCACTGCCAATGCAGGGAACCCAGGTTTGATCCCTGGTCTAGGAACCTAGATCCTGCATGTCACGACTAAGACCTAGGATAGTCGACAACAAAAAAAAATCATAAGGAAGCTCTCTGTATACTGATAGAAAAATGTCTCCAAGATATGTATCTCCTCCCCCCACCCTTCTCCCCACGAGCAACTATCTGCTTTTTCTCTGTGTCTGTAACTCTGCTTTTGTTTTTGTTATGCTTGTTCACTTGTTTTATTTTTTTAGATTCCACACGTAAGTGAACTCATCCAGTGTTTGTCTTCCTCTGTCTGACTTATTGCATTTGGCATAATACTAAGTCCATCCACGTTGTCACAAATGGCCAGATTTCATTCTCCTTTTTGTGGCCAAGTAACACTCCATTGTATGTATATAGTCTCTTGACTGTGACAATTTCTCATACTTGCCTTGTTTTTGATGACATTCACAGTTTGGAGGAGTTATTGGTCAGGAGTTTTGCATAATGTCCCGCAAGTGGGATTTGTCTGCTATTTTTCTTATGATTAGACTGGAGCCTCATCTTTAAAATAAATATTTATTATTTATTTCTTTACTATTTATTTGCGGTTGCACTGAGTCTCGCTGCGGCCGGCAGGGGCCCATCTTCGTGGCAGCGCACAGGCTTCTCACTGCAGTGGCTTCCCTTGCTGTGGAACGTGGGCTCTAGAGCACGGGCCCCGCAGTTGTGGCCCCCGAGCTCAGTTGCATCCTCGGCATAGAGAATCCTCCCCGACCAGGGACTGAATCTCTGTCGCCTACCTTGGCTGGCAGATTCTTAACCACTGAGCCACCAGGGAAGTCCCGGAGTTTGCAGTTTGGGGGAATGAAACCATAGCCATAAAATGTCATTCTCATCACATCATATCAAAGAAATTTTCTATCCACATGGTTTTTCTCTCTTGATGTTAACCTTGATCACCTGCCTAAAGTCGAAGGTCCTATTTGTCAGATTTTTTTTTTTGGCCACGCTGCACCCCTTGTGCGTTCCTAGTTCCCCTAAAGGGCCCCCGGCAGTGAAAGCACAGAGTCCTAACCACTGAATCGCCAGGGAAGTCCCACGTTTCTCTGTCTTAAAGTTATTCTTTTCTCTCAGTTTCCACCCTGTCCCTCTTTGGAAGGAAGTCACTATGAGCTGCCCACACTTGAGATGTGGGGAATTACACGTCACCTTTGACATATTCCCATCATTGTGTTTTTTGTTTTTGCTACTTTAAAAAAAAAAAAAAGCATTTCCATACTTTTTGGCACTCAGGATGCTCTGGGCTCATTCTGTATATTTCTTGTCACACTCTCCACCCTATTCCTAGATTTAGACATTCCTTTCTCACTTTTNTTTTTTGTTTTTGCTACTTTAAAAAAAAAAAAAAGCATTTCCATACTTTTTGGCACTCAGGATGCTCTGGGCTCATTCTGTATATTTCTTGTCACACTCTCCACCCTATTCCTAGATTTAGACATTCCTTTCTCACTTTTCTTCTGATGAGAACTTTTAAGATCTATAGTCTTAGCTGTTTTCAAATAAACAACACAGTATTGTTAACCATAGTCACTGTGCCATATGTTACATCCCCGTGACTTTTTGTTCTTTCCATTTCTTTGGCCAACACGTGCAGCTTGCGAGATCTTAGTGCTTTGAGTAAGGATTGAACCTTGGCCCCTGGCAGTGGAAGACTGAAATTCTAACTTCTAGATCACCAGGGAATTCCTTCCAGCACTTGTTTGTCACTGAAGTCTCTTCCTTTTGATCACTTTAACATGTTCCACTCTGTCCTCATCCCCACCTCTGGCAACCACCAATCTGTCCTCTGTATCTGAGCTGTTTTTAAGTTATTTAAAACATTTTTGTAGATTCCACACCTGAGATCATCCTGTGTTTGTCTTTCTCTGAGTTATTTCATTTAGCACGGTGCCCTCAAGGTCCATTCCTTTTATTGCAAATGGCAGGATTTCTGGTCTATTTTGACCCCACTTTCTCAAGAGAGCAGAGGAAAAAACTCGGGAGCTATTCTGGGGGACCTATGTTCCCCGACGTGAGCTCGTCTTTGCAATACAGAAGGAGGCTGAAGAGGGGGTCTGAGGGAAAGAGGGTAGCAGCTGTGGAGTGTGGTGGTGAGTCATCCTGAGGCAAGCTCTACCACGTGACCTCAGCCACAGGCACCCAGCACATGCTGAGCAGGGTGCTGGCAGCACGGTCTCATGCCCTTTCCCAGGAAAACACTGCCGTGAGCAGAGGAAGCTCCTCATGCTGAGGACCAGAGGAGAAGAGCAGAAAGTGTGATTACAGACCATCTCTGGAGATGGCAGAGATGTCATGGGAATGGCCTCCCAGGCATTGGCGGAGCGGGTATTTGAATGCATTGAGTCAGAAAGTGTGGTCAGGGTGTGCATGCAGAGAGCAAATTTGACCACCAAGAGGAGGGAGCAGCCAGGCCTGGCCGTAGCTAGAGGGTGGGGGTTGGGGGACAACTTCTGTTTTAGAGTTCGGGTGTGGAGGAATGTGATGAAGGCATGTTTCCAAACGTGTTGANGGTGTGCATGCAGAGAGCAAATTTGACCACCAAGAGGAGGGAGCAGCCAGGCCTGGCCGTAGCTAGAGGGTGGGGGTTGGGGGACAACTTCTGTTTTAGAGTTCGGGTGTGGAGGAATGTGATGAAGGCATGTTTCCAAACGTGTTGAATGCATGTGTGAATTAGATATATTTATTCAGTGTATGCTGGTTCATCTCACTTCTCCAGTACAGCGCAGTCATGTGGTCAAACTCTGAGGGTGCCTCTCACATCCTAATCGGGGTGAATGGTGCCCCCTTGGGTTGTTCAGAGCACAGACTATATATGGGGCTCTGCTCAGCATGGTGACAACGGAAGCAGAGAGGGTAGGGGGTCCCCAGAGGAAAAGAACCAGATACTGTTTTTTAACATGAAAGAAATAATTTTGAGCCGAAACTTATTTCGTGACCCAGGCCTGGCCACAATGCTTGCACTTGAGTAGGTCTCAGTAATGATGGTCTTAAGGGAACAGAAGAACAAATGACTCATGAGGCAAGAGAAGTCAGAACGGCAAATCAGTTATAAATTATGACTTCCAGTTCTGTTTCACTGGTAAAGATTAGCCAGAGGTGCTCAACCACCAGCTCAACAGAAACGTATGGGATGACAAGGTTGACCTTTTCTGACCCCTGGTGACTTCAATCAACTGAAGCCTGTCCTCTGTTAACCTTTGCCGTAATTCCAGACAGAATTCTCCTCTCAAACCCCTTCATGCATACTCATATACCCTCAGTTTAAAACTTCCAATAAAAAATTTAAACATTACTCTTTTTTAACTTAAACACAAAAACTAAACAAACAAAAAACTTGCCCAATTTTGCTGTTCGGAGAGACACAGCTTTGGGGAGGATCTCCAGTGTTCTCCTTATTTGCTCCAAGTAATAAACCCTTCCTTCTGCTCTTTGAGTTGATTGTCTTTTGGCTTAGCATCCACTAAGAGGGGAACCCAGTTTTCAGGTGACAATGAGAGCTTCACCCTCTTCATCTTAGTCGTTCATACAGCACTCCTCTGAGACAGGCACTGTCACCCGAATTTGGGGGGGGGGTGTATGCCACATGGTTTGCAGGATCTTGGTCTCCAGAGCATGGATTGAACCCCAGCCACGGCAGTGAAAGCCTGGGATCCGATAGAAGATGGTGACATCTCCCGCTGGGGCAAGGGACAAGGAAGGGGTGGGGTCAGCATCTGGCTGGACTTTCCAGAACCAACTGGGACTGCCTGGTCCTCTCAAAAACTCAAGTTTTCCAGCCTCTGCCAAAGGATCCCTGCACCCACCTAGGGACCTTCGCTCCTTAGCTGCTCTGAAAAGAAAAGGTGGTGGTGGAAGACAGGGTCGAGGAATCAGTCTTTAAGACCCTTGTTAACAGACTGTGACCTCTTTCTCAGACAAGACCACAGTGGGTGGGAGAGGACGGTGGCAGGGCCGGAAATGACTGCTCTGAGGCGGTGGGGGAGGCAATGGAGCAATGGGTGGCTTTCACAAAGGCGACAAAGGGCAGGGCTGGTGCTGGGAATTGGTTGCCAGATCCGGGAAGACTGGAATCCCACCCCCACCCCCCACCCCCAAGCCTAAGAGGAATGGGTGGGTTTAATGCAAATAGAAGGAAGCCTCTGAGCTCTTATTGCAGGAGGAAACGAAGCCTGCTACCCTGGGAAGCTCAAAGTACACAGAGCCGGGAAGGATTCCAATTCATTGGAGGTTTAGATTCGTTAGACCCTATTCTAAAGGAATTTAGAGGCTGTCTCTGTGCAAGAGGCTGCAAAGCTCCCAAGCACAGTTGCCCGGGGCAGGGGTAGGGAGAGAGAGCCACAGGGAGATCTGGAAGGTTGAGAGAAGTGCAGCTGGGGGCACTGCTGGTGGTCTCAGTCTTCCCACTGCAGCAGGAGGCTGGGGTCTAGGGACTGGAAGCTGGAGGCGTCTGAGGCAGAGACTCCAAGGTCAAGGACTGTTGGACTGAGGACAATAGCCAGGCAGCAGTTTTTAAACAATAAGAATGATTTGAATATGAATACCTTTCAAGGCAGGAATGAACTAATCGGTGGCCACCGTCCCCCACTCCTCCCCAGCCACACGGCCAGGAGGCTCAGTGCGTTTCTATGACTGGCTGACTCCTGTAGGATTTTTGAACTCTGGTGAGACAGCAGCAGCGCCACCTTTGGAGATTCCAGTCTGAGGGAGGAGATGGGAGGGGAGGCTCAGAGTCCGGCGGCTCAGCTCTCCCCTAGGATGTTGCTCCAGGTACCATGCTGTGATGGGGCATTCCTTTCCTTTAGCGTCCCCAGCACTGCCCATAAGTGCCAACAGCGCCCTCTAGCTCTGTGACAATACTGCATTTCCAAATGCTCCCTGGACGAGGCTGTGGTACNCTGGGCATAAGTGGATGAAGGTGTGGAGTTAGCAGGGGTTCAGGGAGACAGGGACTCCAGTGGGAAGGGTGGGGAGGTCACGTGTATCTGAAGCAATAGGGAATGGGGGCCATGGGATTGGGGTTCCAATTCTGACTCTGCTACTACTTTGGACTTCCCTGCCTCGTGCCTCAGTTTCCTTGACTGTAAAATTAGGGACAGAGTGTCGGTGTTGGTGGGGGCTACCGGATGACTGATCCCTGAGCATGACATCCCACAGCCCGGGATGGGAGGCAGGCAGCCTTGGAGCAGTGAGGTGGGGCCCCTCACCAGGACTCGCTGTGCTTCTCGGTGAAGACCCTCAGCAGGAAGTCGGCGTCCTTGTGCGGCTCGAAGGTGGAGGGGATGATGATGTACTCCCCCGGGGGCAGCTGGAGCTGGCTGCTCACCTCCCGCGAGTTGGTGAAGATCTCCGAGAAACCCAGGTCCTGGTACTTGACGAAGAAGTCCTTTTTCAAATGGACATCCTGGAGGTTCTGAAACTGTACGTGCCCTGCCAGTGGGTTCAGGGTCCTCCGGGGGAGGGCAGGGAGAGAGGGACCCCCACAGTGAGGCCTAGCTGGGCAAGGTTAGGGGGACGCTGTCTGGCTGGCAGGTAACTCCAGTGTGGTCGTTTCCTTCCCTGACTCCCACCCAGGGCCCAAGGGGGCTGGAACCCTGACCCAGTGGCCCCCAGACCCTTCACCGAATTTCACCCCTGGCCCATCTACATGCAGCCGGGAATGGGGTGGGTGTCTGCCGGTCGTCAAGCCCCTCATCTTCGGTACCTCCTTTGGGATCTGGGAAGAGAAGAAAGAGGAAGGTCAGATCCCCAGGATGGCTAAGGGGCTCAGGTCCATGGAAGTCAGGCTGTGTATGTGTGGGTGTTGGTGGTGGGGGGGTGGGGGGCTGCTAATAAGGGCCCTGGGACACCAGTGTGGGGAGGCGCGTGGGATCTAAGAGCTGTTAAGTCCCAGCTTTAATAACCTTTCCTTTTACTTTGGACGCAAAGTATGGTTTACACCAAGTTTTGCGAAGAGGATATTTTATCACTTCGGGTTAAGGATGGAAAGGAAATCCCCCAGAGGTGGTGAACTAACTCACCCAGTCTCACGCTGCTGAGCAGCTGGAGAACTGGGAAAAAACACGGGGAGAGCATTTTCCATGGAGTGCTAATTTTTCCCAGGAAATTCATAGAAACCCAGGAATGAGCACAAAGGTATTCATTAAAAAGGTGCTCTATAAAAAAGTGACTTAAACCAAAATAAATACATTGCTCTCCTGCAGAAATATAGGTTCCTGCAGAACCTTTAATATACTAATGGCCCAGGGGAGCTGTGGGTGGGTGTAGAGAAGGCAGCCTTTCCGCAAGGGGTCGCATCTAACCTTAGAAATGGCTTTGGGTGTGTCTATTAACCTGGGGGCCACACAGCCTAGGAGGAGGGCAGGGCTCAAGTCTGCTTTTGTTCATGATTGAGCATACAGAAGGTACTCCACGGATACTGTTGACTATGTAAGTGAAAGGACAAATGGGCGTTTCTAGGATTTTGCAAGGCACAGTTTGGGAAACACTTGTCAAGGGTTTTTCTGGCCAGACTCCATGCCCTTGGTGGGGTGGCTCTGCGGAGGTTTGGGGGCTGTGGGGAAATCTCTGAGTGTGTTGAAACCGGGATGAGTTTGGACATGACCTTGCCTCTGGCTCCCAGTCTCCTTCCTTTTTATTAAAGGCCTTACTATTTGAAAGGCCCTTTGAACAATGCCTGGCACAGAGGAAGTGCTCCTTAAGTGGTTTTTTTGTTTGTTTGTTTACACCTCGAGGCATGTGGGATCTTTTTTCCCAACCGGAAATAGAACCCGGTGCCCCTGCGCTGGACCACTAGGGAAGTCCCTCCTTAAGAGTTTTCATTTTAAAAAATTTTGAAAGAAAACTGTCAGCCCTGCCTTAAAAGCTCAACACACCACTCAAGAAAAAGCCAGGGCAGGAGGTTGGGGGGGAGGGATAAACTGGGAGATTGGGATTGATAAACACACACTACTGTAAATACAATAGGGAGCTAATAAGGACCTGGCTTCCCCAATGCCTCAGCCGTAAAGAACCTGCAAGTAATGCAGGGGAGAAGGCAGGAGAAGCGGGTTGGATTCCTGGTTCAGGGAAGATTCCCTGGAGAAGGAAATGGCAACCCATGCCAGTACTCTTGCCTGGGAAATCCCATGGAGTGTCCACAGGGTCGCAGAAGAGTCAGACACGACTTAGCAACTGAATACCACCACCAATAAGGATCTCCTGCTCAGCACAGGGAACTCTACTCAATACTATGTAATGACCTATGTGGGAAAAGAGTAGGTATGTGTCTATATACCACTGATCCACTTTTTTGTATATCTGAAACTAACACAACATTGTCGGGAGCGAAGAAGAAAGAGCGAGGTAGGGGTGTGGAGGTGGTTGAAGGGAGGGTGTCCTAATCCTGGGGCTGTGGGGCGGGCAGTGGTCCGGGGGGTGAGGCCACTGCAGGAGTGGCCAGGGGACCAGCTGGACGCCCACCGAGTAGATGACGAAGCCGATGGTCTCCAGCTGAGCTCCGTGGGTCCTCGTTCGCCTCCAGTTCTTCTGCATCAGGGCCACCAGGCAGGTGCAGACGGCTTCATCGTCCTCTGTGCCGTCATCCTCCTCGGGGAGACAGATCTTAAACTGGGGGTTGGTCCAGAATGTGTCTGTAGAGGAAGCAGGTCAGGATGGCCCTGCCCTTCCCGGGGTGGACGGGTCCAGGCCACACGCCCGCCTCCTCAACATCAGTGGCATCTGATGGACCTTGCCCCTGGGCCCCTGGGCCGGGCTGTGCAGTGGGTCAGTGGCCCATCACCCACTCCCTTCCCCGAGAGTTCCACCCCCACCCCTGCCCAGCCCACCCAGGTAGCTCCGGCAGCCCCCTGCGGTGCTGCCCCTCCGCCAGCTGCCCTCGTAGAAGGTGGTGTGCCAACAGCTCTTGGAGTCCCCTGAGAGTGTGTCGGGTATCACGTTGCAGATTTCCAGGAGGGTGAAGTTGCCAAGGAAATCTTGGTAGGACATCCTGTGGTGGGAGGTGCGCAGAGCCATCAGCGGCACACCCACACCCACGGACCCTCCAGAACTTCCCCATCCAAGGCTCAGGTGCGATGGGCGGCAGGAGGATGGAGGGGTGGGCATGGGACTGACCAGAACTCCCCGTCCTCCTTCCTGTGCAGCAGCTGCCTCTGGACATCTGGGGCCACCTCCTCCCACTCCTTGGCGCTGGAGCAGAGACAGGTGGGGGAGTAGAGCTCGTTCCTCCCCCAGGGCTCCCCTCACCCCTGAGCTACTTGAGAGTCCTGGTTAGATGGAGAATCTAGGTGGCATGGCCTTGCTCTGTGAGGTGGGGCCTGCGGTGTGCTCTGCACCACCCCTCCCAAGTGCTGGCAGGTCACCTACTTGTCACTCCAAGCTCCATTCCACTCAATCCGGCCCCAGGGATTCCGGACTCGGATCAGCGTTTCTGTCCTGCCTTGGTAGGAGACCTGGGTGGGTTGTGGGCAGAGGTCAGGGGCGTAGGGTCAGAGAAGCTCTCCTTCTTGAGCCTTTCTGGGTGGAGTTAGAGGGCTCAGACTCACATCCTGGAGGCCGGTCACTGAGTAAGCATGTCCTCTCACCAGCATACCCTGGGTCAAGGACTCCAGCTCATGTTTGTTGGTGACCTGCAGAACACAGAGGGCTCAAGAGGAACTCAGGAGCTGGTTAGGGAGATGGGGGCACCTGAAGACAGGTGACAACTCTCTGAACTCCCTGTTTTAAAACTTATTTTTATTGGAGAAGAGTTGCTTTACAATAAATGTCATGTTCATTTCAGAGGTACGGCAAAGTGAATCGGCTAGACGTGTACGTATTATCCCCTCTTTTTAGGACTTTGTTCTTATTTAGATCTGGGTTCACTTTTTTTTTTTTAATTAAACTTTGCCTTTTCAAGTGCTTGCAGACTCACAAGCAATTTTAAGAAATGATACAGACAGATCCTGTGTGCCCCATGTCCAACACCCTACAGCAATATCTTCCAAAACTATAGCGCAGGGACTTCCCTGGTGGTCAGGTGGTTAAAAACCTGCCTTCCACAGCCCGGGACCAAGGTTCAAACCCTGGTTGTGGAACTGAGACCCCACACACTGTGCGGCAACTAAGCAATGAAGACCAAGTGCTGTCCAGATAAAAATAAGTAATTAGTTTTTTAAAACTGCTAAAAAAAACACAAAAAGCTATAGCACGATATCAAGGCTTTTTGTTCTGTTTTATTTTTTTAGCTATGCCATACAGCGTACAGGACCTTAGTTCCCCAGCAGGGATTGAACCTGTGTCCCCTGCAATGGAAGCGTGGAAGTCCGTATAGCACAATATAAAAACCAGAATGAATATGTTGACACAATCTATTGATCTAACACAGATGCCTCCACTTTTACTAGTATTCATGTGTATATGTTTTATGTATTATTATCATATGTATAGTGTTCTGTATCTACCACCATCGTCGCAATACAGAACATTTCCATCACCGCTAACATCCCACATGCTGCCCTGTTATAGCCAACAATCACCTCTTATGACCGTCTTCCCTAAACTCTGACAACTCCTAATCTGTCTCCATTTTTCAAGAATTTTGTCATTTCCAGGCCTTCCCTAGGTGGCTCAGTGGTAAAGAATCCATCTGCCAATGCAGGAGACATGGTTCCATCCCTGATCTGGGAAGATCCCAAATGCCTTGGGGCAACTAAGCCCGAAGCCACAGCTATGAAGCCTGTGCTCTAGAGCTGCAGCTACTGAAGCCTGGGAGCCCTAGAGCTCATGCTCTGCAACAAAGAAAAGCAGAAAAGCAGTGAGGACCAGAGAGTAGCCCCTGCTTGCTGCAACTAGAGAGTAACTTGCACAGCAATGGAGACCCAGCACAGCCAAAAATAAATAGATTAAAAAAAATAATTTTGTCATTTCAACACTGTCATATAAGCAATCGTACAGTATGGAACCTTTGGGGATTGGCTTTTTTCATTCAGCAGAATTTCCTTGAGGCTCATCCAAGTTGTTGTGTGTGTCAATAGTTCACGTCTTTTTATTGCTGAGTAGCATCCCCTGAAATGAGTTCACTGCAGTCTGTTCAACTGTTCACCCGTTGAAAGACATCTAAGTCGTTTCCACGTTCTGGTTATTACAAATAGACCTGCTTTGAACATTTGAGCTCAGGCTTTTGTGCGGACCTAAGTCTTCATTTCTCTGGGATAAATGCCCAAGAATGCAACTGCTGGGTCTCACAGTGACACTCTTGTGTTCAGTCACTCAGTCATGTCTGACTCTTCGTGACACTTTGGACTGTAGCCTGCCAGGCTCCTCTGTCTGTGGGGTTTTCCAGGCAAGGATACTGGAATAGCTTGTCATTTCCTCTTCCAGGGGATCTTCCCCACCCAGGGATTGAACCGAGTCTTTTGCATCTCCTGCCTTGCAGGCAGATTCTTTACCACTGAGCCATGGGGAAGCCTCACAGTGGTACTCTGGGTTTATTTGTTTATTTGAACAAATAGGTGTTGGGAATCTATTGTATGCCAAGTACCACCTTAAGTCCCAGGATCAGCTGTCAAAGAGACAAATGAGGTCGNATTCTTTACCACTGAGCCATGGGGAAGCCTCACAGTGGTACTCTGGGTTTATTTGTTTATTTGAACAAATAGGTGTTGGGAATCTATTGTATGCCAAGTACCACCTTAAGTCCCAGGATCAGCTGTCAAAGAGACAAATGAGGTCGCTGCCTTCATGGAAGGGATTCCCTAGTGGCTCAGATGGGAAAGAATCTCCCTGCAGGGCAGAAGACCTGGGTTTGATCCCCCACTCCAGTATCTACTCCATTGTTCGTGCCTGGGAAATCCCATGGACAGAGGAGCCTGGTGGGTTACAGTGCATGGGGTCGCAAAGAGTTGGACACGCATTCGTGAAATATGGAAACTGTCTGGAGAAGTTTGGTCATGAATATACACATTAACAAGTATGACAGTTTCTGACTGTGATAAATGTTGGGGGAAAAAAGTCAAAACAAAGTAGAGAGGAAATCACTGGTAGGAACAGCTAACTGAGATTGAGAGGCAGGGAAGACTGGCCTGAGGGAGGGGCACTGGAGTGGAAATGTGAACGAGAAGGGGCTAGTTATGCAGGTATCTGGAGAAAGAACTTTCTAGGTGAAAGCAACAACAGGTGCAAATGCCCTGAAGCGAAACCAAGGATGGTTTACCTCGATGGAGCAGCCCATGAGGGAAGATCGCTCTACAGCCTTCCTAAGCATCCTCTGCAGGTTCCTAGGGGGATTCTGGAGTTGGAAGCTCTGCGTCACGCCCCCCGTGAAGTCCTCAAAGCCCTCCACCGTGNGCCCTGAAGCGAAACCAAGGATGGTTTACCTCGATGGAGCAGCCCATGAGGGAAGATCGCTCTACAGCCTTCCTAAGCATCCTCTGCAGGTTCCTAGGGGGATTCTGGAGTTGGAAGCTCTGCGTCACGCCCCCCGTGAAGTCCTCAAAGCCCTCCACCGTGTTGCCCCCCGACAGAGCTTCATAGGATCCATTCAGCCTGCGGGCACAGAGAAGGCACTGTCTGGGAGGCAGCTGGTTGTGACCTCAGAGGGGGCGGGGAGGGAAGTGAGGGATGCCCCGCGGTCCCCCTGCCTCTTCCCCTGGTTCCAGGTGCTTCCGTCGCTGCCAACGGTCAGGGCAGGCTTGGAGGCCAGGCCGGTCGCTTGGCTAGGCACTCACTTGGCGTATGCCTTCTCCAGCAGGGCACTCCAGAACTCAGTGCGCTCTGCTGAGTGCACAAATACCAGCTTGCCATTCTTTGTGGGCAGCCGGTCATCCACCACTACGTCCATCCACTCCCCAAACTGCCAGATCTGGGGGTAGCAAGGTGGGTGTCAGTGAGGTATGGGCATCTGTTTGCCCCAGGTCCCCTTCCAAAGGCGCGCACCCGCACGCGCGCGCGCACACACACACACACACACACACACACGCCCCTCTCCTTGCAAGAGGACTGTTACACAAGTGCCCCCTGGTGACCAATTCAATGACACACCAGTGACAGAGAGCCCATCCACCTCAAGAAAAGCAATGAAAGATCTGAAAGGCCCTCCCGCCTCTAGTCAGGTTCTGCCATGGCCTCCAGAGGGATCCACCCGCCTTTAGACTTTGGCTGGTCTTTTATTTCTGAGGTCTTGTGATTCAGAAAAACTCTTGTGACTTTCAGAAATGTTTTTATGACCCGAGGAATTTGTCCACATGGTGCATAATTTAAAGAGAAGATTACAAAAATTATGCGAAACTCTCAAGTCATAGATGTTGACAAACACACACATATACATGCATATATTGATACGAGAAGGAGAGACAGAGACACAGCGAGAAGCAGGAGACAGAGAGAGAGGAGGAGAATCACAAACCAATACAACTATTTTCTTTTGGGGCTTTAAAAGCTTAGCTTACACAATTTCTTTAGTGAGAGGATATTTCTCTAATAATTAGGCAAAAATCTACCTTAATAAATATCTTTTTTTTCCAAAAGGAAAGGGGAAAGTTAAGCTTCAAAGCCTGTACTAATTCTCACGCAGCCTCCACACACACGTGCCTCAAATACAAATCAACTCTGGCTTTCAAATCATCCTTCACCTGAAAATGGAAGATGCCAGCGTAGTTATTCTTGAAGCTCTGCCCCTTGGGCACCACGCGGGACAGCAGTTTGGGGTACGCGGTGAGGGAGCCAATGGCAGCCAGCAGCCAGCAGTCTCCTGAAAAGACAGCAGGACTGCCCAGCTGCGCATTCTGTTGTGTGTGGCCCCGGAGTCCAAGCCGAGGATGGGAACCGGCGGTGGGAGCCCACACGAGAGCGGCTCTCCTTCACCTAATACCTTAGACTGAGGAAGTCGGAGCACCTGCAGGGACTTTAAAAAATGTGTCCACAAGTCCTTCTACAACCCTCCCCCCAAGAGCAGAAGGCTAGTTCCCCTTCTCTTTCTCAGGAGTTGGATTGCAAGCACGCATGCTTTTTTTTTTCCTGGCCGAGTGGCACGTGGGATCTTAGTTTCTGGACCAGGGATTGAACTCATGCCTCTCTGCAGGAGAAGCACAGAGTCTTAACCACTGGACCACCAGGGAAGTCCCTGCAGGTTCATTTGCTTTTAACAGCAGAACCTGGGGGAGGTCACTGCCTGTTTCTCCTGAGACCAGCTGGTGAAGTCATTCTAGCCTCCCTCTTGCTCTGTCTCAGGCCACTCACTCTGGGGGATGCCAGCTACCATGTGGGGATGCTCGAGTGTCCTACGGAGAAACTACATGGCAAGAACCCGAGGCTTGCCATCTCGGAAGGGGACCCTCCAGCTCCCGAGAAACCTCATGAGAGACTCTGAGCCAGACCCACTCAGCTGTATTGCTTCCTAACTCCTGCCCCGGAGAAACTGTGAGATGATAGATGTTTGTTGTTGCTTTAAGTCACTGAGTCTTGGAGCAATTAATAACTAATATGTTGCTTTTCAGTCGCTAAGTCGTGTTGGACTCTGTGACCCCATGGTCTGTAGCCTACCAGGCTCCTCTGTCCATGGGATTTTCCCAGGCAAGAAAACTGGAGTGGGCTGCCATTTCCTTCTCCAGGGGATTTTTCCCAGCCTGGGATTGAACTTGTGTTTTCTGCAGGCAGGTTCTTTACTGCTGAGCCACTTGGAAAGCCCGATAAATAATACAGCACCCTGCTTATTCCTAGACCCAGATGGCAGCCGGTGGGGGTGGAATCTGGCTTAGGGGAGGAGCAGGGAAACAGAAGAGCTGTCTGAGCCTTGGGGTCCCAGTTCCCCAGCCCCAGAAGACACCCCAGGCTTTCCTGCTCCCCACTCACCAAGCACCCCCTGGCAGATGTCAGTTGGGCTGACCCCATTCACGATGAATTGAGGATTGCTTGTGATTTGCTGCAGAGAAGGAAGAAAGGTTTCAGAGAGCCCAAGCCATCCCCTCTTAACCTCCCTCCTACCTCCTTGGGGGAATGCTGCCTGCCTCTTGGATTCTAGGGGAAATGTGGATGGGGGAGATGGGGTGGAGGGGGGAAGCTGGCATAGGTGTAAGCTGTGACAGCAAAAGTCAGTGAGTGACCTTCCCAGGGTCATCTGAGAGATTTTACTTAAGCACTTCCAGAACTGTCCTTAACCCAAATGGAGGTGGAATCCAGGGCAGAGCCGAGAGAGGGCGGTGGGGGATTGGAAATTATGCAAGCGACTGGGGCATCACTACGCGTCCCATCCCCCAGGAGTCCATGCCTCCCCTCCCGGTGCCCACACTGGGCCGCTGCCAGCTGATGTTTTGCACGTGTTTGGAGTTGGGTGCCAGTTCCTTGAAGCCTAGTGAAGTGGGTTCTGCAGGGAAAAAGGGGTCCTCGAACAGCTCTCCCCTCCGTAGGCAGAGTGCTCGCAGTTCCTCAAAGCTCTGGTTGTTGTAGTTCTGGGCGCTGTGGTGCTGGCCCACGCCCTTGGCCTTGAGTCGGTTCTGGCTTATGTGGGCCACAATCCCTCTGTCAAAAACGGTCTCTGCTTAATAATCAAAGGACAAATAACCCATTAAAAATGGAGAAAGGAGCCCAGCACTCCAATCAGCTCCAGCCCAGTTGCCTGTCCCGGATCCAGCGCTCCAATCTGCTCCAGCCCAGTTGCCTGTCCCGGATCCGGCGCCACCATGCCCAGGTGCCCAGTGTGCAACAAGGAGGTGTACTTTGCTGAACGGGTGACATCCGTGGGGAAGGACTGGCATTGGCCTGGCCTGAAGCGTGAGAATTGTGGAAAGACGCCTACCTTGGGGCGGGGATCAGGTGGAACATGAAGGCAGGCCCTGCTATGCGGCCATGCTCAGACCCAAAGGTTTTGGGCATGGTGGAGCCGAAAGCCACACTTTCAAGTAAACCCACGTTTTGGAGACCCCTCTTTCCAGCTGCCTGCCAGGCCGCTGCCCTCCAGACCGACAGCAGGCCTTCTCCACGGGTACTGGGCTTCCCTGTAGACCCCCATGTCTTCAATAAACCTGGACCCTTAGGAGAAAAAAAAAATGGACAAAGGATCTGAGTTGGGGTCTCTCTGAAGAAGATATACAAACGACCAATAATCACATGAAAAATGCTCAGTATCATTTGTCACCAGACAAATGCAAGTCAAGGTCAGTTCACACCCGCTGAAAGTTAAGTGTTAGTTGCTCAGTCATGTCTGACTCTTTGCAACCCCATGGCCTATAACCTGCCAGACTCCTCTGTCCATGGAATTCTGTAGGTAAAAATACTGGAGTGGGTTCCCATTCCTTTCTCCAGGGGATCTTTCCGACCCTAGGATCAAACCTGGGTTTCCCACATTGCAGGCAGATTCTTTNTCAGTGAGTGACCTTCCCAGGGTCATCTGAGAGATTTTACTTAAGCACTTCCAGAACTGTCCTTAACCCGAATGGAGGTGGAATCCAGGGCAGAGCCGAGAGAGGGCGGTGGGGGATTGGAAATTATGCAAGCGACTGGGGCATCACTACGCGTCCCATCCCCCAGGAGTCCATGCCTCCCCTCCCGGTGCCCACACTGGGCCGCTGCCAGCTGATGTTCTGCACGTGTTTGGAGTTGGGTGCCAGTTCCTTGAAGCCTAGTGAAGTGGGTTCTGCAGGGAAAAAGGGGTCCTCGAACAGCTCTCCCCTCCGTAGGCAGAGTGCTCGCAGTTCCTCAAAGCTCTGGTTGTTGTAGTTCTGGGCGCTGTGGTGCTGGCCCACGCCCTTGGCCTTGAGTCGGTTCTGGCTTATGTGGGCCACAATCCCTCTGTCAAAAACGGTCTCTGCTTAATAATCAAAGGACAAATAACCCATTAAAAATGGAGAAAGGAGCCCAGCACTCCAATCAGCTCCAGCCCAGTTGCCTGTCCCGGATCCAGCGCTCCAATCTGCTCCAGCCCAGTTGCCTGTCCCGGATCCGGCGCCACCATGCCCAGGTGCCCAGTGTGCAACAAGGAGGTGTACTTTGCTGAACGGGTGACATCCGTGGGGAAGGACTGGCATTGGCCTGGCCTGAAGCGTGAGAATTGTGGAAAGACGCCTACCTTGGGGCGGGGATCAGGTGGAACATGAAGGCAGGCCCTGCTATGCGGCCATGCTCAGACCCAAAGGTTTTGGGCATGGTGGAGCCGAAAGCCACACTTTCAAGTAAACCCACGTTTTGGAGACCCCTCTTTCCAGCTGCCTGCCAGGCCGCTGCCCTCCAGACCGACAGCAGGCCTTCTCCACGGGTACTGGGCTTCCCTGTAGACCCCCATGTCTTCAATAAACCTGGACCCTTAGGAGAAAAAAAAAATGGACAAAGGATCTGAGTTGGGGTCTCTCTGAAGAAGATATACAAACGACCAATAATCACATGAAAAATGCTCAGTATCATTTGTCACCAGACAAATGCAAGTCAAGGTCAGTTCACACCCGCTGAAAGTTAAGTGTTAGTTGCTCAGTCATGTCTGACTCTTTGCAACCCCATGGCCTATAACCTGCCAGACTCCTCTGTCCATGGAATTCTGTAGGTAAAAATACTGGAGTGGGTTCCCATTCCTTTCTCCAGGGGATCTTTCCGACCCTAGGATCAAACCTGGGTTTCCCACATTGCAGGCAGATTCTTTACCATCTCAGCTATCANAGCACTTCCAGAACTGTCCTTAACCCGAATGGAGGTGGAATCCAGGGCAGAGCCGAGAGAGGGCGGTGGGGGATTGGAAATTATGCAAGCGACTGGGGCATCACTACGCGTCCCATCCCCCAGGAGTCCATGCCTCCCCTCCCGGTGCCCACACTGGGCCGCTGCCAGCTGATGTTCTGCACGTGTTTGGAGTTGGGTGCCAGTTCCTTGAAGCCTAGTGAAGTGGGTTCTGCAGGGAAAAAGGGGTCCTCGAACAGCTCTCCCCTCCGTAGGCAGAGTGCTCGCAGTTCCTCAAAGCTCTGGTTGTTGTAGTTCTGGGCGCTGTGGTGCTGGCCCACGCCCTTGGCCTTGAGTCGGTTCTGGCTTATGTGGGCCACAATCCCTCTGTCAAAAACGGTCTCTGCTTAATAATCAAAGGACAAATAACCCATTAAAAATGGAGAAAGGAGCCCAGCACTCCAATCAGCTCCAGCCCAGTTGCCTGTCCCGGATCCAGCGCTCCAATCTGCTCCAGCCCAGTTGCCTGTCCCGGATCCGGCGCCACCATGCCCAGGTGCCCAGTGTGCAACAAGGAGGTGTACTTTGCTGAACGGGTGACATCCGTGGGGAAGGACTGGCATTGGCCTGGCCTGAAGCGTGAGAATTGTGGAAAGACGCCTACCTTGGGGCGGGGATCAGGTGGAACATGAAGGCAGGCCCTGCTATGCGGCCATGCTCAGACCCAAAGGTTTTGGGCATGGTGGAGCCGAAAGCCACACTTTCAAGTAAACCCACGTTTTGGAGACCCCTCTTTCCAGCTGCCTGCCAGGCCGCTGCCCTCCAGACCGACAGCAGGCCTTCTCCACGGGTACTGGGCTTCCCTGTAGACCCCCATGTCTTCAATAAACCTGGACCCTTAGGAGAAAAAAAAAATGGACAAAGGATCTGAGTTGGGGTCTCTCTGAAGAAGATATACAAACGACCAATAATCACATGAAAAATGCTCAGTATCATTTGTCACCAGACAAATGCAAGTCAAGGTCAGTTCACACCCGCTGAAAGTTAAGTGTTAGTTGCTCAGTCATGTCTGACTCTTTGCAACCCCATGGCCTATAACCTGCCAGACTCCTCTGTCCATGGAATTCTGTAGGTAAAAATACTGGAGTGGGTTCCCATTCCTTTCTCCAGGGGATCTTTCCGACCCTAGGATCAAACCTGGGTTTCCCACATTGCAGGCAGATTCTTTACCATCTCAGCTATCAGGGAAGCCTGCTAGGACAGCTCTAATCCAAAGGATTGGTAATGAGACGTGTTAGTGAGCATGTGGGGAAATTGGCGTTCTCAGACACTGCTGGTGGAGATGTGAAAGGTTGCAGCCCTTTGGAAAATAGTCTGGCAGCTCCTCAGTTAAACAGAATTACCACACGATCCAGAAATTTCACCTCTAGGTATATATACCCAAGAGAGATGAAAGTATGTTAATACGTCCGGGACTTCCCTGGTGGTCCAGTGGTTAAGAATCACCTGCCAATGCAGAGGACATGAGTTAAATCCCTGGTTCTGGAAGACTCCACGTGAATCGGGGCAACTAAGCCTGTGCGACACATCTAGCGAGCCTGCGCTCCGCAACAAGAGAATCCTCTGCGGTGAGAAGCCTGTGCACTGAACTAGAGATCTGCCCCACTCATCACAACCAGGGAAAGCCTGCATGCAGCAACACAGACGCAGCACAGCCAAAAATAAGTAAATAAAATTAAAAAATATCTGTCCACACAAAAACCTGTACACAAACGTTTATAGCAGCAGGATTAGTCACAATTGCTAAAACGTGGGGGGAAAAACCCAAATGTCCATCAGCTGATGAACGGACAAGCAAAATGAGGAATACATAGACGGTGAAAAGAAATGAAGCACTGAGATGAACCTTAAAAACACTTGGCTAAGTGAAGACTGGTCACAAAGGACTACATATGATGTGATTCCAATTATGCAAAGTGCTCCAAATGGGCCAATTCATATAGAGACAGGAAATATAATCATGGTTGCCTAGGGCTTAGGGGGTTGCAGGGTTGGAAACTGATGGCTACAGGGTATGGGATTTCTTTTGAGGGGAGAACGAGAAGGTTCTAAAATTGATTGTGGCGATGGTTGCACAACTCTGTGAGTGTCGTGAAAGCCATCGACTCCTACACTTTAAATGGGTGAATTATACGGTGTGTGAATCACAGTTCAATAGAGCTTTTTTTTTTAAAAAAAAAAAAAAAAAGATCTCCAGACTGTGCAAACAGACACTGCCTTTTGGGGAGAGGGGAAATAACGGAGAGTCGAGGGCAGGAGGGCAGAAGGAAAGGAGAGTCTTGGGGGTGAGAGCCAGTTAGGGAATGGCCCCATGGCTGAGTCTCTGAGAGGAGAAGTCAGGCCAGCTGACAGACCCTGGGTCAGCAGCAGCGGGGGGCCCAGGATCCGCCCTCCTGCACGGGACTGCAGGCTCTCACCCGCTTCCTGAGGCTTTCCTAACCGTGGACTGACTGCCTTCTGCCACCATCAGTGAACCCCAGGGCAGAGCACGGAGGAGGGGCAAGAGGAGCTGAGACCACAGTGCGAGCCCCACTCTGAATCTCCAGTCCTACCCCCCGGGCGCCCAGGGACGGTCCTCCCATCTCCCCATATTCTCAGCTGTTTCTGAAATAAGGAAGCACTTAGCGGGGAGGCTGGAAGGATGTGGTCTAAGTTAAACAGAGCCCAGGGGGGCCCGGGGTGAGGGAGGAACCCAGAGTGAGGAAAAGAAGGGGGCAGCTGCAGAGAGGGGCAGGGGTCCTGGGCTGTCTAGAGGGGAGACCAGATTGGGCCCCCGAAGGGGCACTGCGTTCCTCAGAGGCGGGAGCCGGGGGCTCAGCTGTGCTTCCTCCCTCGAGCTGGTCAGGAAGAGGGAGCAGCTGAGCTGACGGGCCTGAGCGCCTGCTTTGCCGGGCGCACCAGAGAGGGCTGTGCTTACCCACAGTTACCAGAACAGGAAGCCGCAGCGCCGAGGTCAGGGGTCGGCCCACGGTCACAGAGTCAGGGTTGAGGAGGATTCGGTCTGACCGCAGAGCCCAGGTTAGGCTCGTGAGCTTCGCACCACACTGCCCTGGAGGGAGGCCAGGGGACCCAGCACCACTCATGCTCGTCAACTAGGGAGGCCACAGGCCATTCGTGGCTGAACTTACCTGACGCCCCCTTACTCTTCACACCACCCCAAGCAAGCAAACCCGATCTTCAGTCCCTCATCACTGTCTCCAGGGACTTCCCCGGGTCCAGGAATGACCCCTGTTCTCTCTACTTATTAGCCTGACAAACCCACCCAGGCTGCCCCCGACCAGCCCAGCACCTCGGAGCACAGGCTGCCTCCGTGCCTCTGCTTGGAATCATTCCTGACCCCATGGTCACATCTGTCCACTGGGAAGAGTCCTGGCTCAACACCACCCGCTCGGTGAGGCCGGCCTCAGACAGGCCTGTGCAAAGGTGGGACTGCCCTGGTGTCCGACACCAAGGTTGGGGGGTTTCCGGTTGTGGAAGACCAGAGTTGGGGGCAGGGGAGAGAGTAGGTGGGTGGGAATCTGAGACTTATTCCCTTCACCCCTTTTCCCTCCAGCCCTTTCTCCTCCAACCTAAGCCCTCTGGGCTTCTCTTAGGAATGATCGGGAAGCTCCCTCTCCCTCCCTCAGACTAGGGGAAAGCGAAGAAAGGGGTGTGTGTGTGTGTGTGCTCGCGCATCTGTGGAGTATTGTGTGTGTGTGTGGAGAATGTGTTTGTGTTTATGAGATGTGTCTGTGTAGTGTGTCTGTGTATGTGGAGTATGTATGTATCTGTGGAGTACATGTGTGTATGTGTGTGTCTGTCTCCATGGAGAATGTATGTGTGTATGTCTGTGTCGAGTGTGTCTGTGTAGTGTCTATGTGTCTGTGTGTAAAGAGTTATGAGTGTATCTGTGGAGTATATGTGTGGGAGGAGGATGTGTTTTTTCTTTTGCCCAGAGATGAAGAGGGTCCTGAGAGGAAGGACGAACCCAGAATTGGTGCTCGTTTCACCGCCAGGCCGGTCCTCACCCAGTGTTGCCATCGTTGGCAGGAGAGGCTGTTCCTGACTTGGGTGGGTGGAACCCAGGGCCCCCCCAGAGAACGTAAGTCAGGTCTTCTTCCTGGGGGGCGCTGTCAGGAGATGCTTTGGCTGCCTTAACTGGGGAGTAGGGCGCAGGGGCTTCTGGCGTCCAGCAGGTAAAGGCCAGGGACGCTGCTAAACATGCTACAGTGTACAGAAGAGGTCTTACGACAAAAGTTATCCTGTCCCCAAACGTCAAGAGGGTGGAGGGTGAGAAACCCAGGTTAAGTGAAAGGCCTAGAGCCCCACGTAGTGAGGGAAGCCTCTGTGCCCTTCCTCCAACGGGGCTGCCCAGAGGCCTCTGCCTGGCTGCCCCCAAGAGTGGCTGTGCCGAGCTCTTGGGATGGGGGAGGGGGTCTGAGAGGACCACAGAAGGTGCTGGTGTCCCAGAACACTGGAGAACATCAGAGAAGAAACCAAGGTGATGAGTCTCCTTAATCTCCCTGGAGCCTTCCCTCCAGCTCATCAGCCAGCTGAGAGGTCATCGCTCACTGTCCTGGTCCACGCTCCTGACACAGCAGCTGGGCTTGCAGGGAGGACTCACACACATACGCGCGCACTCCACCACAGTTATCCCCCAGATGTCTCAGGCCCAGGCACGGGCAAGTTCAGACAGACAGACAGACAGACAAGGCTGGCTGGGGGAAGGCAAGGCAGATGGCCAGAGCAATATGTGAAAGCAAGGCGTGAATAGATGGGATGATTTTCGTCCCGGGTGCATGTCTTATCTCTCCCATCAGACCGGGGACCTCTAGATTTAGGGGCTAGGTCATGTCCAGGCTCCTCTGACCTCCACTGTCTCCCCGAGTTTGCTCAGATTCATGTCCATTGAGTCAGCGATGCTGTCTAACCATCTTATCCTTTGCCACCCCCGTCTCCCTTTGCCTTCAGTTTCGGGAAGGGACCCTGAGGCTGGCAAAGACTGAAGATTTAGGGACACCACCTTAATTCTCAGAGCAGAGAGTAAATTAAGTAAATAAAGTTGTTGTCTAGACTGGGCTTGGGTCTCCCCTTGGCCTACACTTCCCAAGAAGCCTGGAGACTGGGTCTAGGGTGCCTTTTATTTCCCTAACGGCCACGGCCAAGGGGGCTCTCCTCACACAAGCCCGTTCCCCAGGCGGCTGTGACAGCAGCGTGGCCTCTCCTCTCCCCAACTCAGCAGAGACAAGGAAGTTTTTCTCCTGAGGGTCTGACCATCCGTGGCCTGTTCTTTCCCAGACTGGCTGAGGAAGAGGCCCAACTCCTGAGCCTCGGGAGCATCCAGTCTGATGGAGTAGTCACCCGCAAGGACACACAGCCCTTTCCTGGTGTGGGGGTGGTCCTCATCTGCCAGGTACACGAGTGGGACAAACCCCATCAGCGCCTACCTGGAGAGTACAGCATGCTGGTAGCTTGCATGGTGCTTGACAGTTGAAGGTTCTGGGGATGGCGGGTTTGCAGAGGACCCCTCCCCCGCAGAACTCTCCCAGAATCCCCTGGGATTCCTAAGTCAGCGGCACGTTTTTAACAGCTGCCTCCTTCCCGCTTGTCCCCCACAGGCTGGTGCTGGTACTATCTTTCTATCTGCCTGGTCCCCACCCATCAGTCCAAGGGCCATCTCCCTGCGGGGACAGGAGACCCAGGATTCCCACCCTGGGGGCCACCACCAGGCTGGCTGTCCTCATGCCATCATCTCAGGATAAGTCTGAGTCCCTCTTTTTCCGTCCAAGACTGACGGGTAGGGGCTGTCCCTGACACCCCAACGGGATCTCTTTTATCTTGAAAGCCTCCTTGATTCCTGAAGCCACTGACGTGGCATTCANTGTCCTCATGCCATCATCTCAGGATAAGTCTGAGTCCCTCTTTTTCCGTCCAAGACTGACGGGTAGGGGCTGTCCCTGACACCCCAACGGGATCTCTTTTATCTTGAAAGCCTCCTTGATTCCTGAAGCCACTGACGTGGCATTCACCCTGTGCATCTGTGACTTCACATGGCCTTCACTGTGCCTCTCTCCTGTTCTTATAAAGACACCAGTTGTACTGAATTAGGGACCCATCCTTTTCCAGCATGACCCCATCTTATCTAATTGTTTCTGCAATAACCCTATGTCCACATAAAGCCACATACTGAGGTATTGGGGATTAGGACTTCAATATATCTTTTTGGGGGATGACATTCAATCCATAACATTCTTTTTGGCATGGTTAGGCCACTGGCATGCCTCAGAGCAGGCGAGGGGGTGTTCCTGGCTTAATTCCATGACCCCTGGGGAAAGGGTCTGGTACCACGCCAGTCATTTTGGTTTATTTTGGGGTCCTCAATTACTCTCCTTTCCATGTCAGTTTTCTGAGCTGAACTGTAAAAAGTTTGAATGAGGCAAGATATCCTGTCTTTAAGCTCCCCTAGCATCCTAAGGTTTTTTTCATCCTGCCTTAGCTCCACTGTGTCCAGGTTGTGTTAGCTGGGGCAAGGGACATCCTGGCCCTGGGCCTCATGCTTCTCATCTATCAATTGGAATAGGGCTCCTCTGAGGACTCAATGACAGGTCCATCTCATTTCACTGAACTTTGAAGATATTGCATTTTTTAACAAATCGAAGGTTTGTGGCAACCTTGCTCTGGTCAGCAAGTCTACCAGGGCCATTTTTCCAACAGCATTTACTCCTTTTGTGACTCTGTCATATTTTGGTATTTTGAACTTTCCGCTAGCAAAAACATTATGACTTGTTGAAGGCTCACATGATGCCTAACATTTTTTAGCAAAAAAGTATTTTAAAATTAAGGTATGTAGATTTATCTTTATTTTTTTAGAAACAGTGCTATTGCACACTTAATACACTACAGTGTAAATGTAAGTTTTCTGTACACTCAGTTCAGTCACTCAGTCATGGCTAACTCTTTGCGACCCCATGGACTGCAGTACGCCAAGCTTCCCTGTCCATCAACTCCCGTAGCTTGCTCAAATTCATGTCCACTGAGTCAGTGATGCCATCCAACCATCTCATCCTCTGTCGTCCCCTTCTCTTCCTACCTTCAATCTTTCCCAGCATCAGGGTCTTTTCCAATGAGTCAGTTCTTTGCATCAGGTGGCCAAAGTATTGGAGTTTCACCTTCAGCATCANAGGCAGAGTAGTAGACGATGGTGGGGAGCAGGGCCGAGAAGCACCACAGCAGCAGGGTGGGGAAGAACTGGGTGATGATGGGGTTCTGCAGAGGGCAGCGGGGAGGATGTGTCAGGTAGGGGTGGTCTAGTAGGCCCAGCTGGCGTGGCTTACCTGCCCCCCTCCTCCGCTGAGCCCTGGGCCCCCCCACCTGCCCCCAGCTCCCAGGGCCTCACTGGAAGTCCAGAACATTGCGACCTCCCTGGTGGGAAGTCCTACCACGCCTTGCAGTGCAGGAGCAAGTTCAACCCCTGACTGGTAAACTAAGATCCCGCATGCCTCAGAGGAACTGAAAGCCTGCATGCTCTGGAGAGCAAGCGCCTTAACCAGAGAGTCCACATCCTGCAACTACTGAGTCCTGTGCACCACAACCAGAGAATCTGCGCACCACAACGGAAGACCCCGCGTGACGCAAGGAAGCGCCAGCGTGCCACAACTAAGACCTGACGCAGCCAAATGAACAAATAAGCCCAGAACCTCTGGGGGCCAGGGCCATCTGTACAATCCCTGCGTGAAATGTATTAGTAGTTAGCATTTCTGAACACTCACTATGTGCCAAGCACTGATGATGGTCTTTTTTTTTTGATCATGTACTTTTCATGTATTAATTCTTACAATAATGATATTACCCCTTTTTAAAAAGGAGTAAACTGAGGCAAAATGAGATTCAATAAATGAGATAGTAAGAAGTACGAGTCGGGGGTGGGTTTGAACCCAGGCAGCCTGGGTCTTATCTATTATGCTGTTATCACCCAGTGATTGTCAAAGTGCCTTCTCATGAACTTTGAGGTTCCCAGGAGGCTTGTAGGAGGAGTGAGGACAGAGGAGCAGAAGCTCCCCCCTACCACCACCACTGCCCTCTGAGCGACCTCGCTTCTCCACACTGAGTTTCATGTACAATTTCTTTGGATAAAAGGCATCAGAATCCAAGTTTGGAGGCCAAGGATCTGGTCTGGCCCTTCACGCTTTGGTTGGAGAGATTGAGCGGAGAAGGACTTGGTTTGAGGTCACATGATTAGTTAGGGATGGACCCAGGCTCTCTCTTCCTGGAGAGCTCCTCTAGGTGAGTGTGAACCGAGGGAGGCCTCTCCCGGCGAAAGGTGGCAGGGAGCCCGAGGGAAGAGCACAGAGGGGTCTGCAGCCCACGGTCGTGAGGGACCTTCTTAGTGGGGCTGGGCTGGAAAAGCAGGACAAGAGCTAGACTGGGCAGGAGGAAGACTGGCTCCACGCCCCTCACATGCCCTTGGCCGGGGGGATCGGAGGCCTGGGGTCTGTGTCTTGGCACAGTGAGGAGGGTTGGGGTGTGGGCCTTACGTTGAGGTACTCCACAGGCTTGGTGACGTTGAACTTGTCCATGGTGGTGATGATGATGGCCGGGGTGGTGAGGAAGAAGAGCAGGATGAAGAGGACGACATTGATGACCAGGCAGCGGAGCCACCAGATGAAGCCGCGGATGGAGAGGTGCTCCCTGGGAGGGGGGAGGCGTCACTTTGGGGCCGGACACCTGACCCGACCCCAGAGACGCCTAGGACCTCCGTCTCCTCCCGTGCCCCACTGCGGGCCCTACCGGCCCCACGGAACCACCCCAGCGCTATTCCCCGCTGCTCACCAGTAGATGTTCTGGGGGTCGGGGGCGTAGGACACGGTCCAGTTGGAGATGTGCAGGGACTCGCTGCAGGACGAGGGGCGGGGCTCCCCGCGGCACGTGCAGCCCTGGCACTTGCACACGTTGAAGTCCTTCAGGATGCTGGGGGAGGGGGCACGGTTACCGGGGACCCAGGGCCCCAGCCGGCCCCTTGGGGCTNGGACACGGTCCAGTTGGAGATGTGCAGGGACTCGCTGCAGGACGAGGGGCGGGGCTCCCCGCGGCACGTGCAGCCCTGGCACTTGCACACGTTGAAGTCCTTCAGGATGCTGGGGGAGGGGGCACGGTTACCGGGGACCCAGGGCCCCAGCCGGCCCCTTGGGGCTGGGGCGGGCGGGCGGCTCTCACATGGCCGTGATGGTCTCGTTGTGGAAGGTGACGAAGGCCATGCCGAGCGGCTTCTCGTTCACTTTCTCCTTCTCCCGCTTGTAATCCTCCTTCAGCTTCTGCTCCAGCTTCGTGTAGTACTCGATGGCCTCCACCTGCCAGGACGGACAGGCGAGGTAGGGCCTCGGTCAGGCCGCCGGTCCCCTCCCTTCACCCAGAGGCCCCGCCCGGAGCAGACTGCAGCCTGTGAACGGCCTTAAGCTCTCCGTTCACTCGCTTCTCCTCACAAGCACCCCGAGAGGTGGGTACAAGCAGCCCTGTATTACAGGTGAGGAAATTGAGGCCAGGAGCGATCCAGAAACTTGCCGAAAGCCAGAGCTAGTAAATTCAGCAAGTTGGCCTCTTAGCTGACCTCTTCTTCTGATTTGGGTTTTGGAAACTTGGTTGCTGTAGGTACAGGAACAGACCCAACAGTGGGACCAGGGCGTCCAGGATGTAGGAACAGATGGGAGGGGCTGCCTCTGCCTGTGGTCCTAACCCCAGCTCTGCTTCCTCTGGGACCCCTTGACCTTGGGGTATTTATGTGCAAGGCCTGCTTGTGTGTTTGGGTGTTCCTGAGGTTGTGGGACAGGCCTAACTGGGAGATGCATCCGTCTCTGCTGTGACCTGCCTCCCCAGGACCTCCCACCCGCCCTGGCCAGGGGGCCCTGAGGCCTGAGCCGAGCCCAGGACGCCCCGTACCTGCTCGCAGCCGCGCACCACACAGCAGCACAGATGGCCACAGGGCTTGGGGTTGATCATGGTGGGGANCCAGGACCTCCCACCCGCCCTGGCCAGGGGGCCCTGAGGCCTGAGCCGAGCCCAGGACGCCCCGTACCTGCTCGCAGCCGCGCACCACACAGCAGCACAGATGGCCACAGGGCTTGGGGTTGATCATGGTGGGGACGTTGTCCTTGCTCTGGAGGTTTGTGAAGTAGAGTTTTCCCCGCTCGGCCTTCTTTCTGTGGGACCCAGGTGCCTGGTCACCCACCGCCCAGCTGGGTCTGCTGGAGGATGGGTAGGTGGCCCAGCTCGGGGGTCATGGAGTCCACTCCCCAAGCACAAGAGCCGCTGTGCTCTTGGGTTTGCTTAGGGTGCATGGTTCAGACATATCCCCAGTCCAGGGTCTCCCCACCATCCCGAGGGCCAGAAGTTCTTCCCATAGCCTAAATTTCTCACACTGTAGCAGAGGAAGGGTACGTTCTCAAATGGGGTTGGGGGGGACAATGGAACCCCTTCCTCCAACCTCCAGGACTTGCTCTTTCCAGAGCTGAACTGACAAGTGCTCCAGGGGTAAATTAAAATCAGACGCCCTGGGAAACAACTGGAAGGGGAGCCAGACTCTCGAGTGGCAGCCAAGATGCCCCCCGCAGTGGGCAGGGGGCCCTCCAGTGTTGCTCTCCCACCCCCAGCCCCACTACCTCTCTGCATCAAGGAACATCAGACGAGCCACGTTGTAACACGGGCGGGCTTCCAGAACCGTGCAGTTGGGGTAGGCCTCCCTGAAACACAGTCCACCATCACCCTTGGCAGGGACCTGCCCCCCGCATGTCCCCAACTTTTCTTCATGACCCCATCCCCTTCAAGACACATAGCCCCAGTTCAAGCCCCCTCTTTCTGAGTCTGCAAAGATGACAGTTCCCAAGAATAAAACTTTATGAAATTGCTCCTCCTGTTCATCCACGTGGGGGGAGTGTGCACGGACCCAGATGAGAGCACGTACTCACAGGGCGCTGGGGACACAACAGCTGTGGTCTGATGCCTGTCTGAGGACTTTACGTGGAGAGAAACTGCCTTTAGTCTTGGTTGTTCTCTTAACCCTGTTCCCAGGAGGCCTGGCGACAGTTCAACACAGCCTTGACCATCAGCTGATCTTAACCAGCCCACAGCCCCAGGAGGCAGAATGGTCTCTGGTGCAAAAATGACCAGAGGTTGATCCTGAAACCTGAGATCGACCTCTTAACACTGACCAGAGACTGCTCCTTTATCCTGACCCACTGACGCATAACCCAGACCCAAGACTGACCCTCTAACCATGAGCCCAGGTTGACTCCACCTTGACTCGAGACACCAGACTCTCAGAAGCTGGTACCCAGTAGGGCTTGAGGGAGGCTTACAGCCTGCGTGGAGGAACACTTCCGTTTTCATCCTGATCACACACTGCTCTCCCTGAGCCTAATCCCTAATCTAGATAGAGGTCCTGCCTTTTTTTGGTTTAATATTTAAAGAAGGAAATACCAAGTGTTAAAGATGTGGAGACATGATTCTAAAGTAACAAGATGGACCTCACAAACCCATGAGAATTTGGGAACTTAAATCTGGGATGGTGTCTTTGAAAGGCACTTCCTAGGAGGCTCTGGACTCTTCCCCTGACACTGGATATAGGATTAGAATAGTGGGTGCATGCTCAGTTGTGTCCGACACATTGCAACCCCATGGACTACAGCGTGTCAGGCTGCTCTATCCATGGGATTTCCTCGGCAAGAATCCTGGAGTCAGCTGCCATTCCCTTCTCCAGGGGATCTTCCCCACTCAGGGATCGAACCCAAGTCTCTTGCATCCCCTGCACAGGCAGGCAGATTCTTTGCCACTGCGCCACCTGGGAAGCCCCCTGATACTGCTGTGGCTCAAACCATTTTAGGTTCATCTTTGGAAGGGCTGTCAGCCCTGTGGCAGGCTGAGTCCTCATTTTCACCCAGCTAATCTCTAATCCCCTAATCCCTACCACGCACACAGGTTATCCCCTGATTCTTCTGGGTTAGTCTTCCAATCCAGATAGACCCCAGGCCTGGAACCCAGATCCTGGCGGATACTGACAACTGGCAGGGCCTCCACACGGACGAGGGCTGCCTCCTGCTCAGCACCATATACCCAGGTGCTGGGTCAACAGCCCTCACATGGTCAACAGCTTTCATATAGTAGGTGCTCAATAAACACCCACTGTGCCATGCTGAATGGATGAGTCAATGAAATAATGCTCACCATGATGCTAAAAACTCCAACGAGGACTGCAGTCTCCCCAAACCCCCTGCTTATAGGCTGACTGCTAATTTTTTTTACATTATTTTCATTTTTTATTTTCACATTATTTTTATTTCATTATTTTATTTATTTGGCTGCATCGAGTCCTTGTTGCAGCGTAGTGTCGGGGCTGTCCAATTATGGTGCACGGGCCTAGTTGCCGCACTGCATGTAGAATCTTAATTCCCCAGTGAGGGACTGACCCTCCATCCCCTGAACTGGAAGGCAGATTCTTAACCTCTGGACCACCAGGGAGTCCCCTTGACTGTTAGTTTTATTTTATTTTTAAAAATAAATTTACTTATTTTAATGGGAGGATAATTAACTTTACCATATTGGGATGGTTTTTACCAATCTGGCTGTTTCCTAAGCAATAGCACAGACTAACCCCTGAAACAGCCACCTTGGCCTGTGAGTTCCTCATGGCCAAGACTCGTCTGGCTCTTCATTGTCCCCCGGGACGAAGCACGTAGCAGGTATACAACAAACGTGTGCTGGATGCTCGACTCACAGGGTTCATTCCCTCAGTGCAGAGGGCTCTGCTCTAAGGCCACCCTGTCAGAGCCACCCCATCAGAAACAGCGGCCCTCCATGACCCCGCCCTCTGCTCCTCTCCCTCCATGACCCCACCCTCTGCCCCTCTCCCTGCTCTGGTTTTCTTCCAAGCGCCCACCCCCACCTGCCAAGGTCGTTTCTTTGCCATCTGGTTCTCCCTATTAGAATATAAGCAGCTGAGGGCAGGTTTCCTGCCATACCCCCAGGTTCCTGCTCTAGGGTGACCCAAGTTGCTCAAAAGACACCTGTTATTGGGACTTCTCTGGTGGTCCAGGGGCTAAGACTCTGTGCTCCCAATGCGTGGGGCCTGGGTTCAATCCCTGGTCAGGGAACTAGATTCCACACACCACACCGAAGGCCCCGTGCAACCGAATAAATACATAAATAAAAGAAAGGGTCAATTAAAAAAAAAAGATAACTTGTATACAAGTTGACAGCTGACTCCATTTGGACAGTAACATTAGAGATGTCACTTAATTCTCAGCACACAGAGTCCTTAATCTTGACCCAGCCTACTCCCTAATGCTGAGTACAGCTTGAACTCCAGATGGGACCCCAAATTGTTCTCTCATACTGACCAATGATCGATGAGCTAATTATAGCTGCTGTTCTGTAAACTGTGGGAGGACAGGACTTGTTTCTAATTGATTTATGCCTGGCACACAGAAGGTGACCAATAAATGCACGTTGAATAAAAAAGAGGATTCACTCTAAAACCCTGGTCACAAACCAGTCATTCTGTAACACAGGGGCCTGGGATCCGACTCCAATCCCATCCTGATCCAAGACAACTGACTGCTCATCCAGGTCAACCGAGCTCACTAAATCCTGATCCTCACCAGAGACCGAGCCCTGATCCAGACCACCAACGGCCCTGGTCAGGACCTCCGGCCAACTCCTAATACTGTCCCCAGACCAATCTCTAAGCAGACCCTGGACTGGCCTCTAAAGCTGGCCTCCGCACTGTGAAGCCCTGAGAACTCGATGGTCTTGCACTTATTTCTGTAGTCCCCAGGCCACCACACGGATCTCAGCAGCACCTGAGAACAACCACTGAGTGGACAGATGAACAGATGCTGTATACAGACTGTTCTGGCCACTGGAGGTGAATTTCCTTCACTTTACTAAGACAGATTTCTGGCTGAAAAGCACCTCAGAGAACATGCAGCCCAGCTCTCCTGGGCTCCCTGAGGATGCACTGAAAACTGAGAACCTTCTTCCTGTCAGTCCGCGTACACACAGGCTCCAGAACACCACGCACAATTCTGAGAAGGCCACCTCCTCAAGGGCCCGTGGACCCGGGGTCAACAAACCATGACCTGGTTCAAGCCAGGAGGAGGAAAGGCCCAGGGACTCGCTTCTCAAGTATTTCTCCAGCTCTTTGAGGGACCTGAAGTCCAGCCCAACACCTTGGAGTCAGAGAATTCTTCCTTAGCATAACCCCCTACCCTGCACCACGGCCCCTGAGCCCCCCAGGAGACAGAGGCCTGCGACGATGCTCTTGGAGCTGAAGGAAGGCAAAGAAGGGTCC
>SJYV01040022.1:0-10499 GCA_006410875.1 Neotragus pygmaeus
GGTTTTTTGGTTAGGAAGGCTTGTGTTGAAGTTCTGGCAGGTGGAGCTGGATTTCTTCTCTCTGGAGTGCTGTGGAGTGACCAGGAATGGGTTATGTGTCGTCTGTGGTTTTGGAGTAGTTTGAGCTGCCTGAATATTGAAGCTCAGGGTTGTGTTCCTGTGTTGTAACATCTGTTTTAAAAATGCTATTGAATCAAGCATACCCTGGTTTGGCATTAGACTCTTTCACAGAATAATTGAGAAGTTGCTAGAATGCTATCAAGCCAGATCAAATGAACACATTCTTAAAAACCAGACAAACAGACATACTCCCAACACTTAGAAAGTTAATGGATGTTATGCTTTTAATATGAAATATTCAGAATTCAAACTTCTCTTCAAGAGATACATAAAGTATATGGGATGATTTCCTTATTCAGATAGAAGTTAGCCAATGTCAATAACATCACAGTGTGTGATTCTATACATTTAGATTTATTTTATTCTTATTTATAAAAGTTTTTTTTTTTTTTTTTAGAATTTGATTTGGTGTATAGAAATTAGGTTTAAAATAACATTTATCAACCTAAATACATAAGCAAAGACAGTATTTGAATATATCTATCCTTAATTTTTGTACTATGTTTGCAATAAGGAAAGAAGCTATTTTATGTTATTTAACTGTTCTGGTAAATTAAGTAATGAGATCTAGGAAATCACATTAGTTTTGTTTTTCAGCAGTAATTCTCAAATAATAAGAGGGCTTATCTGAGACGCACTCATCAAAATAGCCTGAGGATTTTTTTTTCTTCTTCTTCAGATTATACATAGAATATTCTGATCTATCTTCCCCCTTAGGTAGAACATGAAACAGAGGTTAATCTTTGCAAAGTAACACTGTTCTCTAGAAATCCTTCAGGATCTAACATAGTGTTTCTCTGGGACTTTTTGCTCTTTCACATCTGTCTTTAAAAAAAGCAAGGTTCTCTTAACTAGTTCCTTCTGGGCCCAATTACAGCCCATCTCTGATTCTTCATTATGACTGAGTTAGCCCATATACAGCTCACTATTGGTGGCAAGTCTGTTTGTGACTCTTGTTTTAGATAATCTATATGCAAAATCTGATGATTACTATCTGATGTGTCACCGATTATTTGACTATCTAAAGGCGTTTTAGCAGATGCACAGATTTAGTCATCTATGTCTGGAGCGTTCCTGTGGTACATTAGGACTGCCTCTTAAAGTTTCTTTGGGCAGAGTACATGCCAAAAAGTTCATCTCTTAGAAATTTGTTTTGTTTGATCAGAAAGCATGTACTGAGTGTCTATTGCATATAACACTCTGCTGAGAGATGGGTAAACAAGGGATATAATATAAAAAATATCTAATGTGAGATTATAGCAAAATTTGGAAGACCAGTTGAATGTACTCATAAAGTCATAGATAACAGTACAAAATATTAAATTTAAATTGCATATACATGTGTGTTTGTGTATATTTGGCTGGCCAAAAAGTTTGCTTTGATTTTTCTATAAGATATTATGGAAAAAATCTAAGCAAACTCTTGGCCAAATCAATATGTGTATACACACATAATTAGATAACTAAGTGTTTTAGGAATTGAGAAGTGAAAAAGATCGTCACTGTCAATAATCTGTAGTCAGGGAAGAACTATTTGAAGGGATTTGATTCAAGGTGAAACCTTATTAATTAGAAGTGGTTGGCTTTGAGTCAATGTGATTGATAAACTCAGCTTCTGATCAGAGTCTTTAAAATGCATACTTTCCTCTATAAGACCTCTATGTGTACGTCTCATGTAATTTACTTTTTACTTTTTTTTTCTTTTCAATCAATATCACTGATTCATTAAGGAATCAATTCTATCTTATCTTATTAGAGCCCACAGAAACATTGAATGCAATAAATATTTTTCCCACTTGCTTGATTTATCATCGATAAATGGACTTAAATAAAGTTTAAAAATGCATTCATATTTCTGGGCTTTATTTACATAGCTAAGTCATATAAAAAAGTAACTTAAAAGTCCAGTCACTTGTAATGAATCTAACATCTCATATGAAAAAGCTTGATAGTTTTCTATGTCAACATGTTTGAACTAAATAGTGTGATATTTCTTGTCCCCTTGAGCAACATTTATTATATAAACACTTAACAGAAGACATTTCTTCAAATACTAAGTGCGAAGCATTTTTCCTTAAATATAAAGTAAACTTATTTTGTTATATTCAATGATAAGTCACTTTTGAAATATGAGAGGCAAGAATATGTATATTTTCCAGCTTAAGAAAAGTTTTTTATGTTATCAGTTGTATGACCTAGTTTTGGTTAATAAAGCCATCTTCTTTTGATTGTCAGTCAGTCAGTTCAGTCGCTCAGTCGTGTCCGACTCTTTGCGACCCCATNGGAGTGGGCTGCCATTTCCTTCTCCAATGCATGAAAGTGAAAAGTGAAAGTGAAGTCGCTTAGTCGTGTTCGACTCCCAGCAACCCCATGGACTGCCACCTACCAGCCTCCTCCATCCATGGGATTTTCCAGGCAAGAGTAATTCGACCTCCCCATTTTAGCAGTGGGACTCTCCCCATTTTCACTCAATGACCTGTAGTCACTAAGGGAAAATGAGTTACTGAGTCATGTCAGCTCCTGGACTTGAATCCAACCCTCTCAACTCTCAGTGGAAGCCTTGTCTATCACATTTTTATGATTTTCACCCAAATTTTAAGATATCTTTTCCAAAGAAGGCCTTAATTTCCTTCATACAATAACAGAAGAGTCCAATATTATTTTCACGAAGAGGGATGGAACTTACTGTGATTCAAAAGAAGCAAATCTAAATGCAAAATTAGAAGTGAAATCCCACTTATGTAATAAAAGAGAATAACTTTATAATTCAGGGAACTGATATTCAGGAGTATGTTTTTTTGCTCATCCTTAAAGGTAAGGGAGCCCCAAGTAAGGGTGTCTGGGGGCCGCACCGGAGGATGCAGATGAACCTTATCAGGGAAGACAGTGAAGGTGGTGACTTGTGTGACCCTGGGCTCCCCAGGCCCAAAATGCCAGTAAGAAGGTGTCAGACTCATCCTTCTGGCTCTGTACTTCCACAGTCATTTCTATACAGAGACTGCATTATAAAATGTACCAAAATAGTACACACATAACCAGATACATACAAATAAGAGGAGGAAAATGTTATAGAGACCAGACAAACATCTACACTTTAGCCACTCAATCAACCTGTCTGCTTTACATACCTACTGTCTGCCAACTCATCAGTACAAGAGAAGAATCTAGAAAGGGCAGGTGAGAAAAATCAAGCAATACAATAAAAATCACAGACCTCTACAGCAGAAGATTCCATGAGCAGGAGTTTGGTTGGTATTAGGAAGTACCCTCGGAGCATTGTTATGAGAACTACTTCCAATGCAAAACAACAAGGATAATCAACTTCAGTCAGTTATCAACTTCTACTGTCTTACTGCCGGATTAGAGGTGGTCAGATTATAAGTTAGAAATGGAATACCACAGTTCCCCAGGGGGTTAGCAAAGTGCCGGGGCACTCCTTTGACAGCATGGCAACAAGCCCTTCTCAGCTGCAAAGACTAAGGAATGCCGAAGAACACTGGCGACTGTATTCTTGGCTGAATACACCATTATTCCCACTTATAAAACAATACTGTTTTTATTATGATTCAACCATTTTTCCAAGAAGTTATGGCATGCTTACAGACCATCTTTAATTTGCTAGAGTTACCAACCCCAATACCAACCTCAATACCATTGCTTTTCCCGAAAGAGCCAGTTCAGGTCTCTCAAATAGAGTAAGAGAAGGTACACTTTTCACCACCTTTTTTTTTTTATAATACATTATATTATAGAATAGTTACATATATTATGCTATTACTGATGCTAAGTCACTTGAGTCGTGTCTGACTCTTTGCAACCCTATGTACCATAGCCCGCCAGGTTCCTCTGTCCATGGGATTCTCCAGGCAAAAATACTGGAGTGGGTTGCCATGCCCTCCTCCAGGGGATTGAACCCATGTCTTTTATGTCTCCTGCATTGGCAGGCAGGTNAGTTATTTGAAGGAAGAGCTTCTAATTTCAGTTTTACAAATAAGTAGGACAGTTCCTGGGTATCATCTCTCTCTCTCACCTCCAACCTCAGAAGCTTTTCCTGTCTTTGGTTTGGGCACTGCCTTTGCAGTTTCTGGGTTGGGGGAGGCGAGAGAGGGCTAGCGTGGCTAAACTGCTGCTCATTTCTGACTGCTTCCCTCACACTTTTCCAGCTGGCATCCCGTTCCTCAACAGTGGCTCTGCCCCCTGGGAAAACAGGCTGGGCTATGTGTCTGCCAGGTAAGCCGCCCTGTGGGTCAGGGTGGAGCCACTCCGTTCAGCTGCAGCTCCCAGGGCAGGTGGGATCTGGTGAAGGGACCAGAAGGCCCTATCACATCACCCAGACATTAGGCAGGTCCCCCAGGCCATGAAGCCGCTGAGGTCCCCGTGGGCCCAGGCTGGCCTTACCTGAGCCAGCCCCACGAGGAAACTGCCCAGTGGCACCCTGGGGAGAATGGGATCTGGCCGTGGAGTGAGGCCTTCGTCTCTGCCCTGAGCTCTTTGTCTGCTGTGCACGGCTCCATTCTTCCCCCAGACCTGCTGAGCAACATCTGGAGGGAGTGGGGGCTCCCTGTGGGGGAGACAGATGGGCAATTAGTGAAACCTGTTATTAATTTCCCCTTCATCTTATTCCTTGCCAAATGTACCCCCCCTTGATGTGTCCCTGCAGGCCCCCAACCATAAGCACAGCCCCTCTCATCCTTTGGCCAGCTTGGGAGCTGATGCTGGGGAGGTATTTGAGTTGATAGAGAGGAAGGTGTTTGCTGATGAGATTGGCTGGGCATAGGCAGACATGGGAGCCCTGAAGTAAGGCGCATTCACCCAGGGTGGGGACTCCACCCTCTTCCCTTTTGGAAATGGATGCTCCTCACTCCAGAGGGGCACTCTTGCCGTGCTCCTGCCTCCTCTCCCCTCCCCGCAGTGAGCAGCTCCGCCTCTGGCAGCGTCGCTATTCCCGAGTCCCTGAGGCGGGCACCTCCAACTTGCAGGACCTGATCGCGGCTAACCGAAAGTGGCTAGAACATTACAAGAACGACCCCAAGTTGTATCCTTTCAGCTGCCTCCCAAACCCTGATCCTAGGCGGGGTGGGGGCGTCCCAGGAAGGTCCCGTCTGGTCCGTGACTCCTCCCCAACCGTGCTCAGCTGACTGCGGAGTTCTCCTTCACCTTGTGGCCAGACCTCTCTTCTCCTTGGTGCCCAAGCCAGTGGCTGGTTCCAGCTTCATGCAGCTGGACCTAGATGGGAGCAACAGACTGAAAGTCTATCACTGCTGAGGCGCTGAGCCGGGGGGCAGCCTGGCCTCTCCTGCACCCAGACTATGTGCCCTACTGCAGCCTGCACGTTGCTCCCCTGATAAAGCATCCTCCCGGCCCCCCTCTGTGCTGCTTGCCTCACTTGGAACTTAGAGGAGCCCCGGGGCGCCAGGGGAGACAGAGGGTGTGACCGGGAACAGTAAGCCACCCCTAGACTGTAGCATCTCAGGCTGCCCTGTGTGACTTGTGTGTGAGCCTGGCGACACTGACCTGGGGCAGAGGCTGTGCTGAAGGAGCTCCTGCTTCAGAGGCCAGGGGACTCCAGTGGAGTCAGTCTCTTGGACCTGTGGGGCCCGCTTGGAGCTCCCAGGGTCACATATGTGGTCCCTCACTCCCCAGAACAAATCCCCCCTGGCATGTTTGTACTCTGGGACCAGGGCCTGCCTCTCTAATACCTCAGCCCTGTAGCGATCAAGCTTTTTTTTTTTAACATCCCCTTTCCCGAACACTCTGTCTCGCCTTTTGACTTATCTCAGGATTGGGCCCAGAGCCCTGTGGGCAGTGGCTGGCCCCACTTGTCTTCCCTCTGCTGGTCCTGGGCTTTCCTCAGGGGCTGTCCTCAGGAGCACTTCCTTCCCCCCGCCCTAGGGCTCCTCCCCAGAGCATCCCAGCTATATTCTCAGGTCTCAGGAAGCCAGTGAGCCACAGGAAGAGACCGGGAGGGCTCACCATGGCTTCCTCTTCCTGGAGCACTCGGGTGTATATGTGCATTGTTTCCGTCCATCTTTTCCACCTGTGCCATCCCTGCTGCCCCTTCTCAGAGCCTGGAGACTTGTTCTGAAGGAGGTGAGAGGCTGGGCCCATGCCTCCCGTCTGGCACAGCACCCTGCCACCCTTCCCACATCAGCGGCCTCCTCGAGGGGACATGCAGGCAGTGGTTAACATCTGCCCCATCATTTAAATAAAATGCCCCCCTTTTTCTTGTCTTGAAAGCGGTGGGGGTTCCCCTGCCTCTCCACCCCTCATTTCTTTGGATAAGGAACTGAAAGCCCATTGGCTTGTTTACCCCCAGGTACTTTTTTGGCATCAGTCTACCACATAGGATGTCCATTTTTGTTCATTCCGTGTGCTTTGGGAATAGCTCATGTGCTGCAACCAACTTTGGTGACAATCCTGTGTTTTCTACATCAATTAAATCTCTGCAGGTCCATTTGCTACACAGTATCTGTGTGAATGTGTTTCCTTTTTGAAGGCCTTTGCTTCCTTCTACTTAAGAATAGAGGGAAGGAAATGAATATTCACAGAACACCTTGGGCTCCCCTGGTGGCTCAGTGATCAAGAATCTGCCTGCCAGTGCAGGAGACAGGCTGGATCCCTGGTCTAGGAAGATCCCACATGCTGCAGAGCAGCTAAGCCTGTGAGCCACAGCTACCGAGCCTGTGCTCTAGAGCCTATGCTTTGCATCAAGAGAAGTCACCGCAATGAGAAGCCCATGTGCAGCAACGAAGACCCAGCAAAGCCATGCATAAAATATTTTCCAAAAAGAATACCACAGTATCAAACCTAATCACAACAAATCTGTTTTTCAGTTAATTTCAGCTCCATTTCTGTGAGTGAGAAAACCAGGGCCTGAAGTCCTGGAGTTGAACTCCTGGAGTTTAAATGCCTGAAGCTCGCTACAAGAACGGAGCCTCACACCTCGTGGCTGTCTCCTCAGAGCACCCTGCTCCCTGGAGCAGTGCTGGGGGCACTTAGCCCCCAGCTGAGTTCTCCCTCATCACTCCCTAGCTCTACCTACCAGCTGGAGACTCACCATGCTATTTCCCAGGGGCTACTTGACCCTGTTTCTTCACGTCCCTAAAGTTCTAAGCTGGCAAAGTCAGGTGGGTTTTTTCCTGCTCCAGTGGTGTGAATAGCCTGTGTGGTCTTGGATTTATAGCAACAAAATTGCCAGAAGAACCAGCTGAGAAAGGTGCATTTCATGGACTTGCAAAAGAAAACCAACTTAAAGACAAACATACAAAAGTACCTAGCCTTTTGATCTGAGCCGCTCTGAGGATGGGAGGGAGAAAGGTGCTGAGAGGAGCCTGCAGATGACTTGTTCAGCCCACTCGGATCTCACAGTGGAGGTGGTGGCCCAGAGAGATTCCGGGAGAGGCCAAAAGTACAGTTGGTGCAGCAGAGGTGAGACCAGACCTGAGCGNACACAGTCAAAGGCTTTGGCATAGTCAATAAAGCAGAAATAGATGTGTTTCTGGAACTCTCTTGCTTTTTCCATGATCCAGCGGATGTTGGCAATTTGATCTCTGGTTCCTCTGCCTTTTCTAAAACCAGGTTGAACATCAGGGAGTTCACGGTTCACATATTGCTGAAGCCTGGCCTGGAGAATTTTGAGCATTTCTTTACTAGCATGTGAGATGAGTGCAATTGTGCAGTGGTTTGAGCATTCTTTAGCATTGCCTTTCTTTGGGATTGGAATGAAAACTGACATTTTCCAGTCCTGTGATCACTGCTGAGTTTTCCACATTTGCTGGCATATGGAATGCAGCACTTTCACAGCATCATCTTTCAGGATTTGAAATAGCTCAACTGGAATTCCATCACCTCCACTAGCATTGTTCATAGTGGTGCTTTCTAAGGCCTACTTGGCTTCACATTCCAAGATGTCCCACAATTTTAAGAGAACATAAAGTATATACAGAAGTATTTTTTTTTGTTTTTTTTGTTGTTGTTGTTATCCTCAATGTTGCCAATTTAATGATATCATTGTTTAAATTGGAAAATTATTTTTTTCCTTAGAATAAATATTGATATGTGAAACGGTGATGTCACTATATTGGAAAAATAAAATAAAATAAAATAAAAAGGCACAGCAGATCTGGGAAGCAGTCCAAAGTACTTCAAAGTGACTTTTTGCCAAACTGAAGTTTTTTCCTGAAGCTATCATTTTCTACAGAAAGAAAAAAAGTCATTTATCTTGGAAGATAATTCAGATACATTATGAATTGATTAAACCCTCATGCACACAGTTGAATATACAGCCACTGCACTTGTATCACCACCAGCAAGACCATTCTATCGCTCCCTGCATGGGTAGATCATTGTGATTCAGGGCCATCTCTACGATATTTGCAAATTCTTATGGAGCATGATCCCCTGTCTCCTTGTGTCTGAGAGCACACTACAAAAAGGAGACAAAAAGTTAAAGCATGAGGATTTAAAATCAGATAGGCTTGGTTTCTAGTAAATGTGTGGGAACTAACTGGAAAAGGTTAATAAATGAAATTATATGGTGGAGGTTAATAATCCTTAATTGCAACACATACGGAAGTCCACTTGACTGAATTCATAGACAATTACTATCTAATTTGATTATTTTTAAAAATTGCTTCAAAAGTAGCACAAATTTCAAACTGAAAGATATAAATCATAGAAAAATTAGGTTAAGTCTGTCTTTGAATGTACATGGATACAATAAGGTCAGTTGCATTCATAATATATTGAGTAACTTGGTAGTTCTAAAGTTTGTTCAGTTCTTTATTCCCACTCATATACATTTTCCTTTCGTAGGGATATTTTTCTTCATTTCATAAATCAAACATTTATTTTGTCATTTCCCTTAGCAAACTTTCCCCTTCTAAGATACTACTCTCCTTTAGGAGCTTCGGAAGCTGTCAATACCTGAAATGCTTTGTGAGCTTTCTCTGATACCATCTCCCCACCAGCAAGCACTTCCAAATCTTTACCTTCTCCAGTGAAATTGAAAGGCTCAACGACTTTTGACTTCCATGTAAGATCAGGAATGGCTTTCAACATTGCCACTAAAGTTTATAATTGTGTACTGGTAACTAAAATCTAATAAACATCAAATTATGTCTTGAAGATTTACAAAGCTAAATGAGCACATATGAAAATAGTTTGAAAAATATATTTCTCAAACTTGTCACTAAAATGAACTTCCCCTGGATAAGTATTGCTTTAGCAAATATTATATCTCAGGACATTACTAATCAAAGACCAATTGTATTGACACAGGACAGATCTCCCCAGAGTGTGTAGTCAACACCACTGAACAATTCTAGCTTGCAGGAAAGGGATTAACTTGAACAAAGCATCAGCCATAAAGGGTTGGCACTAAGATCCTGTGGTCAATGACAATCAGTACATCTGACATAGGCAGACTGTAGAAAGAGACTGAATTAAGGTTAATGTGATAAAAATATAAAATTGGAATATAGAAGCAAGGCAGAGGAGTAAAGTCAGAGCTCGAATAGTTAGAATTAACAGAAGTACTATATGACAAACAGGTAAAGAAGAGGTATTCAGAATGAAGGTTGTGACTTGTAGAGCAAACTACACTGCCTGATAAGTCTCCCTGGGGCGTCGTTGGCAGCCTCAAACAAACACACAGAATATCCAGTCAAAATGCAAAAAACTGGAAGGACAGCCATAAGTGTACACACCATTTTAAGAAATTTCATGTATCAACGTCTTGAGAGATCACATCGATAAAGAAAAATAGGTAAGGGGAAAGTTTTCCAGAGATAAGTAAGATTTTTTTTTTTTTTAAGGAAGCACCAGGGGTGTACTAAATCAACCATAATTTACAATAAAGACAAGATTAGACATAAAGGAATCATCGCATTAACTCATCATGGAACGGAATTTCAATTTGATGACAACATGATTCTCAAGAAAAAAAAAAATCGAGTTTTAAAAAATAAGACAAAATAATGCAACTGTGTTCAGCAACAAATACACTGTATTTCGATTTCTAGAGAAAATTTCTGTTGACAATACAAACTTTCCAGAGTTCCATCTACACTGTTGAAGTGGCTCATTGGCAAGCCTGGTCTTTATCCACATCTCACTGAGGTATGGCCCACTCATGGCATACACTATGGAGGAAAAAAAGTCTCCTGCAGCTATTTAAGCCCATTGGGATATGTCTTTTATTTGTATTATGAAGGAACAACTAAGAAATATCGGACCTTTTAAGAAACTGAAAAATGTAAAGGAAGATCCAGATTTGATATCTGTAATGTAAGGAGAAATTCATTCTATTATAGGAGAAATTAATAACATGATAAGAGAAATCACCTATAAATGAGCTGACAGAATAGGATAAACATGAG
>SJYV01040023.1:0-13317 GCA_006410875.1 Neotragus pygmaeus
GCTCAGTCGTATCTGACTCTTGTAACCCCATGGACTGCAGCATGCCAGGCTTCTCTGTCCATAACCAACTCCTGGAGCTTGCTCAAACTCATATCCATTGAGTCAGTGATGCGATTCAACCATCTCATCCTCTATCATCCCCTTCTCCTCCTGCCCTCAATCTTTCCCAGCATCAGGGTCTTTTCCAATGAGTCGGTTCTTTGCATCAGGTGGCCAAAGTATTGGAACTTACAGGGGGCTGATGCTTCAGTGTCAGTCCTTTCAATGAATAGTCAGGACTGATCTCCTTTAGGATGGACTAGTTTGATCTTGAGTCCAAGGGATTCTCAAGAGTCTGCTCCAACACCACAGTTTAAAAGCATCAATTTTTGGCACTGCAGCTTTTTGATGATCCAACTCTCACATCCATCCATACATGACTACTGGAAAAACCATAGCTTTGACTAGACGGATCTTTGTCAGCAAAGTAATGTCTCTGCTTTTTAGTATGCTGTCTAGGTTGGTCATAGCTTTTATTCCAAGAGCAAGTGACTTTTAATTTCATGGCTGCAGTCATGGTTACACAGGTGTTTACTTCAGAGCCAGGTCATACTTCATAATTACATTTCTTTCCTTATTCTTCCCCTTATCCCCAGAGTTAATAATTATTTTTCTTTTTGCTCACCCGATTGGCTATGTCCCTGTACTTAATTACTTGTAAACATTCCATTAGCTATATCACACATGCGCTTCATCTTTCTCCCCTGATATGCCTCTCATATCATGTATTCTATCAAATCTTCTGTTTCTTGGAGACCTGAGTCCTACTGTTTCCTCTCCTCCTAATCTAGCTGGGCAGTATGGCTCTCCAGTTCAGTTCAGTTCTGTTCAGTCACTCAGTTGTGTCTGACTCTTTGCGACCCCATGAACTGCAGCACGCCACACCTCCCTGTCCGTCACCAACTCCCAGAGTTCACTCAGACTCATGTCCATCGAGTCAATAATGCCATCCAGCCATCTCATCCTCTGTCATCCCCTTCTCAACCTACCCCCAATCCCTCCCAGCATCAGAATCTTTTCCAATGAGTCAACTCTTTGCATGAGGTGGCCAATATACTGGAGTTTCAGCTTTAGCATCAGTCTTTCCAAAGAACACCCAGGACTGATCTTTAGAATGGACTGGTTGGACCTCCTTGAAGTCCAAGGGACTCTCAAGAGTCTTCTCTGACACCACAGTCCAAAAGCATCAATTCTTTGGTGCTCAGCTTTCCTCACAGTCCAACTCTCTCACATCCATACATGACTACTGGAAAAATCATAGCCTTGACTAGACGGACCTTTGCTGGCAAAGTAATGTCCCTGCTTTTGAATATGCTATCTAGGTTGGTCAAAACTTTACTCCCAAGGAGTAAGCATCTTTTAATTTCATGGCTGCAGTCAGCATCTGCAGTGATTTTGGAGCCCCAAAAAATAAGTCTGACACTATTTCCACTGTTTCCACATCTATTTGCCATGAAGTGATGGGACCAGATGCCATGATTTTAGTTTTCTGAATGTTGAGCTTTAAGCCAACTTTTTCACTCACCTCTTTCACTTTCATCAAGAGACTTTTTAGTTTCTCTTCACTTTCTGCCATAAGGGTGGTGTCATCTACATATTTGAGGTTATTGATATTTCTCCTGGCAATCTTGATTCCAGCTTGTGTTTCTTCCAATCCAGCGTTTCTCATGATGTACTCTGCATAGAAGTTAAATAAGCAGAGTGAAAGCTGGACCTCGTGACTTGGAACTGGTTTACTGCTTTCCTATGTCAGTTGCATGCCTTGAAGATCCCATGTCTTTCTCTTACTTTTATAGTAAATCTTTGTACGAAAAGGTACCTAGAGAGTAAATTCTTTTAGTTCTTACACATCTGAAAACACCTTTATTCTACTTTCACATGTCATTTATGCAATGGATAATATAGAAGTTGAACATTTCTTTTAGATTTTTGAAGGCATTGTTCTTTTATCTTTTTTTATTAATTTATTTATTTTTTAAATTTTACTTTACAATACTCTATTGGCTTTTATCTTTTAAAACTCAGTTCTGCTATTGAGAAATCTGATGCCATTCTAATATGTTTCATACATTTTTTTTTTTTTTGCACTTTCTGTGGAGATTCTCAGGTTATTTCATCTGCAATGTTTAGACGTTTTGTGATTATATACTTTAGTGTGGGTATTTCCTTGTGCTGAGTACTTGATGTACTCTTTTAATGAAGATAAATGATCTATTTTTTTTGGTATTATTTCACTGATAATTACCTCCCTTCTGTTTATTGTTTTGTGGGTTTTTTGTTTGTTTGTTTACCCTGTTTCTTTTTCCTGGATCCTATTTAGTCAAGTGTTATGCTGCCAGGATTGATCCTTTGTCAGTGATACTTAATTCTCTACTTTCCATTTCTTGTTGTGTGGGGGTTTATTTTTGTCGTTTTATTTTTCTGGGAGATTTTCTTAATTATAACCTTCTAAACTTTCTTTTTTTGTTGTTTTTAGTTTAATTTTTTTGAATATTATATATTTTATAATTTTCAACAACTCTTTTTTAATCTTTGAGCTTTTCCCTAGCATCTTGTTCTTATTTATGTGTTATCTTATGATAGCTCTCCTAAGACATTACTTGGAATTATTTTACCTAGTCTTTTGCTCTTTCAAAATCTGTGTCCTCTGGGTTTATTTCTTCTGCTTGTCTAGTTTATCCTCGTTTATTCATGTGAGAGACTTTCTGTGAGTAAATAACCATCCTTGGTCCTAACTGAGGCAATATCAAAGTCAGAATCTCCTGATGGATCTCATTGACCAGGATGCTTGGCTTTCAGATGAACCAGAGAAGAACTTGACTACTTTGCAGGATGACATGTAAATAACAATATATAGAGAGGGTTTTTCCCCTTCGGGAGGAGATTTCATTTTTTCAGGGACAGTCCCTCAATATTACTGAGTATGAACATCAGACATTTTTTTGCCTGGGAGTGAAAAGAAATGGGCAAGGGATCTTGATTGTTCTATATTTTGAATTTAATCTTTTAAGCTATTTTTAGCTCAGTATCTCACCCTGCATTTTGCCATGTTTTGAGCCTCTCCCTGGTTATGTGGGGACAAATCTGTTTTTCACTCATCTTTGTCTTCCTTCAAATGCAGGACGCATTTTAATCTATGCATTCCTCTGCCACCTGGCTTCCCAGGTGACACAGTAGTAAAGAATCCACCTGCCAATACAGTAGATGCAAGAGATGTGAGTTCAATCCCTGGATCAAGAAGACCCCTGGAGTAACAAATGGCAACCCACTCCAGTATTATATTCTTGCCTGGAAAATTTCATGGGCAAAGAGCCTGACAGGGTACAGTCAGTGGGGTCTCAAAGAATCAGACATGACTAAGAGTGTGCACACGTGCATGTGCACACAGACACACACACACTCACACATACACACTCACATACATCTTTAACTGCTTGCATTTTTCAGACGTGTTGAAACTTCTCACCCATTCCACTCACTAATATCTTCACCCATTTCTTTTTAGCTTTATCAACATACACCTTATTCTAAGTTCATTTGCCATTGTTATAGCAGAATCTCTAGAGGAATAGGAAATAAAATCTGTGTAGATATAACCAGAAGTTATAGCTCTTCCTTTCAGAGGTGTTATGATGTTGACTGATATTTTGTTTCTCTTGGAATTACAGAAAAAACATTTAGTTCTGGGAGTATATTTAATAAACTGTTGAGAGAGAGTTTTGAAAAATCCTCTATCATTATCTTACGTATTAAGGCTATCAGAAAAGAATCTGCTGGATTGAAGTCTCACTTAAAATTTAACATGATAAAAAGCAGCTTCCCACCACTGGTAGATTAGGAGAACTATGCTCTGAGCTAGAATAGGACTGTTTTTATCCGATGAACTTCATTTATCAACTCTGCTGATATGCTAATCAGGGCAACAGTTTTGGAACATGGAGCCAGTTAGGCTGACAATAGCCAAGAATTTTGCAAAGCCTGCCAAAGAGCCATCACAGAAAACGTGAGGTATCATAGAAGTTATGTGTAGAATTTCAGTGGCTCTACCTCCATAATTTTTTATTTGTGCTTCAAGCCACTGAGAAACCTTTGACTTGTCCTTTTGTTTTGAAAGAGAATCATATTTGTGTCTATGTCAAAGAATCTTGCTTTTTGACATGACATAGACATTATATAGAACCCCTGAAATTGTAATACTGTGAAAATGAGAGTCCTTATGACCGCAGAGGAAGGATAAACAAAGCCATGACTTTAATGTCTTTCCTGAGACTTGAGTGTGTCACTGGGGAGAGGTAGGCAGCAGGGGCAGAGAACATGATGAGTCAATTATTTTTTGTAAAATTTTTCCATATGTACCTGACTCACGTTCATGCTAACAAAACAGACTTTCAACAGGGAATTATTTCTAGGCTCTTGAAGTGTGAAATTTAAGTAGTTGTTCTAATGATGGCCCAACTTCAGTAGTATAGAAGGCAGCCTGTATGCTTTGCGAACCATAGATAAGCAGTGATTATTTCCTACTAAGTAGAATTTAAACCAACAAAAAGTTGATGCTTTTCTCAGTTCAGTTCAGTCACTCAGTCGTGTCCAACTCTTTGTGACCCCTGTGAACCACAGCACGCCAGGCCTACCTGTCCATCACCAATTCCTGGAGTCCACTCAAACCCATGTCCATTGAATGGATGATGCCATCTAACCATCTCATCCTCTATTGTCCCCTTCTCCTCTTGCTTTCAATCTTTCCCAGTATCAGGGTCTTCTCAAATGAGTCAGCTCTTTGCATCAGGTGTCCAATGTATTGGAGTTTCAACTTCAACATCAGTCCTACCAATGAACACCCAGGACTGATCATATTTATGGTGGACTGGTTGGATCTCCTTGCAGTCCAAGGACCTCTCAAGAGTCTTCTTCAACACTACAGTTCAAAAACATCAGTTCTTCATCACTCAGCTTTCTTTATAGTCCAACTCTTACATCCATACATGACCACTGGAAAAACCATAGCCTTGACTAGACAGACTTTTGTTGACAAAGTAATGTTTCTGCTTTTGAATATGCTGTCTAGGTTAGCCATAACTTTCCTTTCAAGGAGTAAACGTCTTTTAATTTCATGGCTGCAATCACCATCTGCAGTGATTTTGGAGCCCAGAAAAATAAAGTCAGCCACTGTTTCCACTGTTTCCCCATCTATTTCCCATGAAGTGATGGGACCAGATGCCATGATCTTTGTTTTCTGAACTTGAGCTTTACGCAACTTTTTCACTCTCCTCTTTCACTTTCATCAAGAGGCTCTTTAGTTCCTCTTCACTTTCTGCCATAAGGGAGGTATCACCTGCATATCTGAGGTTATTAATATTTTTCCTGGCAATCTTGATTCCAGCTTGTGTTTCTTCCAGTCCAGCATTTCTCATGATGTACTCTGCATAGACTTAAATAAGCAGAGTGACAATATACAGCCTTGACCTATTTGGAACCAGTCTGTTGTTCCATGTCCAGTTCTAACTGTTGCTTCCTGACCTGCATACAGGTTTCTCAAGAGGCAGGTTAGGTGGTCTTGTATTCCCATCTCTTTCAGAATTTTCCCACAGTTTATTGTGATCCACACAGTCAAAGGCTTTGGCATAGTCAATAAAGCAGAAATAGATGTTTTTCTGGAACTCTCTTGTTTTTTCCATGAGCCAGTGGATGTTGGCAATTGGATCTCTGGTTCCTCTGCCTTTTCTAAAACCAGCTTGAACATTAGGAAGATCACGGTTCATGTACTGCTAAAGCCTGGCTTGGAGAATTTTGAGCATTACTTTACTAGCATGTGAGATGAGTGTGATATATACACAGAAAGAGAGACACATTTAAAAGTATCAGACAATGGAATACAACTTTCCAGTCAACTAAGACCTGTACTTAAATCCTGGCTCTGTCATCTGATATATTTATAATCTTGAGCAAATCTTGAGAAACCAACATCAACATATATTAAATAAAGCCAAATAAGGCAAGACATCTGTCCTTAAGGAATTTATATGAGAGGTAGACAAATAAGTCATTAAGAAGAAAGAATGATGATTGCTATGGTGAAAGAATGTGCAGGGTGCTGTGGGGCAGAGAAAGGGGCACCCAAATCAGATGAGATGCCAGGGAAAGCTTACAGAGATGTTAGCTTTTAAAGACCAAAGTGGTGTACACATAGGAATTCCAGGCAGAAGCTATGTCCCAGAAGGTTATGTGTACGTGCTCAAGACATATTCCTTCTTGTAGACATGGAGAGCCAAGGAAAGGTTTTAATTAGAGGAGTCAGGTTTTCAAACCAGAATTTTTGATACAGCAATTGAGGAGTTGCAGAGTGGAGGATGAAGAGGAGCATTTGAGACTTGCAATAGGACAATTGGTGAGTAGCAAGCACTCCAGTTGAGGAAAGATATGGTGAATACACAGCATGCCAGCTAAAGGTGGTAAGGGGATGAGGTTAGAGCAGATACCTTGTCTTGCTTTGCCTGAGACTGTCTTGCTTTAAAAAGAAACTGAAAGTACCGCTCCCCAGGAAGCCTTTCAGTCCCTGTGAAGCCAGTCTGATGACCAGTTCATCTGAGACTCTGAGGTGGGAGTGAGACGGATGGGTACACTGATCCCAATCATATTCAGGTAGTAAAATCTATAAGACTCATAACGAGTTAGCTATTGTCAGGGTGGTGACAGAAAGGGAGAAGCTGAAAACACTAATAAGGTTGCTGAGTCAGTTACTGGAGAAGCAAGTTGTACCATCATCCAAGAGAGACTGAATCACTGCGTGTAGATTCTTTCAGATCATGGACTTTTACCTCTACTTTACAGTCCTAGTCAATAAAGCATCTTTTGCATGTGTAATATTCATGGCAGTGCCCTCTGTTAATTCTTCAATTTTGATTGATTTGCAATTTAGATCTGAAAAAAATAATGCAAAACAAACTTTTAGTGACTCTATCTTTTGTTGGTGCAGTGAAATGGAAATATGTATCAATAGCAATATTCAGGCCATGTGTGGCAAAGTGGAGGCAGTCTACTTATCTAAAGAACAGGTATTGGTGTTTGTACTTTTTAAGTTGTTCTTAGTAGAAAAGGACTGAAATTTATAGTCTGTCTCCCAGAGAGAGTCCATTTATTTTAAATAACCAAGATTGATTTGATTCTTTAAATGTGTCAAAAAATATACTTCAGACTACCATGCTTATGAAATAAACTTTATTTATTTATTTATTTTTTAGTCAAGCAAGATAAGCTATTTTTTTTAATTAATTAATTTATTTATTTTACTTTATTTTACTTTACAATACTCTATTGGCTTTGCCATACATCGACATGAATCTTGGGAGCTCGTGTACACCTGTGGTAGATTCATGTCGATGTATGAAATAAACTTTAAATGATGCCTTTTAGAAAAGTCAGGGGAGAAATTAAAAAGCTAGTCAGCTCATTTTAAAATTTTCAAGTGGATATTTGATATTTATGTTGTTTTCTTATTCTCTGGATGATGGATAACATCCCTTGATTCTTTTCCTAACCAGTTTGATTGTACAAGCAACAGATAAAGGCATTCCCAGGCTTTCTGATACAACTGTGATCAAGATACAGGTGATTGACATAAATGACAATGCCCCAACTTTTCTCCCGTCTGAAGCAGTGGAAATTGCTGAAAGTAAGTGTGGTCATTTGAAATAATGGTTTTGATTAACTTGTATATCATCTACTATTTTTTCAGCTGGATGCTGTGTTAAATATGCATACTATTTCTCAACAACCACACAACTATAAATTGTTTTTATCTTCATTTTACAGAATAGAAAATGGAGAGTCAAAAATTAAATATAAAATGTCAAAGAAGTTAAAAGTTAAAGTTGAGGTTTGCATTCAAACCAGCAGGAAGCTGAGCTCCCAAGGTCAAACCACTGCTCCACACAGCTTCTTTTGTATACAGACATTTCTTAAAAGTGAAATCTGCTCAATGAAGCATCTTTTGTTGGCTGTGATGGTCACCCCAAAGCTCCTCTGAGAGAAAGTGATGTTATTAGACTGATAACTTTGTCGGTCTTTGAGTTACCAAACTCAGGTTCGGCTGCTCACCACTTGAAAGCCAATATTCGAGAGGCAAGTGTTAGAAAGGAAAGATTGCTTTATTCATGAGGCCAGTAACTTGGGGAAGAAGGCATATACTGTGTCCACAGGCCAATTCCACAGTGCTAATAGGGGGCAGCAGCTTTTAATGGGGAGCTTCATGGGCGTATGGTTAGAGTAAGGGGGCTCCATGCAGAGTCACCTCTGAGGATCATCTCGAAATTGGTCATGTGGTAATCTGACCATTACCTTGATTGTTTTAAGCCCAGTTAATCTTCAGTTCCAGGACTGGTTGGTTCTCATTTCTCTGAGGTCAGTTCTCAGAATTGTGATAGCGTATGTTGTGGCTACAGTCTGGTCATCATGGAGTTAACTCCTTCCACCTGGTGGAGGTTTCATTATCTACAAGGCAGCTCATAAAATATGGCTCAGAATGTTATCTATAGCCCTTGAGGAAGAACTAAAGGTCCTTGACTTTGCTTAAGGACTGAACTGTTATTATTTTGTCCTATTTGACTGTTTTTCCTTTGTTTCTGTGTCTCATTTCTCTGATTAAGTTTATTTTATTAATATTATTAATATTATTTGTTATGGGGGCATGCTGGGTGGCTTTCAGAGTCTGAGTTCTTTGACCAGGAATCTAACCCAGGCCAAAAGCAAGGAGTCCAAACCCCTGGACTGCCAGGGAATTCACTAAATTTATTCTTTGGCTAGATTTTTTCTATGGAAAAAAGACAAGGAAAGGCCGTGGTGGAGGAGGGTTTGTCCCAAGAAGGCCCCATAGGGCCCTGCTCAGTTTTATTTGCAATATACTAATGACAACTAATAAGTGAAGGGAGTTGGATGATTTTTGCACAGTCATCATTTTCCTCTGTTGCTGCTGCTGCTGCTGCTGCTGCTACCAAGTCGCTTCATTCGTGTCTGACTCTGTGCGACCCCATAGACGGCAGCCTACCAGGCTCCCCCGTCCCTGGGACTCTCCAGGCAAGAACACTGGAGTGGGGTTGCCATTTCCTTCCCCAATGCATGAAAGTGAAAAGTCAAAGTGAAGTCGCTCAGTCGTGTCCGACTCTTAGCGACCCCATGGACTGCAGCCCACCAGGCTCCTCCGTCCATGGAATTTTCCAGGCAAGAGTACTGGAGTGGGATGCCATTGCCTCCTCCTTCCTCTACTACTATAAACTAAAGTTCAACTTCTGCAGAAAACTTTTATCACATTAATGGTAGAGGTTGGAAATACAAAGTTTTACATGATATGCTGATTCATCTTAATTGTTTGGGTCTGTGGGCTACATGATGATTCCATAGTCTGTGATCTCAAAGTTGTCTGTGGCCAATAGCTGTACTGGTAAAACCCAACCCAACTTTTTATAGTTGAAATTGCAGATAGTGGCCCATCACTCTCTTCTCTCTTTTCACTCTTAATATCTAACTTATTCCTAAAATGTGCCTAATATTTTGTTATGTTCACTTTCCAAACAAATTACAAACATCACTGCTCAAAGAGGGCTATATTCTAGCAATTTTTATATATAAGAATACCTATAAATATTTTAAATAATTTAAAATATGCTAATTTAAAAAATTGTCATTTTACCCCTCACCTATTTGATGTGTTTTCATCTGCTTTTACTGAAAGTGCTATTCTAAAGCACATGCATTGGAATCAAAACTCAGTAATGTGCTCAGAATAAATATATCACAAAAATAAACTGTGTATATAAAAACTTACCATAAGGAATCACGTGTAATTGGTGCATGTCAAGGGTGTTAAAATTTGAAATATGAAAATTATTAGTCTCATACACAGTGGAATTATTCTAAATGTCCTGGGATCTTCTTTCTACCTGTACCATACCTATGAAGTCCAAACCAAAGTCCCTGTCCTGGCAGTTTAAAGAACACATATGTTATGTGAGACATTTACGATGTCATCTATTTGTGATTTTTGTGTGTGTGAATACTATTAGAGATCTTTTGTGATCACCAGTATGAGGTTTACTTTCTATAGTCTTGATAATTTTGAGAGTCAGGTTTTAAGAGAAGGAAGCAGTGTGTGCCTCTCAAAAGAAATAATTTTACAAAAATGAATATGAGGAACTAAGTATCTAGCTTTAGTATCCAAACATTTTCATTTAAATCTTGCTTGCTTTTCAGAATTTTGTTTTGAATAATAACCTTCCCACCCACATCACCCAAGAATATATGATTTTGATATAGAAATTATATAGTACAAATAAGTGACTTACAATGTTTCTTGGTGCTGGGATTGTGTGATAAACATATGATAAAAAGTGAAATATAAAAATTGAAAATAGTCTACCTCTTCAATTCCCTACTCAGTGGTAAATTTTCACTTTTATTTGGCTCATAAATTCTTCAGTTTTTATTCAGTTTGTAATGAGCCTTGTATGAGAATTATGCCAAGAAACAGCAAATCATATTGGACAAAAATGATTGGATTAAACTATTAAAGAAAAATATTTCAAAGGATGACTTTTAATGGAGACTGACAGTGGTCATGACTATTTCAGATTCTTTGCCTGGAACGATTGTGACTCGGATATCAGTTTATGATGTGGATTCGAATCCAACTTTCACCTTCAGTTTTGTCAAAGAGAGTAATTCTGGAACCAAGTTTGCTATTGATCGGAACACTGGGGTAGTGGTGCTGATTGAAACACTGGATTTTGAAGAAGCTACTAAATATGAGCTGCAGATCCAAATTTCAGATTTGGTGCACCAAACAGAGGGGACAGTCACTGTCCATGTGCTGGATGTCAACGATAACCCACCAGTATTTTCTCAGGATTCTTACCAGGTAAATAGCATAAAGAGATGCTGAGACCATGACCAAACCTGAAAGAACAGGGAATAGTGGAACTGAACCATAGTCAACAAAGCAACGTAGACAGACAGATAGTATTCACTGTTTTTACTGCCTCAGTTGGTGCTGAGGGTTTTATATTTAGCATCATAGAGAATAGAAGTACATATGGAATTGAATCTCTCATTCAATTCAATTTCTTAAGTATGTAAGTAACATAAGGCTCATAATTACACAATGTACAGTGTAATGAAACATTAGTGAATACATTAGTGAATGCATTAGCTATCCTCCACTACACAGAAATAATTTAGAAGGAAATTTTTTCATAATAAAAATCAATACTGCATGAAGCATCTTTAAAAAATTTTAATTTTGTTTTTCTGAATTCTGGAACTACTAACACAATCTTCTTAATATGTCCACTCTATAAATTAATAAAATCAGGTTCTCTGTTACTTCCATAAACAAAATAAATAAAAGAATCAGGTCCTGGCTCTGTTCATGAAAATAGGCTGCGTTCTTTAAGCACAGGGCCCGTCTCCCCTTTTTTTTTCCCCTCAGGTCACCATTTCTGAACTGGTTCCGCTGGGGCACCCAGTGCTGACCGTTGTGGCCACAGATGTGGAAAGCAGTGAGAACATTACTTACAGGATCCTTTCCTCTTCCACGATGTTTTCAGTGGACCCTGTCAATGGTGAGCTATTTGTAGTGGCTATAGCGTTCATAGGTTTGGGTTACAGAGAGGAAATCTGAAATAATCCTTTCCAAATATGCCTAAAATAGCCCCCAGGCCCTCCTGCTGGGGTCATAGACACCACCTTCTTGTTTCTCTTATTGTCAGATGCTGTGGTAGAAAATTCTGGTGCTATTTCTCCTCTCCAACATCTCAATGGTTGGAAAGAAAAAGGAATTGATTAAATGCTGGCAAATGCACAGAAATTCAGAGACCTCAGTATAGTAAATACCAGTTCATTCAGCCGTCTGATTACAGTTGGGGTAATTAACCAGGCCTCCACAAGAATCAAAGTAAAATGGAAGGGATTCATTTAGAACTGAAGATTGCATGTTACCAGAATTTGGAAGATTTTTTCCCAAGCCAAGTATAAGAAGTTTGGTAATAGTATCTTCTATTCAACAAGAAACACACACAGAAAAAACTGAAACAGGAAAGGTTTTTTGAGCACCTCTATTAAGTGGAGTGGGCTTCCCTGCTGGCTCAGATGGTAAAGACACCAGCTTCAATCCCTGGGTCAGGAAGATTCCCTGGAGAAAGGAATGGCAACTCACTCCAGAATTCTTGCCTGGAGAAGTCCATGGACAGAGTAGCCTGGCAGGCTACAGTCCATAGTGTTGCAAAAAGTCAGACATGCCTGAGAGACATTTACCCATTAAGTAGAATGTTCTGTAGTTTTGATGCTGTTCTTATTTCTTTGATGCCTCCCTCACAAGGCTCTTTGTTTGGTTATTAGAGATCAAGACATTTATGGTTGTAAAATGCATTCAAGCAAGTGATTACAGAAAAGTTAAGCATTGTATAGAGACAATATAACAGCAAGTAGAGTCCCTTGGACAGCAAGAAGATCAAACCAGTCAATCCTAAAGGAAATCAACCCTGAATATTCATTGGAAGGACTGATGCTGAAGCTGAAGCTCCGATATGTTGGCCACCTGATGTGAAGAACTGACTCATTAGAAAATACTCCAATGCTGGGAAAGATTGAAGGCAGGAGGAGAAGGGGGCAACAGAAGATGAGATGGTTGGATGGCATCACAGACTCAACAGATGTGAATTTGAGCAAATTCTGGGANGTTGGCCACCTGATGTGAAGAACTGACTCATTAGAAAATACTCCAATGCTGGGAAAGATTGAAGGCAGGAGGAGAAGGGGGCAACAGAAGATGAGATGGTTGGATGGCATCACAGACTCAACAGATGTGAATTTGAGCAAATTCTGGGAGATAGTGAAGGACAGAGAAGCCTGGCTTGCTACAATCCATGAGATCACAAAGAGTCAGATGTGACTTAGCAACTGAACAACAGACATTAAAAGCCAAACTTAATAAAGATGAATACTTAATAAAGCGCTGTTCATAGCAGAGCATGCTCCAGAAAAATAACAGGGCCTGGGACATGGACATCACCAGATGGTCAACACTAAAATCAGATTGATTATATTTGCAGTCAAAGATAGAGAAGCTCTATACAGTCAACAACAACAAAAAAATATTTGGAGCTGACTGTGTCTCAGATCATGAACTCCTTATTGCCAAATTCAGAATTAAATTGAAGAAAGTATGAAAAACAACTAGACCGTTCAGATATGACCTAAATCAAATCCCTTATGATTATACAGTGGAAGTGA
>SJYV01040025.1:0-12405 GCA_006410875.1 Neotragus pygmaeus
ATAAAGAAAGCTGAGTGCTGAAGAATTGATGCTTTTGAACTGTGGTGTTAGAGAAGACTCTTGAAAGTCCCTTGGACTGCAAGGAAATCAAACCAGTCAGTCCTAAAGAAAATCAATCCTGAATGTTCATTGGAAGGACTGATGCTGAAGTTGAAGCTCCAATACTTTGGCCACCTAATGTGAAGAACTGACTTACTAGAAAAGACCCTGATGGAGCAATATTTAAGGCAGGAGGAGAAGGGGATGACAGAAGATGAGACAGTTGGATGGCCTCATTGATTTGATGGACATTAGTTTGAGCAAGCTCCAAAAGTTGGTGATGGACAGGGAAGCCTGGCATGCTGCAGTCCATGGGGCCACAAGGAGTCTGACAGGACTGAGCCACAGAACTGAACTGATGATCATAATTATACAGAATCACTGAGTGTTTTTGTAACAGAATAATGCTTTAGATAAGTACAGGACACTTTGAAATATATACATACTTTTCAATATCTTAAAGTAAAATGAATTTTCCTCTTGAAATAAAAATATATTACTTGATGCATTAACAGATTAATAGTTTAAATGAAAGAGAAAGTAAATGAATACAACTTACAGGCTCAGGGCAATGCTTCAACATTCATATTTTTCCTATTACCATAAATGGTTTAATAAATTTGCATTAAAAGCAGAGTTATCCAGATACATTCAAGGGGTCAATATGTCAGTTTGGCTAGCTGCAATTTAACTAACTTGGGAGAATTTTTGAACTCTTTCAAACTGCATAGGAACTATGTATTCATGTAGATAACAATTTGTGTCCACTTATATATTTCTAAGAAAGGATAATTTGTTTATGAGAACATATTCATATTTAAGGAGGAACTCAATATGCAGTATCTGGTCAAATTAACTGTTTTAAATTCTACATATAATCCAATTTATTCACCAAGGACATTGGCCTTTCAATCTTGTTTGGATGTCTTGTGAAACAGTTCTGTCCAGTCAATTATGCAACATTTGGTCATGTAAGGCAAAAAAGCCCTATAAATAATCGGCCATGCAAAGGAAATATTGATGAGCTGCTTCAATATTGCTTTCTTCCTTGATGTTATTCTAGTAATTTTGTGTCTGTATTTAAGATGGTTAACCTGGAACTTATTATGATAACAGCATATGAGAATAAAAGAATAAATTACAAACTGCATGATTCCTATTGATGTAAGCATTTGTTCCCTATCAGGAATGTGCCTGGTAACAACAGTCAAACAATGCTCTTTAGCTTCCAGATTGAACACTGCACACTGCTTGACTTTAGATATAATTACTTCACGTAATTGTTTCTGTCAAGAATAAATGAAGCCTTAAAAGTACAATGCAATCATTACAAGTGGAGCATCTTAAGATATATATTATGCTAGGCCTTTTACCCTTAGTGTTTTCTGTCCTGATATTAATGACTGAAGATGCTTAAAGTATGCATCTTTGGGCACCAAAAGCAGATATCTGAGCACTTGAGCTGTTCTTGGGTAATTCTAAATACACTCATGTTGCTCAATGAAAACCTAGTAAAAGCAGTATTTGTTTGCAGTTAATTTGTTCAGCCCAAGTGAAAACATGTTGGCAGTGCAGGGGCAGAATAAAACACGGAAGCAACATCCATATTTTTAACACTAAATAATGTTTCTTTTGCAGTGCCTAAAGAAGTGGTTTCTTCCCATCATTGAGCTTTACATTAGAATTTCCTGCAAAGTCAATTTAAATAGTCCATTTAGATCAAAATGTATTGAATGGAAAAATGCATAAGGTAGCTTATATGCGGGTATAAATCTGAGACAGTTAAATAATTAACCCAGTAAGGCATGGCACTTCTACAGAGATAAGATTCAGAGATCATCAATATTTATCATTCTTGATGGCATTTCAACTATGTTTACTCTAAAATAGGAAAGAGACCATACTTAAAATTTTCAGGGTCTCCAATACAAGGTATTTCTATGCCATTATCATTAATATATATATATGTATCTTATGTTTTTGGAAGAATCTGTGGATTATCTCTCATTATTCATTACTTTATGCTATTAAAAAAAAAACTACTGGGAACTGGACTTCATGAAGTTTTCAATCTATTATATAAAATACACATTATGTAAATGTAACATTCATTTAAGTGTCATGGAATAAAATAGAGAGTGCTCTGAATGTTACATAACAAGGTTTGATTGGGGCTTGCTGAAACTGCAAAATTTGTTGGGAAGCAGGAAATGGGAAAGTAGAAGTAGCTTCTTAAAAGTTCAAAGGTCAGCCTTGAGTAAATGTTTGCTTGAAAATGTGATAATTGATGACTGTAATTTATATCAAGTCAGAGAGCTGATAGTTAGTATCTTGTCACTATGTCCCTCAGACAGCTATCCCAATAGTCTCTTTATACTTTCTCTAGAAAACAAACAAACAAACAAACAACTCTTTTCCAGAGAAATCTCATACTAGATTCAAAATTTCATCGTCATTCTCTCCTCACACCCTAGCCCCACAAAAGGAATCCAAGCTGAAAACCTTTATAGCAGAAAAAGTATACACTTCTCCTCACACTCATACAAATGCAACTGCCTAAAAATGACAGTATTGAATAAGAAAAGTGAAAGTGTTAGCCACTCAATCATTTCTGACTCTTTGAGACCCCATGGACTGCAGTCCACCAGACTCTTCTGTCCATGGAATTCTCCAGGCAAGAATACTGGAGTCGATTGCCATTCCTTCTTCAGAGGGCCTTCCCCACCCAGAGATCAAACCTGGGTCTCCTGCACCATAGGCAGATTCTTTACTACATGAGACACCAGGAAGCCCTCAGTTTATAGTGCCCTCAGTTTACAGTCACAAATGATCCCTAAAGTGTGAATTTTTAATGCCTAGGACACATCCATGTATCAGTTCAGTTCAGTCGTGTATGGCAGCAGATACATGATTCTTACATGAAAAAGTCATATTTTTATAACTTCGTTTCACTACTTGATTCTATTGATCTTTTCCTCTTTAATAAGTTCTCTTCTACTTGTGCTTTTGTAACTATTTTCTCTTTCCTCTGTTACTTAAGTTCTCCTTCCCTGGATACTCTTTTTCTGGCTTCCTAAAAGTTATACATCTTCAGTGATTTGTCTGTGGCCCTCACTTCTCTTAATGCACCTCTTTGGTGATCTCTTTTATTCCAATACTGTCAGTTGTTTCTTGTACATAAATGACAACCTGAAGATGAGGAAACAGTGGTATAATGAAAGGCACTTGGGTTTGGTGTTATCTTATAGTATAAAATTCCAGCACTTCTGCTTCCTGACTATCTGTAGAAAAAAATTTTTTTTTAATTTTCACCATCATTTACCTCTTTAATAAAACATATATCATATTATAGTATGTACATATATCATTTACATGTATATCCATAACAATGTATGGATTTTTTGAGAACCTAAAATAGCACCTAGTGGGCATTCAAGGAAGTATTTGTCTTATTACTAAATCCAGGCCATCCTTAACCCAGAATACTTATGGATTCCAGATCTATATATCCACTTGTTTTTTTTGATGTCTTCATCTGGGTAGATAGACAAATCATAACTCACAGCTTTCCTCAAACTAACTCCCTGTTCTGGACATAAGTCTTGCTTAAGTAACTGCATTCTTATTTCCCATTTCCTTTCAAGTTGTCAAGACCAGAAAACTGAAACATATCTTAAATTTGTTTAACTGATCAAACTCAAGTCTAATCAGTCATCTTGTCCTACAAAGCCAAAGCTCATATGTATTTTCAGTCCAATGTCATTAACTTGTTGTTTATTGCACCCTCAAATCTCTCATCAATCAGACTATCACAATCAGACTCCTGGCTGATTTGCCTCTTCTAGCAATATTCCTCAATGGTATACTTTACTTGATGTTTCCAGAATCATGTCTCTGAAACCATAGATTATTTACACATTCCTTTGCTAAAAAATAGTGCTGCTTCTTAATATTCTAAATCAGGTCATTTCCCTAACCATAAAACTTTATTCTTCTAAACCTTAAGTTATCTCTAGTCATACTGAAATATGTGCAGTTTCCAGATCACTGTGTAGGCTCTTAAGCTCTGTTTTTTGCATAGGGTATTCATCCTCTCCACTCACTATACTCCCACCCATTTATGACTCAAGTCAAATATCACCTTTGCTGATTCATCCCTATTTTGGTCAAGATCAAATCATTGTATTTCTTTACCAGTTATATTGTTCTGCATTACTGATTCTTCTTTAGAAGTTATCCTTTTCTTCATTTTCTTATGTTGTCTTTAATATTTTGATTTTCAAAAAATTAATTTCTATTGGAGTATAGTTGCTTTACAATGTTCTGTTAGTTTCTACTGTACAGCAAAGTGAATGTTATTTTAATTTCTTTGCAGTTAGATCACCACTGAGCACTGAGTAGTTTTCCCTGAGCCATAGAGTAGGTTCTCATTAGTTATCTGTATCATAGATAGCATCAACAATGTGTGTGTCTGTGTATATATATATATATACATCTATATACATGCATATATATGTGTGTGTGTGTGTGTGTGTATGTAAATCCTACCACTGGAGGAAGGCATGGAAACCCACTCCAGTATTCTTGCCTGGAGAATCCCCATGAACAGAGGAGGAGCCTGGAAGGCTACAGCCCATAGATCACAAAGAGTCAGACATGTATGTCAATCCTAATCTCCAGATTCATCCCAATCCACTTCCCACCCTGACCCTTGGTGTCTATATGTTTGTTCTCTATATCCATGTTTTTCTTCCTATTTTCCAAATAAGATAATTAAAGGGTTGACTGATTGGATACTATCCTGATGCTGGAAAAGACTGAAGGTCAAAGAAGAAGGGGGCAGCAGAGGATGAGATGGTTAGATTGCATCACTGATTTAATGGACATGGATTTGAGCAAACTTTGGGAGAGAGGAAAGGAGAAGCCTGGTATGCTGCAGTCTATGGGTTCATAAAGAACTGGATACGACTTAGTGACTGAACAAAAAGAACAAAAACATCATTATTCTAGACTCCACACACGTGTTAATATACAACAAGTGTTTTTTTTCCTTCCTCACTTACTTCACTCTGTATAACAGTCTTTGCTGCTGCTGCTAAGTCACGTCAGTCATGTTCGACTCTGCGTGACCCCATGGACTGCAGCCTACCAGGCTCCTCCACCCATGGTATTTTCCAGCCAAGAATATTGGAATGGGTCACCACTGTCTTCTCTGATAAGAGTCTCTAGGTCCATTCATGTCTCTATAATGACCCAATTTCTTTCCTTTTTATGGCTGAGTCCACTTCATGGATCAGAGCCTTGTCATGGCAAAAGGGCTTGTGTAACTCAGTGAAGCTAAGAACCATGCCATGCAGTGTCATCGAAGATGGACACATAATAGTAAAGAGTTCTGACAAAATGTGGGCCCGTGGAGGAGGAAACAGCAATATACTCAGGATTCTATCCTAGAGAACCTCATGGAGAAGATGAAAAGACATAAAGATATGACACCAGAAGATGAGCCCACCAGGTTGGAAGGTGTTCAGTAGGCTGCTAGGGAAGAGCAGAGGGCAATTACTAATAACTCCAGAAAGAATGAAGTGGTTGGGCCAAAGGGGAAAATACCTTCTGCTGTGGATGTGTCTGATGGTAAAAATAAAGCCTGATGCATTAAAGAACAATATTGCATAGGTACCTGGAATGTCAGATCCATGAATCAAGGTAAATTGGACATTGTCAAGGAGAAGATGGCAAGAGTGAACACTGGCATCTTCAGTTCAGTTCAGTCACTCAGTCATGTCCAACCCCATGAATTGCAGCACTCCAGGCCTTCCTGTCCATCACCAACTCCTGGAGTTCACTCAAACTCACATCCATCAAGTCAGTGATGCCATCCAGCCATCTCATCCTCTGTTGTCCCCTTCTCCTCCTGCCCCCAATCCCTCCCAGCATCACAATCTTTTCCAATGAGTCAATTCTTCACATGAGGTGGCCAAAGTACAGCAGTTTCACTTTAGCATCATTCCTTCCAAAGAACACCCAGGACTGATCTCCTTTAGAATGGACTGGTTGGATCTCCTTGAAGTTCAAGGGACTCTCAAGAGTCTTCTCCAACACCACAGTTCAAAAGCATCAATTCTTTGGTGTTCAGCCTTCTTCACAGTCCAACTCTCACATCCATACATGACTACTGGAAAAACCATAGCCTTGATTAGATGGACATTTGTTGGCAAAGTAATGTCTCTGCTTTTGAATATGCTATCTAGGTTGGTCATAACTTTCCCTCCAAGGAGTAAGCGCCTTTAATTTCATGGCTGTAGGAATCAGTTAACTAAGATGGGAATGGGAAAATTTAATTCAGATGACCATTGTATCTACTACTGTGGGCAATAAAGGGATCCCCAGGTGGCACTAGTGGTGAAGAACTCACCTAATGATGCGAGGCATAAGAGATATGTTCCCCCCTACCCTGAGTTGGGATGGTATCCTGTAGGAGGGCATGGCAACTCACTCCAGTATTCTTCCCTGGAGAATCCCATGGACAAAGGGCCTGGCAAGCTATAGTCCACAGTCTCAAAGAGTTGTACACAACTGAAGTGACAACACACATGCATGCATGTGGACAAGAATCATTTAGAAAAGGAGCAGCCTTCATAGTCAACAAAAATGTCCAATGTGCAGTACTTTGGTGCAATCTCAAAAATAACAGAATGATTTCAGTTATTTCCAAGGAAAACCATTCAACATTATTGCAGTCCAAGTCTATGCCCCAATAATTAATGAAGTTGAAGTTGGCTAGTTCTACAAAGACCTACAAGACCTCCTAGAAATATCACCAATAAAAAAAGATGTTCTTTTCATTAAAGAGGATTGGAATACAAAAGTAGGAAGTCAAGAAAGTAACAGGCAAATTTGGCCTTGGAGTACAAAATGAAGCAGGGCAAAGCTAACAAAATTTTGTGAAGAGAACATACCAGTCATAACAAACACTCTCTTCCCAAAACACAAGAGATGACTCTAAATATGGACAATACCCATCATATTAATTATAGTCTTTGCAGGTGAAGATGAAGCTCTATAAAGTCAGCATAAGTAACACCTGGAGCTGACTGTGGCTCAGATCACCAGGTCCTTATTACAAATTTTAGGCTTAAATTGAAGAAAATAGGGACAAACACTAGGCTATTTGGGCATGACCTAAATCAGATCCCATATGACTATACAGTGGAAGTGATGAATAGATTCAAGGGTTAGATCTGGTAGACAGAGCACCTGAAGAACTATAGATGGAAGTTTATAACATTGTGTAAGAGGAAGTGACCAAAATCATCTCAAAGAAAAAGAAATGCAAGAATGCAAAATAGTTGTTAGAGGATGCTTTACAAATAACTGAGGAAAGAGATGTAAACATCTTTTCATTTCATGGATGTGGTCTCCATCTACAGTGATTTTGGAGCCTAAGAAAATAAAATATGTCACTGCTTCCACTTTTTCCCCTCTATTTGCTAAGAAGTCATGGTACCAGATGCCATGATCTTAATTTTTCTTTTTTTTTTTAATATTGAATTTCAAGCCAGGTTTTTCACTCTCCTTTTTCATCAAGAGGCTCTTTAGTTCCTCTTTACTTTCTGCCAGTAAAGTGGAATCATGTGCTTATCTGATGTTGTTGATATTTCTCCCAGAAATCTTGATTCCAGCTTGTGATACAGCCAGCATAGCATTTCCCGTGATGCACTCTGGAGATAAGTTAAATAGGCAGAGTGACAATAAATAACCTTGTCATATTCCTTTCTCAATTTTAAAAGTTGTTCCTTGTCTGATTCTATCAGTTACTTCTTGACTTGCATACAGGTTTCTCAGGAGACACATAAGGTGATTTGGTATTCCCATCTCTTTAAGAATTATCCACAGTGTGTTTTGATGAAGGAAAGCCATGACAAAGCTAGACAGTGTATTAAAAAGTAGACATTAATTTGCCGACAAATGTCTGAATAGTCAAAGCTATGCTTTTTTCCAGTAGTCATGCTTCTTTTCGAAACTTGGACCATAAAGAAGGCTGAACACTGAAGAATTGATCCTTTCAAATTGTTTTGCTGGAGAAGACTCATGGTAGTCCCTTGGACTGCAAGAAGATCAAACCAGTCAATCCTAAAGGAAATCAACCCTGAAAATCCATTGGAAGGACTGATGCTGAAGCTGAAGCTCCAATGCTTTGGCCATCTGATGAGAAGAGCTGACTCACTGGAAAAGATGCTAATGCTGAGAAAGATTGAAGGTAAAAGGAGAAGGGGGGCACAAGAGGATGAGATGGTTATATAACATCACTGACTCAGTGGACAGAATTTGAGCAAACTCTAGGAGATAGGAGGACAGAAGAGATTGATGTGTTGCAGTCCATGTGGTCGTAAAGGGCAGGACACAACTTAAGAGACTGAAAATCAATAACATGCCTGAGTAATATTTCTTTGTATATATGTACCACATTTTCTTTATTTAGTCCTCTGTTGATGGACCTTTAGGTTGCTTCCATGTCTTGACATTGTAAATAGTATTGCAATGAATATCCATTTGTCTTTTTGAATTATGGTTTTCTTGGGATAAATGCCCTGCAGTGGAAATATATTGTGTCATATAGTAGCTCTTGTTTTTCATTTTTTAGAGAATATCCATGCTGTTTTCCATAGTGGCTCTGTCAATTTACACTTCTATCAGCAGTGCAAGAGGGTTCCCTTTTCTCCATTCCTTCTGCAGCATTTATTGTTTATAGATTTTTTTAATGATGATCATTCTGACAGGTGTGAAATGATATCATTATAATTTGATTTGTAGTTCTCCAATAATTAGCAATATTGAGCATCTTTTTGTTTATTGGCCATCTGTATGCCTTCTTTGGAGATGTGTCTGTTTGGGTCTTCCACCAATTTTTTATTTGATCTTGAGTTAGTCTTCTTGTTTAATGAATTAATGAATAAACAATCAATGTGACATGTTTTCTTTAAAAAATGTTTAATGTTATTCATGTGAATATTTCTTCTTGTNCCATCTGTATGCCTTCTTTGGAGATGTGTCTGTTTGGGTCTTCCACCAACTTTTTATTTGATCTTGAGTTAGTCTTCTTGTTTAATGAATTAATGAATAAACAATCAATGTGACATGTTTTCTTTAAAAAATGTTTAATGTTATTCATGTGAATATTTCTTCTTGTGATGTTCGAGCATTTGTTCACTTTTACTTTATTTTCACGAGTTGAAAGCATTGGTCCTGATTTGCCAGAATAACTGGAAGCAAACCACAGCTCTGCCATTGATATGTGTTACCCTTGTCAAGTTATGCAGTATGTTTATGCCTCACTTTCCTTGTGTACAGACTATAAATAATAAACTTGTGGATGCATTGTATAAATTTTCTCTAACAGTTTTTGGGAAGAACCTAGAACATTCAGTATCCAATATCTATTATTATTCTTAGTATCTTCAATACTGTCGCTAACAAAGTAGATGCTAAAAGTGATATTGTTCTCAAAATCTTACTTTTCATCCAAGTGGAAATAAAATAGGTCTAGATATTTTTATATTTTATAAATTGATATTGATCTAGTTCTTTGATAAATTGTCATCTACATAACAAAAGACATATTTGCTAACATACAGCTATTGCCCATAGTTGTCTTATCAGNTTCTTTATAGTCCAACTCTCACATCCATACATGACTACTGGAAAAACCATAGCTTTGATTAGACGGACCCTTGTTGGCAAATCCATTTATCATGTGTTTTTTTCCATCTACCTGTTGATGAACATTTGGAATGTTACTTCTTTTTTGGCTGTTGTGAATGGTGCTGTGCCAGGCACTTTTAAAAGCATTTTACATTTCTTAATTCTGTTCACAAAAAACCCTGGAGAGTATTAACACAGATTTTATAAATGAGAAAAGAGAGATTAGGTCACATGTTCAAGTCACACACTTAGAAGAAGGGGGTTGATAGGGTGGAGCCAAGACCCAAATTTCCTATTTCCCTAGGTAGTGCTTTTTCCACTCTGCTCACTAGCTCAGCTCTAGGAGGGCACGGCCTGCCACTTGCTCCTAACTGCTCTTAATTCCTCCACAGTCACATGTGCTCAGTGTATTTGCTGTAAACCAGGTGAACTGAACTTCTCTAATGAGTAACATATAGGAAGCAAAGGAAGAGACGGGGCTTCCCTGGTGGCTCAGTGGTAAAGAATCCACCTGCCAGTGAAACAGATGCAGGTTCAATCCCTGGGTTGGCAGTGTCTCCTGGAAGAGGGAATGGCAACCCACTCTAGTATTTTTTTTTTTTCACTGCAGTATTCTTGCCAGAAGATTCCCATGGACTGAGAAGCCTGGTGGGCTACAGCCCATGGGGTCACAAAAGAGCCAGATACAACTTAGCAACTAAACAACAACAACAACAAAGGAATGACTAGAGATTATAGGAAGTTACTTTTTATTTTAACATTAAATGTATAGAACGTCTGATTCAATAGCAGGATACTGTAAATTATTAATGACCTATTCATAGGACAGAATACTATGGAGCCATTAAGAACAATGCTATGGAAACACAGTGGGTGAGAAAGTGTTCCTGGGTTGGTTAGGCCCATGCCCTCTAAAGGAAGCCACCATCAACAACAACTCAAGTAGGAAAACTCGTTTGCTGCTGCTGCTGCTAAGTCACTTCAGTCGTGTCCAACTCTGTGTGACCCCATAGATGGCAGCCCACCAGGCTCCCCCGTCCCTGGGATTCACCAGGCAAGAACACTGGAGTGGATTGCCATTTCCTTCTCCAATGCATGAAAGTGAAAAGTGAAAGTGAAGTTGCTCAATCATGTCTGACCCTCAGTGACCCCATGGACTGCAGCCTTCCAGACTCCACTGTCCATGGGGTTTTCCAGGCAAGAGTACTGGAGTGGGGTGTCATTGCCTTCTCCAGAAAATACATTTACAGAGGTTCAATAATCTGCATGAGCGAACACAGCTTGCAAAGCCAGAATTCTGTCTAAATCCCCAAACCCTCACTGCCAGCCACAATAAAAAAATTAAACAGAAATTGAACAAATTCTTAGCAGTAAGATAACTTGTGTTTTCTTCTATGTCTTCAGAACATTTTTCAGATTTTTTTTTATCTTTTGGCTACACCACACGGATCTCAGCTCCCTGACCAGGGATCAAGCCCATGCTCCCTGTGGTAGAAACAGAGTCTTAACCACTACACAGCCAGAAAAGTCCCAAGAACATTTTTCACATTTTTTTTTTTACAGTGAACTTGCGTTGCTTTTGAAATTGAGTAAAAGCATTGCATTTTCTCTTACAAAGAAAAGAATCCTGCTTAAATGAACTTCAAAACATAGTTGAAAAAAGAGATTAAACCTCTCATGGAGGAAAATATGGGCCACAAGGAAAGTAAGGAACAGTGCTGGCAAGAAATCCTCCATGGAGGTCTGGTTTTAGGGTTGCTTTATCATCTCAACATTTGGGAACTGTTAATGGGTGCTGACCACTCCTTTTCCTTAAATAAGCATTTTTATTTCCCAGTTCCTTGCAAAGCTCTTCTGATGATTTGAGAGAGTAGTTAACAAACCACACCAAATCAGATGCAGTTGTAGCCTGGCAGAAATTGGACATATTCAGTTACTTAAGTTACATGCTTCAGTTCTCTAACCTATCTAAAAGTTTACCTTGCTCTCACTTCTTTTTTTTTTTTAAGAACTTTTTCTTAATGATGAAAACTTTGAAGATCTACTGTCTTAGTAATTTTCAAGCATACAATATAGCATTATTAGCTGTAGTTACCATGCTATATATTACATCCCATGACTTACTTATTTTATAACTAGAAGTTTGTACCTTTTGACCCCCTTCACCAAGTTTGCCCTCCCCTGCCTGTGGCAACAGCCACATGTATCTATGAGGTTTTTTGTTTTTGTTTGTTTTTGTTTTTGTTTTTTTGAGTCCACATATAAGTGAGACTCTCATTTCTGGTTGTTGCTAGTGAGCACTGGCTTGGGGCCTGATTTTTATCTTCTCTGTGTCATCTCCACCAGGGATTTGAGAAATAACCCTTCTTCACATTATTAGTATAAGAACATAGTTTGTTATTGTTTCTTACTGTGGGTAGGAACCACATTACGAAAAACAAGTCATTGTCGCTAAGGACTTAGGTTGTTGATATTTAATTCCAGATTTCCCCTTTCAAGTCCTGTCTCCTCAATCGGCAGTGACGTGGCTCCACAATAGCTGTAATATTGTCATAATTTCCATAGAAACCGTTGGTAAAGCTGCAAACACAGGATTACACCCTTGCTGCAGGCTGAGGCAGGAAGGCCAGATGGGCTCTGAAGGGGAAAAGGCCCTCAGTGGGACCT
>SJYV01040027.1:0-13066 GCA_006410875.1 Neotragus pygmaeus
TTCTTTGGAAGGAATGATGCTAAAGCTGAAACTCTAGTACTTTGGCCACCTCGTGCAAAGAGTTGACTCCTTGAAAAAGACCCTGATGCTGGGAGGGATTGTGGGCAGGAGGAGTAGGGGACGACAAAGGATGAGATGGCTGGATGGCATCACTGATTAGATGGATGTGAGTCTGAGTTAACTGCAAGAGTTGGTGATGGACAGGGAGACCTAGCGTGCTGCGATTCATGAGGTTGCAAAGGGTCAGACATGACTGAGCGACTGAAATGAACTGAACTGATCTGATACGTATAAATTCTAGAGCCACCAGTTCAGAGAAGCAAAAAGCCAAGCACGGAGGACATCCTCTCCCTTTCCAGCAGAGCTTTACTAGAGAAACACCAACCAGACCCTGGATAGTGATCAGGGAGCTTTGTATAAACACCAGCCATCCAGATGTTTGGTTCAGAGAAGCTGTGGTACCCAAAAGGACAACGAGAGCTCAGGGTCAGTTGTACATTTTTCTGTTGACAATAAAAGATCTGAATAACTCTTTCTGTTTGTCTCAAGATTCTGTACTATAAAAAGGAAAAAAATATCACAAACATGGGAGTTATTTAAAATAATGCTACATATGATCCTGAAAACTGAAAAAAAGAAGCACATCATTTTTTACTATGAAACCAAATAAAAGATTTTAAAAGTAGCTGTTATCCTCAATAAGACAAAGGACAATTTTTACAATAAGTGGGTAAAGCGTGTGGAAGTGGGCAAGATAAATAAGGACCGAAAAATGCAAATGTAGGATTAAAAAATGTAGGATTAAAATTTAAAATCCTCATCAGAGGAGGAAAATGAAATGTTTATTGTACAAAACAGAGACAGTAATATGTTTATCATTTGAGATGCCTTCCCAGAATGAAGAGGAACAAAATATAAAATAATGAGAAAGAAAAGGCAGTGACAGAGGACAGAGAAAAAGACCTTCCTTACTATTTCAAGAGGGAAAATGAGCAATAATCAAATATACATCTGAAGAAAATATTCATCCATGACATAAGACCTGGGTTGAAAAATCACAAAGATGCAAGATTTTAGGCAAAATTGCTGAGAAGAGAAAGACATAGAGAAACTATGGGAAACATTTTAAAAATAAAAGATGAAAGTCTGAGAAGGATCAAGATAGGAAAAGTTACCAAGAAGAAAATAAACTAAACTGTCACAGGCTTCTTTCTGAACACTAAAAGGCAGAAAGGAACTGTTCTGGCTTGAATGGTGTTCCCTATGTTCCCACCCCAATTCCCGTCCCCCACTCCAAACACCTTTGCATCCACCCGGAAACTCAGAATGTGCCCTTATTTGCAAAGGGGGTCTTTGCAGATGTAATTAGATAAGTTAAGATGAGTTCACTGGATTAGGGTGGGACTTAAGTCCAATGGCTGGTGACTCTCTCTCTGTTTTTTAATTAATTAACTTGGTTCCTCCAGGTCTTAGCTGTAGCATGTGAGATCTATTTTCTTGACCAGAGACTGAACCCATACCCCCTGCACTGGGAGCTTGGAATCTTAACCACTGGACCACCAGGGAAGTCCTTTAGTGTTCTTCTTTACTTAAAAACAAAGTAGTCTCTGGACTTCCCTGGATATCAAATGATAAACCTGTAAGAAGTTCAGTCATTTTCACAATGGAAGATTGTGGGGGAAAAAAAGCACACTATTTGGCTCGTTTCAGATATGCCAAATCAGAGCCTGAATCTTAAATAAATTCTGCAAGTAACTTTTATGCACAGTAAGGGGTACTAGAGGACATCCCAGGTGGTGCAGTGGTAAAGAATCTACCTGTCAATGAAGGAGACACAAGAGACAGCATGGGTTTTATCCCTGGGTCAGAAAAATCCCCTGGGGGAGAAAATGGCAACCCACTCTAGTATTCTTGTCTGGAGAATCCCATGGACAGAGGAGGCTGGTGGGCTACAGTCTATGGGGTCACAGAGTTGGATACAACTGAGCATGTGCACATGATGATGACAACAAAGGGGCATTGGAGCACAGCTTATAACAACGGGGAGATCACAGAACTTTTAAATAAATATAACCTACTGTGCATAAGATGGGAGAGGGACAGACTCAACAATTTACAAGCTGTGTGACTTTGGACAAGTTAATTCATCTCTTTGAACTTCAATACCCTCATCTATATAATCCGGGTAACAAAAGTATCTACAAAACTATCAGGTAGTTGTGAAATTCATATGAATACATATGAAAAGTGAAAGTGTTAGTTGCTCAGTCATGTCTGACTCTTTGTGACCCTGTGACTGTAGCCTGCCAGGCTCCTCTGTCCATGGAATTCTCCAGGCAAGAATACTGGAGTGGGTAGCCATTCCTTTCTCTAGAGGATCCTCCTGACCCAGGGATCCAACCCAGGTCTCCTATATTGCAGGCAGATTCTTTACCATCTGAGCCATCAGGGAAGTCCCATGCATACATAACACATATTTTCATGCATACATATATACAAATCTATGTCTATCTCTCTCTCTTCTCAAAAGACTGTCTGGCATCGTACATGCACATCCATGTGAATAAGAGAAACTTAGCCAGGAAATCTACTGAGAATATAAAACCAACAGGATTTGGTAAGAGACTGGATGTGGGCTTTGGGTAATTTCCTGGTTTCTGAAATTAGCAATGGTTAAGAAGGTAAAGCCATTCCCTAGCGGTGTGGGAGGGTAAAGAGGGACGACTGAGTTCAGTAGTGGGCTTTTTAAGGTTCAGTTGCCCACAGGGATGTCCTGTGGGCATATGAACAGATGGCCTTAGATGCTGTGGATAGAGACCTGGAAAGAATATACGGATCTGTGAGTCACCAGCCTGAAAATGGTATCTGAAGCCATGAGCGTAGGAAAGATCATGAGAAAGAGCAGATTAGGTGAGAAAGGTGTCTTGAAACAGAACCCGGAGAAGCATCCAAATGGGAGGACCAGACAGGAAAGAAGGATTCCTTAAAAGAAGCAGAGGAGGTATAGCAGAGATGCAGGGGAAAACCACGAGAAAGCAGAGGCATAGACACTGGGGGAGGGGAACGTGTTAAGAGGGCACATGCGCAGAGAGGCCCGTGAGCTAAAGCCTGGATCCGTCACCTAGACTTGGTAGCCGGAAGTTCTTTAGTGACCTTGGCAAGTGCAGGCTTAGTGGGAACAAGAAAGGAGAGCGTTCAAAGGCGAATTCAGAAGGGAATTAATGGAACTATCACAGGGATCGAAAAGAGAACTTAGAGTGGCTGAAACGTATTCCTAAAATAATGATAAAGTCTTCACATCTATTCAGCAAACACAGCTTGAGATTATATTTTAAAACACTGCAACATAAAGATAACCGCAAAAGACCAATTAAAAGACTGAGGCCAAAAAACGTACAATCCTTTTCTTACACCTAAAGGAGCCCAAAGTAATGGCTTTAATTAAATATGTAAAATAATTCAATATAAAAAATTAGAACATTAGTTGTGGCATGAAACTGGGGGCCCTTTTTGGTAAGTTGGTCACAGCAGGTGACACCAGGTTTGGGCATGATTTTTCCCTAAATTCACCCAGTGAGGGGAATGGGGGAGCAAATTTTAGACCCCACAGATCTTCTCTACCAAGAGAGTGAAGCTGCCACCTGGGGACAAAGGTATACCCCAAGGAAACAGGACTTGCCCTGAGACAGAAGAAAGCTGAAGACAAGGGTCTCAGCTTGGGGCGGCTGAGAGAGACCCAAATGAAGCCTCATATACTGTGGGTCCTGCAGCTCTGGGGAAATCTGTCCCAAGTTGTCTGCCAGGAGGCAGCTAATAAGTTAAAAGTGTTAGACTTAGTTCTGAGGGTCTAACAAAGAGCTATAAATGTTCAGAGACCATATGGTGAAAGGTTGGCAAAAAGGTAAGATTCCTTTTCAAGGTAATACCACTAAAAGAAGTAAAAGGGTGGCTTTCAAATCCTTGGGTGTGTGTTCATGGCTGCCAAGTACTACATCAAGAAAAAGTTATTTGGCTGCACTGGGTCTTAGTTGCAGCATGCAGGATCTAGTTCCTTGACAAGGGATTGAACCCGGGCCCTCTGCATTGGAAGCGTGGAGTCTTAACCGCTGGATCACCAGAGGAATCCCAAGTACTACATCTTTGATCATGCATGCAAGCATGTTAAGTCGCTTCAGTCGTGTCTGACTCTTTGTGACCCCATGGACTGTAGCCTGCCAGGCTCCTCTGTCCATGGGATTCTCCAGGCAAGAATCCTAGAGTGGGTTGCCATGCCCTTCTTCAGTCTTTGATCACAGACCTGCCTAAATAAATAAATAAGTAAATACTGGTTCTTAAAAATACCTTCCAGAAAAGAAAATACTTTGTATTCATAAAAACAGTATTTGTTGTTCAGTGGCTCAGTTGTGTCTGACTCTTTGCGACCCATGGCCTGTAGAACACCAGGCTTCCCTGTCCATCACTGTTTTCCAGAGTTCGCTCAAACTCATGTCCGTTGAGATGGTAATGTCATATTTTTGCTCAAGCTTCAAATTTATTTTTGCTACAACTGATGATATATACCGCCAAGTCTTGTTGTACTAGAAGTTGAGGGGGGCACATGACAGGACTGGTGTAAGGCAGAGGTCACTCTGGCGCAAGTGAGAAGTGAGAGGCAATAGATATTATCAAGTAGGCACCAAGAAAGACTGGGTGTCTGAGACACACGTGAGAATTTTCCTCCATAGTATACAAGAGATCACAGGTAGAAAACTCAATTTGCTGTGAAGAATTAACCAATAAACTGTATGCCAACAGTTTGTATCTCTGGTTACACAAAATATAAACTGTTGTATTAAACACTGAGCAAAACTTGAAAGTATTTATTTGTGTTTAAATATTTATTTATTTGGTTGTTCCAGGTCTTAGTTGTGGCATGTGGGGTCTAGTTCCCTGACCAGGGATCAAACCCGGACTCCCTGCATCGAGAGCAAAGAGTCTCAGCCACTAGACCACCAGAAAGTCCTGAACGTATTTTTATAGTGCACCAGGGACCTATATCCCACCAGCTGAAGACCACTGGAATCACAGAACAAAGACCCCAGGGTTCCAGCAGAAGGTGCAGGAGCCAGAGATTGTGAGCTGAGCTGACAGTGTAGTGGCAGGAGGGAGGGTCACCCCCAAGGAGGACGTGGGGGCACACAGGAACGGGAGACTTGTGTGGCCACCAGCAACCTGGCATGAGCTGTCCAGGCCTGCGGAGGGAGGGAGTGGAGCGTTTGCAGTTCTAATTTTCAAACTAGAGAGCACACTGGTGCCAAAAATCCCTGGAGTGGCTGGTTCGAGGGTTAATTTTGTCTGGAAAAAGTTGGAGGACTTGTCTGATATTCTTATTACGGTATGTGTTTAGCTAGTTGATTTGGAAGACTTTTGGACCCCAATTAAGATAGGGCTCAGTGCTTAAGGCAGTCACCAAATAGCTGGGCAGGGGATGCTAATTCTCCCCAGGTGTAGTTGATCCTAGGAAAATAGGTCATAGAAGCCCTGATCAAAAAGTAGGGGAGGGAGGAGACAAGGGTCAAAACCATTCTGTGAACTAGGTTACCCTCAATGGGGGACAGAGGATGTCCTGTTAACAGCTAGAAGCTGAACACAGAAAATATTTTTTTTATGCTTTACCTTACTTTTTAGAAAAGACTTAAAGCATCTTACTGAGATATATCTCACTCAAAGGAGAAAATTAGATACAAAACAAATTTAGAACAAGGGAAAATTAGGTGTGGGTAAATAAACTGAAAACAAGAGAACGAGATTAGGCTGCCTGTTATAGAGTCCTTTAAGGCTGTTCAAGGCAAGCCATAAATAGTGTCCTGAGCATCCTAGAGGCCAGAGCAAAGAGGGAAAAGCCCATTTAGAGGATTTCCACTGCATATAATGTTAACAACAAAGCTGCTTTTTGGTCCTGGGAAAACTTTTCTCACAGGCTCCCTTAAAGGAGACACTGTGCGACAGACCAAGAAATCCTCAAGAGCTTCCTTGCAAGTGACACACCATCCAGAGTCACATGGCTCTTTTCTGATCTGCCCATCAGTTCAAGCTAAAGGCATAACACAAGGGCACAGACCAAGAAAAACTCTTGCTTTTCTAAGAGGGGCCAAGAAAAGTGGTCCCTCTAAAGTGCAGGCCAAGTGTTTGTACCTATGTTATAGTTGAGCCTAAACCAGGAATTAAATTTAAAACAATTATCACACGGACATTTCTTAGGTAATTGTTTTTGAACATTCTTCTTAAAATCAAACTTTCAGCTAAGACTTAAAGCAGAGCTACTCTATGCTGTTGATTAAGGACAGAGATGGGTTTCCCAGGTGGTGCTAGTGGTAAAGAACCTACCTGCCAATGCAGGAGATGTAAGAGACACAGGTTTGGTCCCTGAGGCAGGAAGATCCCCTAGAGGAGGCCATGGCAACCTACTCTGGTATTCTTGACTGGAGAATCCCATAGACAGAGGAGCCCGGGGGGCTGAAGTTCGTAAGGTTGTACAGAGTAGGACATGACTGAAGCGACTTAGCATGCATGCATCCAAGGGCAGAGATGTTTGCTCTAACAATCAACCCAATTTCCTTAGAAAACAGCCTAGGCTCATAGGCTGAGAGATTAAGTACAGGGGCTCTTACAGTCAGACAGATCTGGGCTTAAGTGTTACCTCTACTAGCTGTGGTATCTCTCTGAGATCATCTGATAAATGGGAATCCATTCAACGTCCACCAACATTTTCTGAGCAGCCACAGTGTGTGATGAAATAAAAAACTGCCGATGGTTGTTTGGGAGAATAGGTAAATGCATATAAAGTATTTAGCTCATTGACTGGTACATAGTAAACATTCAATAAACAGCAAAACTAATAAACATAATAAAATTTCTAGTTCCATTCTAACACATAAACATGACTAAGGTCTCAAAGTTCTGCATTACTAAAAATGGTTGCAATAATTTTAGCCTGGAAAATGTTCAATGTAAGCATTACCAATCATCCACAAAGGCATCGAAATATCAAAAAGAGCACCATAGTTTCTAACCATGTTAACTCACTGATGCACACGTGTGCACAGTTGCTTCTCACTCTTTGCAACCCCATGAGCTATAGCTCACCAGGCTCCTTTGTCCATGGTATTCTCGAGGCAAGAATACTGGAGTGGGTTGCCACGCCCTTCTCCAGGGGATCTTCCTGACTCAGGGATCGAACCTGAGTCTCTTATGTCTCCTACAATGGCAGGCAGGTTCTTTACACTAGCACCACCTGGGAAGCCACAGCTCATTGATAATTCCAAGATAAATGTTATGTCTTGCAGTACCTACATGAGTCAACCTGCTATCAAAGCCTCAGATATAAGCCAGTTAAATAATAGAGAACATCTGCCAAAATTATGATTCTAGTTGTAGAAGACAGAAGTTGTGATGTTTTGATGTTCCTAGGGGAGATATTCTGGTACCTTCACTCATTTCTCAATTCGGTGATACTACATAGAATATAATTCTCCCATAAAATGCCTCTGAAAACAAAAAGCCTACTCAACCCTGAATAGAGAACAAAACTCTGCTGTATTAGGGATGCTGGGCAGGCAGCTAAATCACTCATTAGCCAAGAATCATCTAAAGCACAACAGTCCCACAGGCATAATTCAAGTTCGTGCCTGAGCAAAATTACAAATGACTATATATCAGACTTCAAAAGTTGTCACACAGTCAAAACCTCAGATATTAAAATCTGCAGATGCCAATCAAGTTCATGACAAAACTTTTTTCTGGCTGCACTCAGTATAGCCAGGTATCCTTTGAGGCCACTCTGAGTTCAAAACAACAAAACCATGCTGTCCTCATGGAGAGACATTTATACATTTCTTTCTGATATACCAGGGGAGCAGGCAGCTGGTCCAAATGCAGGCTTGACTCATTTGAGTGCAAGTTTAAAAAGGAATGGACAATATGCATGCGTGCTAAGTTGCCTCAGTCATGTCCGACTCTTTGTGACCCATGGACTGTAACCCACCAGTCTCCTCTGACCATGGGATTCTCCAGGCAAGAATACTGGAGTGGGTTGTCATGCCCTCTTCCAAGGGATCTTCCTGACCCAAGGATCAAACCCAAGTCTCTTACGTCTCCTGCACTGGCAGGCCAGTTCTTTACCACTAGCGCCACTTGGGAAGCCCAATGGACAATATACCCTCTTTTATCCTGGATTTGAAATTACCTGCAGATTGTGGTTTCCCTAGAATTATCCAGATGTAGGCTTATGTGAGGATCAGCAGTTGGGCTTGGAAAGGAGAGGCCCATATGGTGCCCATACCATTCATCATTTGTAACATATCAGTTTCTTACCCACTGGGTCAAAGGCCAAGAAAAGATCAATAAAAGCTACAAATAATCTTATGCTTTTCCTGACAGACTTTGATATGAAGCGATGAAGAATGGTCAATGGGGTAATAGCTGTGCCTTGCATTCTATGCTGCCACGAGAGACCAGACTTTCAATTCATCAAGAAGAAAAACGGCAAACATTTCAGACCTAATGCACTGCAAACTGATGAGTCTAACTATACTGGGGAGGGGGGAAATCACAGAAGCTTGTTTTTCCTTTTCTTTCTTCATTTTTGATGAGTTAGACTATTCTTTAATTCCAACCAAACTGAACCATTCATTCATTCAATTAATTTTTACTAAGTAATAAAGCTAAGCACTGTGGTTGGTATGAGGGACACAGTGGTAAATCAAGAGCCTTGATTCCTGTTTTTAGAGGGTTTATAATTCATATCATTGTTTATGGAATTTAAAAAAGTGCCAGGGATAACAGATATTAAAAGATGACATTTTAACCAGGTGCTTCTAGATGGAGCTTTTAAATCATCTACTCCATGAGGAAATATTATAGACATATTGGAGGCTTCCTTCTCAGCTCATGCTCTTTGAAACTGACTCTTCCCCATATCCTTTCCAAAGAGAATCTGCCCACAAACTTTGCTGAGGGGGTCTAGGAGGCCACATTTATACCACATGACACCCCCCCCCCCATCACCACCACCCTACCTTGAACTCAACTGTTTGAATCAAGGATAGATAACTGGACCTGCAGAACCAATACATAACATTCGTTTTGGAATTTGAAATTAGGGTCCGAATGAGTAGACTACAGTGGACACAGGGACTGCAAGACTAGGGGTGGGGTGGGGGACTAGAAATCAATTTAGTAATAAAAAAAAACTGAATGAGAATTTAGTATATGCCAGGGCCTAGAAATCTCAAGAAAGACACAGTTTCCACTGTCCCCTCTAGTGGATGAGAGGATAGTTAGTAAACAAATATTAATTGTGATAAACACCATTAAATAAATAAGGAGGATGCTGAGTTAGAGACCTCCGTAATGAGGAGGATGATTTCAATGAGGGTGATTGGGGAGGTCTCCCTGAGAAGATGGCATTTAAGCTGAGATCAGCAGTGAGTAATGCTGGGAAAGCCCATTTCAGGAAGGGGGAAGAGCGCATGCAAAGGACAGGTAGGAACTCAAATTGTTCTAGAGGAGAAAATTAGGCCACCAAAGCACAGTGAGTGAGCAGCTTGTGGGAAGGTGGGAGAGGAAGGCAGAACAGGGACCATGAAGGATCTCTTTGGGCTTTGTAAAGGGTCTGGGCTTGCACTGCACTGGGCCACAGAAGAGATTTATAAAAGAAAAGATACTATGTTGTCAACATTTTAAAACATCACTTGAGCATATTCACAAGAGCTAAAAAGTGGAAACAACCCAAGAATTCATCAGTAGGGGAATGGAAAAACAAAATGTGGTATATACACATGATGGAATATTATTCAGCTAGAAAAAGAAATGGAATTCTGATATATGTGACAACATGGATAAACCCCAAAAATATTGAAATAAATCAGACAAAAAAGGGCAAAAGGTGTATAATTCCACATAGAACAGGCAAATTCATTGAGACAGAAGATAAAACAGAGGTTGCAAGGGAGCAGGGGGGATGGGGAGTCATTGCTTAATGGGTACAATGTCTATCTGGAATGATGAGAAATGTTCTGAAAGTAGATAGTGCTGATGGTTGCATAACCCAGCAAATATACATAATGGGCTTGAATTGTACACTTAAAAATGGTAAATTTTATTTTGTGAATATTTCACCATGATAAAAAGAAGTATTAAAACAAACAAACAAAAACCGCTGCTGGGAGAAAATGGACTGGAGAGAGACAACTGTGCTATCGCAGAAGCTGGCGTGCAGAGAGGGGACTGGTACTGACATGCAGAGCAAAGTGAAGCTGAGAAACCACAGGGGCCGAGAGAAACAAGAAGAGCTGCCTGATGGCTTCCCAGTCACATGCGGCCCAGCTGTGCTTCCTGCAGTGCATTCCCGTGAGATTCTCCCACACCCTTTCTGTGAATTACGTTATATTGGAGCTGGACTGAGTGGATCTCCGTCTCTTGCAAGGAAACCATCCCTGATTCAGGCAGGGAACACAGTTAAGATGCAGCCTGGAGACTCAAAGTTTGAGGCCGCTGGATTCTAAAGCCAGACTACCTCCAGCTCCAGGAGAGCAGAGAAAAAATACTATGGCTTTTTCCTCCCCGCTCAGTGTCGGGCACCGTGTCTGCCCCATGGTGGGAACCTTCGACCCACAGCTGTTGAATTAGGGCTGAGAAACTCACCTGTGCGTCTGTAGAGTAAGTGTCTGAGCACCATGGTCTCTCACCAAATGTATACTCAATTGAAACCTAGGGAACCAAGCCCCTGCATCCCCCTCATTGCTGATTTGAATGGTCAGTTTCACTTTTCACAAGGACTTCTACCTAATTCACTGAACATCAGAAGAAGTTTATGCTAAAATTTCGATTTTACAGAATCCCAAGGACCCCTCTACAAACACCCAAGATCGACTGGGTTCCCAACAATATTCATCAAATCAAGTGTAAGAAAAATTGAACTGGCTTTCTCACAAACATATGACACATTATATGGTTTTTAATTTGATAATACTCTGTGTTCATAGATGGGAGAAAACATCTCCTTCCTTAAAACACTGGAGTCAGAATCTCAAGAGATCCTCACACAGCAAAACTGGAACTTGCTCAGTGCCTCATTCCCAACCCTTGTAACCTCTGGTGTTGCTGTTCAGTCACTCAGTCGTGTCCGACTCTTTGCGACCCCATGGACTGCAGCACCCCAGGCCTCCCTGTCCCTCATCTCCTGAAGTTTTGCAACCTCTAGCACATGTCATTTCCAACTTGGGAAAACTAGAAATGACCTGATTTTACATAAGGAAGAAAACTGTTCCACAGATCATTGTTGATCACCTTACTGGTCTATCTATCACACATGGATTAAAATGGTAACTACATAACAAAAGATACTTATAAAACACAGTAAATGAAAAGGAGGCATGCGAAAGTAAATATATAATTTGATTACAATCATGTAGAAATGGCACTTATAGCTATACAAGTTGGAAGGTATCAAAAGCAGATGAAAATACTTGCTGCAAGGTGGTGAAATTATACATAGAATTTAAAAATGTATTTAAAATTTACTTTAAAATATTTAAAAAGTCAGTTGTAAACACACACACACACACACACACACACACACACACACAATCTGAGCTGGTCAGTGAGCTGCCTCATCGAGCTGGGGATAACTGATGACCAGTAGGGGATTCTGTAAAGCAGGGGATTCTGTAAAGCAGGGTTTTTCCAAGGGTGGTTCTGGCAACAGTGCCATCAACCTTACCTGGGAACTTGTTAGAAATGCAAACTGAGTTAATCCTGATTTACTGAATTTGAAACTCTGAGGATGGCATCCAGCAATTTGTTTTAATAAGTTCACCAGGTGATTCTGATGCCTGTTCAAGCCAGAAAGCACTTCTCTCATTATGTTTCCAGTCTGATATTCTGTGATTTCCACAAGTCTGTAAAGGGTCCATCCTACACACCTGTGTTGTCTCCCCCAAACACCACTCTATTTATCAGAGCTCCATACTACTACTAGATCAGGTTCAAAGTCTTCTCTGTCAACATCCTACTTGTGCTATCAAATTTCATCTTTCCCACTATGGTTAGTTAACAGGGACTGTGCTTCTGTGCATCATCTCATACAGTCCTCCTGACAACCCTATAAAATAGATAATATTAATAAACCCCATTTCATAGATAAGAAAACTGAGGCCAATCATACAACTAGTAAATGCTGGAACAAGAATGACTTCCAAGCACAAACTCTTAGGCACCACTGAGGTTCAGCGATGTATATGAAGCCAGGCCTGTCTGATTTCAAAGCCTACCCACTGTGTAACCACTGAGCTCTTTAGCTCTGTACTCTCTGCTGGGCAGGACTATGTGCTCATTGCCCTTCAAATCATCGTTGCCAAGAATCATGCTGTTTGCAAATATCCTCTGTCTATCTTCCTTGTTGCCAACTCACATCCCACAGCCTCCAGAAGGCCTTCCAGGCTGCTTCCCTGAGATGTCTAGCCAGAAGGGGTTGCTCCCTCCTTCTCCCAACCCCCACCAGGCCTTGTCTGTGCGCTTCTCACAATATTTACCAATTCTGAATTAGTTATGCACACACTTCTTCAGTAGAGGTGGTGGTCTGAGTTGGCATGGTATCACCAATGACTGACATAGAACACACACTAACCAAGTCAACCAGGGTGTCTTTTATGTGACTAAGTTCATTCTTTAGATATATCATGTATCTTATCTGCCCAGCAGGAGGACAGTAGGAGCCTTAAAAACAAGGACTTAATCTTTTACTTAATGCATATTTCCAAGAATATACCTAGGCCAGGTACACAGTCAAACCTGTAATATATACCTGAATTCAAGTAGAATGCTACTTGTACATGATTCCGGTACATAAATTTTTCTGCTTTTTAAACTCTGCAATTAACGCAGCTTATATTAATACTTTACAAATGGATCCCATTAACTCAGTTTTTGTAAACAGACAGAAATAATAAATTTAATGTTTTTAATAGTTAAATATTAACCAGGAAAATTTTATGAGCATATTTTCCTAAAAATTAGTTCAAATTTC
>SJYV01040029.1:3941-27049 GCA_006410875.1 Neotragus pygmaeus
TCTTATTTTTTCTAAGCGGGCGTTCTCCTTCGCGTCCTCCTTACGGGGGTTGCTCCTTGACTGTGCTGGCCGCGGCAATTAGTACTTCAATAATTAAACAACTTATGGAGAAGAGACAAATCTACCGCACAGAAGAACTCCAAATAATTCATGTGGATGTGCTCCCCTCAAGAAGGCGACACTTAACTCCCCAGCCTTAGATGTGGGCTCAGCTTAGTGATTTAATTCCAAAGAACAGAGGATAACAAGAGGAAGGGGTACCTTTACAGTGGAAAAACCAGACACAACCTCAGTCCCATGATCAAGGCCAGCATCAGCAGTGGTAAGTCATGTTGATGGCATGCATACTTGATAGGATGAGAAAAGAACGGTACTTTCTCTCTAGGATCTTCCTGGTAAAAACCCATAACCCAAACTAATCATGAGGGAAACATCAAACAAACCCCAACCAAAGGACATTCAACAAAACATCTACCTGGTATTCCTCAAACCAATCAAGGGCATTAGAAATGAGAACCTGAGAAACTCTCACAGATCAGAGGCGGCCAAGAAGACATAACAATTAAATGTGATGTGTTATCCTAGATAGGATCCTGCGTTATATAAATGAACCACAGAGAATTAGTTCAGCCTGGTCATTAAATACGTAATGACCAAATACAAACAACAACAGGTGGTTGGGAGTGGAGGGAGAGAATCAGTATCTGGGTTTGCTACAACATATGATCTAAAATGCCTAGTTTTCAACAACAAGAAAGAATTACAAGACTTGTGAAGAAATGTGAAAGTGTGATGAATAACAGGGCAGAAAAGCAAACAACAGAAACTGTCTTTGAAGGGGCCCAGATTTGGACATAACAGACAAAGACTTTCAAACAACTGCTGTAACAGTATTCAAAGAAGTAAAGGAAACCATGTTTAAAGGGATGTTTGATGACTATAACACATCAAGTAGGAAATATCAATTAAGAGATGAAAATCATTTCTTAAAAAGAACCACATTGAATTCTTGAAGTTGAAAAGTAAAATAACCAAATGAAGATGTCACTAACAAGGCTCAAAAACAGATTTGTGTTAGTAGAAGAAAGAGTCCATAAACTTCAAGATAAATCAGTAGAGATTATGCAAACTGAAAACAGAAAGAAAAAAAAAGAACAGAACTTTAGAGAAATATGAAATACCCTTAAAAACAGATATATGCATTATGGAAGTAGAAGGAGAGGACGAGAAAATATTATTAAAATAAATAATAGCTGAAGATATCTCAAATTTGATGAGGAACACTAGTCTACAAATCCAAGAAGCTAAAAAAAACTCCAAGTAGAATAAGAACAAAGATATCACACCCGATACATTATAGTCAAATGCTGAAAGCTGAAGACAAGGAGAAAGTCTTTAAGGCAGTAAGAAAAAATGACTCATCACATGCAAAGGAATTATAAAAAAGATTAACAGCANAACTCCAAGTAGAATAAGAACAAAGATATCACACCCGATACATTATAGTCAAATGCTGAAAGCTGAAGACAAGGAGAAAGTCTTTAAGGCAGTAAGAAAAAATGACTCATCACATGCAAAGGAATTATAAAAAAGATTAACAGCAAACTTCTCATCAGAAACAACAGAGACCAGAGGGCAGTGGGGTAACATATTCAAAGTGCTAAAAGAAAAAACTGTCAACCAAGAATCCAATATCTAGAAGAGATAACTTTAAAAAATCAAAAGCAGAGTAAGGACATTCCAAGACAAACAGAAACTGAAAATATATGTTGTAAAGATAAATAACTAAAATAAGAAAACATATATAAGATATATAGCTAACACCCCAATAAAAGAGATTTTAATTTTTATTTATTCAATTAATACAAATGAAGGTGGAAGAAAGGAACAATGTACAAATACAACAAACAGAAAACAAACATTAAGGTGATAGAAGTACGCCTACTCATACCAATAACAACATTTCATATAAATGATCTAAATACCCCAAGGAAAAGAGATTATCAAATTGGATTTAAAAAAAAAACAAGAACTAACTACATGCTGACTACATGGAACATTTTAGTTTTAATAGAGACATACCAGGGAAAAATCATCCCATAATGATAAAAAGGGTCACTTCTTCAAAAGCACATACACTTAGCATTCAAACTTCAAAACACAGAAAATAAAAAACAGATAGAAGTGGAAGGACACATATCCACAATTACTGTTAAAAGCTTAAACAGACTTTTCTTAAAACTTAATGGAACAAGTACACAGCAAATCAGTACATACAGAAAATCAGAATCTAGAAAAAATCTGAACACTACTATCAATCAATCTGACCTAGTTGACACTCCATCATTACCTGTGACTCCTGACTAGTACACTCAGCCCTATAACATCATAATAAACATTCTTTCCAAATGCATACAGAACACTTGCCAATATGGCCCACAGATTGGGCCATAAAACAAGTCTCGGGTTAATAACACTAAAGTCACACAAAGAATGATCTCCAACCAAAGTGGAATTCAATTATAAATTAATAACAGCAGGAGCTCTGGAAAAATCTCTACATATTTTTAAATTAAGAAATATACTTCTAAACAATACATAGATCAAGGAAGAAATCCAAAGGAAATTAGCATTTTAAACTAATAAAAATTAAAACAAAATATACCAAATTTGTGGTATGATGCTAAGAACTCTATTGGTAAAGACATAAGGTCTCAAGTTAACCTCATGTTCTTTCTCTAAAAATTAAAACAGAGAACAAATTAAACCAAAAGAAGCAAAATAAAGGAAAGAAGAAGAAGTGAAATTAATGAAAGAAAACAGAAAAATAAGAGAAAAATCAATGAAATGAAAAGATGGTTCAATGAGAAAAAAATTTGATAAACCTCTATCCAGACTGATCAGGAAAAAAAAAGAGGAGATACAAATTCATAATATCCATAACAAGGGAGGTGACATACTACAGATTCTGCAAAGACAAAACTCTTACATTTCTCAGATAACCTAAATAGCTCTATGTCTGCTAAATAAATTTATTTTGTAGCCTAAGATCTTTTCAGAACAGAAAGCCCAGTTTTACCAATCATTTACTCCTCCTAGCAGTAGTACTTCAGTACAAACTCTCCAGAAACTGAAGAGGACCGAATAATTCCCATCTTGTTCTACCTGCCACCAAAACTACACAAAGATAGTACAAGAAAGAAAAACTAAAATCAGCCTCCACTATGCACATAAACACAAAAGTTCAACAATTTTAGTAATATCATTCCATCAATTATATATCATGACCAAATGAAATTTTATCCTCAGGATACAAGTTGACTTAGCATTCAAAAAAATCAACATAATTCACCGTATTTCCAAATAAACAAAAACCATACAAACAATTCAATGATCCAGAAAAAAAAAATTTTGAAAAAGTCTAATATCCACTCTTGAATTTTAAATTTCAGCACATTAAGGACAGAAGAATTCCTCAACTTGATGAAGTGCATCTACAAACAAACAAAAACAAAAAAAGCCTACATTCAGCTAGCATTACACCTAATAGTGGAAGAATAAATGCTTGCCCCCTTACATCATGAACAAACAAGACAAAGATGTCTTCTCTCACTACTTCCACTTAACATTTATTGGAGGTTCTGTTAAGAAAAAAAAAAAAAAATGTCATCCAGGTGGGAAACAAAGAAGCAAAACTGGTCTTATTCCCAGAAGACACGATTATCTAGGAGATGACTGAATTGAGTTATCCAAGAAAGCTACTAGAACAAGTGAATTTATCAAAGCTGCAGGATATAAGATGAATATACAAATATCAATCACATTTCTATATGCTAGCAATGAACGATCAGAAATTTAATCTTTTTGAAAAACACCATTCACAATAGCATGAAAATATATGAAATACTTAGGAATCAATCTGAGAAAAGATTGTTAGACTTATACACTAGAAACTGCATTATAGAGAAAAATTTAAGACGACTCTTTTAGTCTTCTTAAGAGTCCAGAAATAGACCCACAGACATATATCAACAACTGACTTTTGACAAAGCAGCATAAGCAACTGAGTAGAGNGGATCCCTAGGATAAGGCCTACTATTTCGTATGTGTTAGTTGCTCAGCCACTTCCAAATCTTTGTAACCCCATAGGCTCTAGCCCAGCAGGCTCCTCTGTTCATGGAATTCTCCAGGCCAGAATACCAGAGTAAGTAGTCTTTCCCTTCTCCGGGGGATCTTCCTGACGCAAGGATCAAACCCAGGTCTCCTGCTTCGCAGACGGATACCTTATCATCTGAGCCACCTAGGAAGAATGGTTGATGCTAAGCGATAAGATACATCAGAAGATACAGAAGCAGGTTTGCTGAAGATGGTTCATCAGATCCAGTAAATAAGGGGAAAGGGATGTGATTTCTTGAGAGTGGCTCATGTCCAACCTCAGCTCCATATGTTTCAGAGGGGTCTACGAGCTTTCCTTTTGCTGAATCTTTTAGTAAAAAGTGTTTTTTCCTTTACTTGAGAGATTTAACATTCATGCTTGCAAGTTGAGAAGAATGTGGTAGCCTCTTAAAGCTGCCCATCAAAACCTTTTTTTCCTGATGTCTGGTTCAGGGTTTGGTCTAATGAAATATAATACCCTCCTAAAGCGATCTGAAACCTCCAACCCATGAACATTTGAGGGAACTCAGTTTTCTGATATCACATGAAGTATCCACACCACTCTTATTGCAGAAGTCTCATTAAGTACTTTATTCGGAGTGGACATCCTGATAGCCCACTGCTAGATTCCAGACACCCAGACTCAAGGAGATATTGAGAGGTGTTACCACATGTGTCATTGCAAGTCAAAGAGTAACATGCTCTTAAGACTTTGGACATACATCTGTAGGCCATTAAGCAATGGTTTCTTCAGAGTTCCAACTACCTTCCCAAGCTTTGTTCTCAATCAGGTCAAGGACTGTGGTTCTTCCTCTGAGGCTTGCTACTAAGTACTTTCAAACATTGGCACTTTCGTCTCCTCACTCCTTGCCTGTGGAATTCTTTTGTGACTCCTATTTCCTTTATCTGTTGTTCAGTCACTGAGTTGTATCCCACTCTTTGTGACCTTATGGACTGCAACACACCAGGCTCCCCTGTCCTTCACTACCTCCTGGAGTTTGTTCAAGTTCATGTCCACTGAGTCAATGATGCTCTCTTACCCATCTTATCCTCTGCCACCCCCTTCTCCTTTGGCCTTTGATCTTTCCCAGCATCAGGATCATTTCCAGTGAGTCAGCTCTTCACATTAGATGGCCAAAATATTGGAGCTTCAGCTTCAGGATCGGTCCTTCCAATGACTATTGAGGGTTGATTTCCTTTAGGGTCTCTTGGTTTGATCTCCTTGCAGCACCACAATTCAAAAGCATCAGTTCTTCGGTGCTCAGCCTCTGTTTCCTCTATTAGAGCCCCTAAAGTTTATTGCACAGGGGTAGAGTTTTGGAAGGTCAGGTTTCTTTGGTTCTCTAGCCACCCGACCCACCTTCTCAGGACAGAGACTCCGCTTTCACAAGGACGAGGAGGGGGAACTCTCCCGGAGGAGAGAATGGCCATCAGAACCGTTCTTCCTCTGGGCTACAGGACCACTGAAACAGACAGACCAGCCCCCTGGGCCTCCTCATTCTCCTGGTCATCTGTTGTGTTTTTTAAGAGTCCAACTAGGAGTGATGTCTGTTATTTACAAATATTTTGAGGTAAATTGAGGGCAAATTATTGTTAACATTTTTATTCTACTATCTCTCGTCTATCTCATTATGTATCTGAACAGTTGTTTGCTTTAGTTGGAATTGTTTTAATACTTTAAAATCTTCCTTTGAAGGAAGTCAGACTCCTAATGTGAAGCATATGGGCAAAGATGTCATAAATTAAAAAATAAAGTTAGGAAAGATGTTCATTTCTCTTATCCTGTCATCTAGTACATTCCCCAGCCTCTGGCTTATAGTCCCATTTCTTTGCAAATTGGATCTTCATATTAAAGCCTTTAAGAACTGCTTTTCTGAGACCTTTTTTTTTTTTCCTATTCAATTCCTTTGAACAGAGGTTTACCACTTAGCTCTCTTCTGTGAAACATTCCTTTCTAAGAACCTTATTTGGGGACATTGAAATGGTCTCAGGTCTCCTGATTGCTCCATATTCTATTCACAATAAAGTTATCCTGAAATTCTATTAGCTCAACCTTGAAAGCTTTTCAGACAGTATCAGCCTGCATGAAGTGGACAGGGATGGTTGTCCAGCTGACAGTTGCTGACCCAACCATGGGCCATAAATCATAAAGTAAAAAAGCGGTGGCCTCAATGGTGGGGACAATGTAAAGTTTTGCCGACAAGATGATGACTTTGGCCCTGTCGTGGTATTCGGTCATAAATTAAAAAATACTTCCTGAATGGAGGCAAAGAAAAAGGATAGTGTCGGGCAAAGAGAAGTAGCACAGATTAGACTTGAAAGATTGGAGAAGCTATGTCTGAGACACACTTTTCTAGGTGTTTGAATTCAGAGTTGCTCAAGTCTCTCTATAAAACAGATCTAATTATTTCCCTCTCCTGCTTAAAGATCTCTGTTTAGGTCTTTGTGTTTTGCAGAAGAAGGTCTAAAGGCTTTTACATGGTGATGGAACACTTCAAAAATCTAATCTTAGGCTGCTTCAGTGAGCGTGACTTTTTCAGTCTCTCCCAGATCTCCCACACCCTACTAGGCATTTTTTTTTCCCCCACAGCCACATGGATGTCACCACTTCCCAGCTAACCTCTGGAATGGTTGACTTCATGTTATGCATTTCAAGATGCTGTTTCTTCCATTTCATGTGCTGCTGCTTCTGCTAAGTCGCTTCAGTCATGTCTGACTCTGTGAGGCCCCAGAGACGGCAGCCCACCAAGCTCCCCCATGCCTGGGATTCTCCGGGCAAGAACACTAGAATGGGTTGCCATTTCCTTCTCCAATGCATGAAAGTGAAAAGTGAAAGTGAAGTCGCTCAGTCGTTTCAGACTCCTAGCAACCTCATGGAGTGCACCCCACCAGGCTCCTCCATCCGTGGGTATATTAATGCATATATATGCAAATGAAAGACACACCTCTCTGCCTTTCACAGTAACGGACAGCAGTCTGGCCCTTCCATCTCTGCCCTTGTCTGACACCCCTTGTAGACTGTGCTTCTTCAGAGAGAGGAGTAGTGTCTCCAACAGCATCCAGCATCAAAGAAGTTCCCCCATCATTACCACTAAGAAACACATCACCACATCCACGCATTGCCACGTTGGTAATTTGAATTCTGATATCCTTATAACTAGCCCTGACCATGCCCATTCCAAGTTGTCCATCAGGGAANGTCTCCAACAGCATCCAGCATCAAAGAAGTTCCCCCATCATTACCACTAAGAAACACATCACCACATCCACGCATTGCCACGTTGGTAATTTGAATTCTGATATCCTTATAACTAGCCCTGACCATGCCCATTCCAAGTTGTCCATCAGGGAAGAGCTTTCTTTAACCTAGAGGATTAGCTCTGAACCATGGTGCTTCTTGGACTGAGATCTTGCAGGAGCCTTCATGATAGCTTGTGAAACTGTGTCCTGGTAGCTCATACAGTATTTTCCAGTTATTCTGGTTGGCTTTCCTCTCTCCTTCCCACTTTTCTAGCAACCATTGGTAAGGGTCACCTACTTTATCATATTTGGTGGTGTACTTCAGAGAGGAGAAACAGTACACTTTGAATTCAGAATTTGCGAAAAAGATAAAATCAACTGCATATAAGTTCATTCACAGAATTACATTTTTATTTTCCCTATTCTTCTACCAAGAGCTAGAATTCCCATTGATTATGAAAATAGGCAATACATGACAATGGTATTAGCAATACTGTGGCTTTGCCCTCAGTAGAAACCGCAGGGAGATTCTTTCTTTAGAGATACTGAAATTATCCTAAAATATTGCTTACATTCATCATTGCTTTGAAATTGTATTTGTTATTGGACTCCCCTCATAGATATTCTTATTGCATGCATTAATGATAAAGCATCTATATAAAAATATAACAATTTGTAAATATTTGTCAACTGTTTCAATATAATTGATTTCCTTGGTAATCCTATGAATTCTGTTTTATACACTTGACATGTAATTTTGTGAAGGGCTCCTCTTACAGCTCTTGCCAGCCCTTGCCAGGGATGTGTTCTTTGTCATGCTGAGGGTTTGCACGGTCATCTAGGAACTCAAGAAAAGAGTTATAATTTTAAGGGAACGTCTCTCCCAAACATTAACCCTACCATGGTTTTTAAATCTGCAGGTTTGGTTTTTCCAGCTGTGCGTGTCCTTTTTCCCGCCTTGTATTTAATACCTTCCGTCTTCNTGAATATACTATCTAGGTTGGTCATAACTTTTCTTCCAAGGAGTAAGCATCTTTTAATTTCATGGCTGCAATCACCATCTGCAGTGATTTTGGAGCCCAAAAAAATAAACTCTGACACTGTTTCCACTGTTTCTCCGGGACCGGATGCCATGATCTTCGTTTTCTGAATGTTGAGCTTTAAGGCAACTTTTCCACTCTCCTGTTTTACTTTCATCAAGTGGCTTTTTAGTTCCTCTTCACTTTCTGCCATAAAGGTGGTGTCATCTGCATATCTTAGGTTATTGATATTTCTCCCAGCAATCTTGATTCCAGCTTGTGTTTCTTCCAGTCCAGCGTTTCTCATGATGTACTTTGCATATAAGTTAAATAAGCAGGGTGACAATATACAGCCTTGATGTACTCCTTTTCCTATTTGGAACCAGTCTGTTGTTCCATATCCGGTTCTAACTGTTGCTTCCTGGCCTGCATATAGGTTTCTCAAGAGGCAGGTTAGGTGGTCTGGCAGGCCCATCTCTTTCAGAATTTTCCACAGTTTATTGTGATCCAGTCAAAGGCTTTGGCATAGTCAATAAAGCAGAAATAGATATTTTTCTGGAACTCTCTTGCTTTTTCCATGATCCAGCGGATGTTGGCAATTTGATCTCTGGTTCCTCTGCCTTTTCTAAAACCAGCTTGAACATCAGGAAGTTCACGGGTCACGTATTGCTGAAGCCTGGCTTGGAGAATTTTGAGCACTACTTTACTAGCATGTGAGATGAGTGCAATTGTAGTCTGAGCATTCTTTGGCATTTCCTTTCTTTGGGATTGGAATTGTTGATCACAGAACAGTACACTCCTAGGTGGTATACTCAGGATTTTTATTTTGGCTGTGCCAGGTTTTAGTTGTGGAACACGGTATCTTTGCTTGTGGCATGTGGGATCTTGTTCCCTGATCAAGGAACGAACCTGAGCCCCTTACATTGAAGTGTGGAGTCCTAGTCACTGGACCATCAGGGAAGTCCCTATACTAAGTAGTTTTAAATTAATGAGTGAGAGAATATTAGATTTAATATAATCTGAACGTCCTCTTGGAATTGTGTGATAAAGTCATCTATGTGTGATAAAGTCAGTCTGGAAGTATACTTTTTTTTTGGTATGTGATCTGGGTTATTTTTATTTTAAAAAAATATTTATTTGGCTGTGTTGGGTCTTAGCTGTGGCATGCAGGCTCCAGACTGTGTGGGCTTCAGTAGTTGCAATGCATAGACTTAGCTGTTCTGAGGCATGTGAGATCTTAGTTCCCACTGACAAGGGATTGAACCCAATTTACCTGCATTACAAGGAAGATCCTTAACTACTGGACTACCAGGGAAGTCCTCAAGATGTGGAGTTTTAAAGCACATAATTTGGGCTTGAAGATTACGGGCAGAAAATGGGCCTGGAGATTATCATACGAAGTTAGACAGAGAAAGACAAATATCATATGATATTGCTTATATATGGAATCTAAAAATGATGCAAATGAACTTATTTACAAGACAGAAATAGAGTCACAGATGTAGAAAACAAACTTATGGTTACAAGATGGAAAGAGAGGGATAATTTGGGAGATTGGGATTGATATATACACACAACTATAGATAAAATAGATAACTAATAAGGACCTGCCATACAGCATAGGGAACTCTGCTCAATACTCTGTAATGACCTATATGGGAAAATAATGCAAAAAAGAGGGTATGTGTAACTGATTCACTTTACTGTATAGCAGAAACTAATTCAATATTGTAAATCAACTATACTCCAATAAAAAAAATTTTTTTAAAGGAGATATGAATTAAGAAACCAAAGTCCTAATAAGTCATAAGATAATTCTGTGAGCACAGCTTAGCCTTCTTTTGCACGACTGCGTGGGGCAATGGGATTGGGCTTGAGATCCGCTGTCTCACCTATTAGTGGTTCTAGTGCCTAGGAAGCATCGTTTGAGATGCCTTTCCTTTGTTTTTCTCTGTGATGCCCCCATTATGCCTTTCAGAATTCTATCATCAATTTTTTTCCAAGTGAAAAATATAATATTGATTTTTTATAAACAAAATGTTCATTAGAAATCTGCAAGCAATCCAGAAAAGCATTAAGAAGAAGTCACAGATCTCCTGAAATCTCATTCGAAAGTCATTATCAATAGTATTTCTTTAGGTACTTCTCTTCCACAGTAGACTGGATTTCTCTGAATGCAATGACAATTCTTAGATTTGTATCCACTTAGTAGCATAATAGGTGCTCAATCAGAGTTTAGTGATGGAATAAATGATCAACTTTTGTTACACTCTGGATATACAGTTGCTGTCTTCTTTGGGACAGGGAGTTTGCAGTCAGGGGGAGAGAAAACAATGGAATAGGTGAAATTCTGGCAATAGTAACAGAGTTCTACGGGCTCAGCTAAGACAGGGGTCCCCAACCTCCAGGATCTAATGTCTGATCAAAGGTGGAACTTATGTAATAATAATAGAAATAAAGTACACAATAAATGTAATGTGCTTAAATCATTCTGAAATCATTCACCCTCCTCATTCATGGAGAAATTGTTTTCCATGAAACCAGTCGCTGATGCCAAAAAGGTTGGGTACTAAGAAATAGTGATCATTTCTGCCTGGCAGTATAAAAAGACAGACATTGAATCTGATCCTCTATGATTAATTGCATCTTGCTAAATTAAAAACAATCTCTGAAGATATTTCATAGAGTGTTTATGAAAAGAGACACAGAGCTCTTATGAGCACAGCATGTTCTCATAATCTGGTGTTGTGGAGAATATAGGGCTCTTGGGAAAGAGAATTGGAAAATAAGGAAATCATCACTTGTGAAGCCCTTATTATGTGTCAGGTACTGGGTACTTCCTATCATTATCTTTCCTGAAACAATGGTAGTGAGGAAGTAATGAGACACAGAGAAGGTAGTTATTAGATATGTGAATAGATGAGGAGGTGCTAGAGGGGCCCAGCCCATTGCAAAGGGCCTTGAAGGTCACCCAGGCAATGTTATGTAAAGACTTTAGGTAGAGGAATGACGTAATCAGAGCAGTGTAGCTTTTTATTAGTTTATAACTACCTTAACAAGACATACTGTTTCTTGCCACCGTTAGTGATCAAATTTACCATTTTCCCCCCATAAACTGAGTCACTAGAATCTCACATCTAGAAATGTGACTTAATGTTATTTCATGTATTATTTATTTTTTTACAGATGGAAGATATTTTTGATGATATTATGCCTAGTCACCTTGTGTCAGACCTGTTTCTAGGACACCCTACAAATATTAAGATTTAAATTTTGCTTTTTAAGCATCTGCTCACTTGTTCCTACATGTATGCATGCTCAGTCACTCGGTCGAGTCCAACTCTTGCGACCCCATGAACTGTAGCCCTCCGGCCTCCTCTGTCCATGGGATTTCCCAGGCAAGAATCCTGGAATGGGTCTCGTGTTTAGCTCTTCTTTTCTGAGCTCTCCTTATTTTATCAGGGACCTATTATTTCTGTCTCAATTGAAAGAGTCCAGACGCTTTTTCTTTTCAATTATTTTCTTTCATCGGACCATGAATCTTGCTCAGCGTCTTAAACAGCCACATTTCTTATTAGAATGCAGCTTTGATTCTACTCTTCTGTTGTATCTTTGTGTCTGCATCCAGACATCACATTGTATTGTCTATTCTTTTCATCATGGGTTTTGCTTAATTCTAACTGTGTCTGTGGACGCAAGTATTGTTATCTTTCATAATAAGAAGCTTCTCTGCTTCACTGTTCTCTTTCCTTCCTTCCTTTCTTCTGCTCTCTCTCTCTTTTTCTATGTTGTTACTCCAGGCTGAGGAAGATCTGCTTTTCTGTAGAAGGCACTCATTTCTTCTGTTTACTTAATGACTTATTATCTAACTCCTGGAGCAAACTGATTCTAAGGCATTCACATTGCTCCTTGCTTCCTTGTAGGTGGCCACTAAGAGGACTGTGAGATCACATTTTTCATACAATTATCAAATGAATAGACAAAGAGATGTAAAACATCTGGACTTTTGGGTAAGCATGTGGTAGCATATGCATTAGAGAAATGGAGATGAATTCCCTTGGTTACTGATACCACGAAATGGATCTTAGATAAGACTGTAAACAAGGAATACTTTAAAATGAACCAGCAAGTGAGTGAACGATCTTGGTTTAGATTAGCAGACTTGGTAGGGTTTAAGGTCAAACTCAGCTTTGTTTAACATCTTCGTAAATAATCTAGAAGATTGATTTAAAAGAACCCTTAATCACATGTTTAAGGGACTCCAAGCTGGGAGGTGTTAAACATGATATGAGGAAAAACATCAGAAGAGGTAGATGGATCAAATGATAAATGTACCCCCCCCCAATTAAACAGGAAAGATATAAAATGATAGTTTTGTATGAGAAACAATTTCAAGTCAAGTTATTACAAGAAAAAAAAAAAAAACACAGTAAAGGAAGAACAATGTTGAAAGAGGCCACAGAAAGCAATCTATAATATGGTACAGAAGCTAAAATGGTCATTATTATAGAGAGTTCTTATAAAATGACTCTGCTTTCTGGTGGGTCAGTGGTAAATCTGCCTGCCAATGCAGGAGATGCAGGTTTGATCCCTGGGTGGGGAACACCCGTTGGAGGAGGTAATGGCAACCCACTCTAGTATTTTTGCCTGGAGAATCCCATGGTTAGAGGAGCCTAGAGGGCTACAGTTTATGGGACTGAAAAAGAGTTGGACACAACTGAGCACTCACACATGACTCTTTACTATAATTTGCTCACCTAAATGCCAACATGAAACAGAGCTATTAAGGCTTATATGCCAGTCATAAAATCATACGACCCAAATTGTGTGCTTTGTACTCAAGTTTTATTAAAATATTAACATTTAGAAAGACTGATTTTGAGGTATGGTGCACAGTGGAAACGAATTTTAACACATGTTGAAATTCATGTAACCACCCTCACACTCAGGTGACAGGAGGCTTCCATCATTCCTGGACATTGCTTTTCATGCCCAGCTTCCTCCCCCAAACCTCTGGCAACTACTTCCTCTCTCTGTTACTACAGCTTTGCCAACTGAGGATGCAAAGTAAAATAAAATCATTTCTTACATAACTTTCCATGTAAATAAAATCAATTTTTATGTAACTTTGAGGTGATTTTTTTTTTAAATTGTGGTCAAAAATACATCTTAATCACTTCCAAGTGTACACTCCAAGTGTTAACCATATGTATACATTTGCACAATACTCTTCTAGAACTTTTTCAGCTTGCAAAACTGAAAGTCTATATCCACTGATCAATTCCCCCTTCCTCCTCCCTAAAGGCCCTGGAAATCAACATTCTACTTTCTGTTTCTAAGACTTTGACTAGTTTTTAAAATTTATTTTCAGTTGGAGGATAACTGAATTACAATGTTGTGCTGGTTTTTGCTGTACAACAACATGAATAAGCCACAGGTCTACATATATCCCCTCCCTCTTGAGCCTCCCTTCCACCCTCCCCTATCCCATCCCTCTAGGCTGTCACCAAGTACCAAGCTGAGCTCTCTGTGCTACTCAGGAACTTTCCACTAGCTATCTCTCTCACACATGATAGTGTATATATATGTATGTGCGACTCTCTCGATTCGTTCCACCCTCTCCTTCCCCTGCTGGATCCACAAGTCCATTCTCTACATTTGTGTCTCTATTCCTGCCTTTGAATTATTTTCATCAGTACCATTTTTCTAGATTTTATATATACATGTTAATATATGATGTTTGATTTCCTCTTTTTGACTTACTTTACTCTGTATACTATCTCTAGGTTTCTTCATCCCACTAAAACTGACTCAATATATATGGAATTTAGAAAGATGGTAATGATAACCCTGTATGCAAGACAGCAAAAGAGACACAGATGATTTGGGAGAATGGCATTGAAACATGTATACTATCATGTAAGAAATGAATCGCTAGTCTAGGTTCAATACAGGATACAGGATGCTTGGGGCTGGTGCACTGGGACGACCCAGAGAGATGATATGGGGAGGGTGGTGGGAGGAGGGTTCAGGGTTGGGAACTCATGTACACTGGTGGTGGATTCATGTCAATGTATGGCAAAACCAATACAGTATTGTAAAGTAAAAAAAAAATTTTTTTTTTAAGTAATGCATTCCAGGTAAAATAAATAAATAAATAAAACTGACTCAAATTCATTCCTTTTTAGGGCTGAGAGATATTCCATTGTATATATGTACCACAACTTCTTTATCCACTCACCTATGGAGAGTTTGACAACTTTAGATTTCTCATGTAAGTAGGGACATGTAGAATTTGTCTTTCTGTGATTGGCTTATTTCATTTAGCATAATGTCCTCAAGATTCATCCCTTTTGTAGCATGTGACAGGATTTCCTCCCTTTTTAAGGTTGTATAATATTCCATTATATGGATATTCCACATTTCCTTTATCCATTCATCTCCTGATAGACATTTAAATTGCTTCTATCTTCTGGCTATTGTGAATAATGCTATAATGAACATGGTTGTGTGACTATGTCTTCAAGATCTTGTTTTCAATTCATTTGCATATATTTATACACCCAGAGGTGAGAATGCTATATGATCTGGTATCTATAAAATGATAGTTAGAGGCTTCACACTCATGCTCGGTGTTTTTTTTTTTTTTTTTACAAAAACATTCCATTGTTAGATACATAATGTCTGGTCTTCTTCCATCATGTGATGTTATCAGTCACTGACTATGAAAAAGTTATATTTAATTCTATCATTCCTTCTTTGTTTATTAATTCAAATTTCCCTATAAAGAAATACTTCCCTTCAACAACTGTTTGACTACCTTAAGTGCTGTGGACTGAATTGTTTCCCCCAAAATTCATATGCTGAAGTCCTAACCCCCAGCACCTCAGAATATGGCTGTACAGAAATAGGGTCCTTAGTTTGCAGGGCAGGCATAGAGGTGCAGACATAGAGCATGGACTTGCGGACGCAATGGGGGAAGGAGAGGGTGGGACAAACTGAGAGAGTACCATGGACATATACACACTGCCATGTGCAAAACAGAGAGCCAGTGGGAAGCTGCCGTACAGCACAGGGCACTCAGCTCTGAGCCCGGTGATGACCCAAAGGGGTGGGTGGAAGGGAGGCTCAAGAGAGGGGCATATGTTTACACATGGCCCAGCAGGTAAAGAATCCACCTGCAAGGCAGAAGACACAGCAGACACAGGTTTGATCCCTCGGTCGGAAAAATCCCCTGGAGGAGGAAATGGCAACCCACTCCTAAAAAATCCCATGGACAGAGGAGACGGATGGGCTACAGCCCAAGGGGTCACAAAGAGTTGGACACGACTGACTGAACACAGCTGATTCACACTGTTGTACAGCAGAAACTAACACAACATTGTAAAGCAATTTTTACTCCAATTAAAAAAAACTTAAAAAAAAAGTTAAAAGGACACCATTAAGGTGGGTTCTAATCCAATCTGGTGGACACACAGAGACACATTAGGGATGTGCACACAGAAGAAAGGCCATGTGAGGACACAGAAGGAGGTGTCCATCTGCAAGACCAGGAGAGAAGCCTCAAGATGGGACAAGTTAATCTCACACGTTTGGCCTCCAGAACTGAGAGAAGTTTCTGGTGTTTAAGCCACCCGTACTTTATCGTGGCAGTCACAGCAAACTAATACATGGAGGTAAGCTTGTATAGGAAAGGCAGGATAAATGCTTGGTATTTATTACCAGTTTGCCTTTATCTTGAGTTATCTTTGATTTCTTTTCCTTTTTTTTATTTTGCCATTACTCTGGGCTTTAACTTGATAATCTCGACAGGAAGAAATGAAAAAAGTACAAAGAATAGGAAAAGTGTTGAATTATGTGATACTGCTGAAAAGTTTTTTAAAAATGATAGTCTCTCAGTTGTGTCCAACTCTCTGCGACCCCATGGGCTGTAGCTTGCTAGGCTTCTCTCTCTACGGAATTCTCCAAGTAAGAAAACTGGAGTGTGTAGACAGTCCCTTCTCCAAGGGATCTTCCTGACCCAGGGATCGAACCCGAGTCTCCTGTATTGCAGAAAGATTCTTTACCATCTGAGCCATGAGAGAAGTCCTAGTTAACTCTAAATGGATGATGATCGTCTGTTTAAGGCCTGCAGGGTAGCTATTAAGGGAGGGGGTAGCACACAAACATTTCTATCCCAATGCCCCTGTCCTCTGTAACACTTCGTGTAAAACATGTAAAGCATCTAAAACCCTTCAATTAAGTCTTCCTCCTTGGGTGCCAAGTGCTTTGGTTATTTGGTAGGTGTGCTGCCTTCAAGTGATAGTATCCTGTTAAAAGGTTAGTGGTCTTTTTGGCTGATTCATACCATTAGGTAAATATAAAATCCCTCAGAGAGTGAAGAACTGAGTTTAACTAGCCAATGTTAGAAGAGAGGCATCTACTCAAAGCAGCTGGTACCTCCTCAACCCAAGCCCAATGGGAATCTGTTGTCTTTGTCCCTTGCCCATCACAGAGACAGCCTCTTCTAGCTTTTGAGCCCTAACCATGTACACAGTGATGTTCTGATCCTGTAACTTCTGCCCCAGAACTCAGATGTATTTGGTGCTCTACAGGCTTTGGCAAGAGTGAAGAGTTGTCTGAGTGGCTTTGGAATCAAAAGGGAAGGGAATCTGAACTCAAAATCCCCTTTAATTTGTCTTGATTAGATTTTAAGTCTGTAAGGTTTATTTATTTATTTATTTATTTTTGGCTGTGCCTTGCAGCATGTGGGATCTTAGCTCCCCAACCAGGGATGGAACTTGGACTCTCTCCCCTGGAAACACAGAGTCCTAACCACTGGACTGTCAGGTAAGTCCTAAGTCTATAAGTTTTAGATCACTGCCTCAAAACACAAGAACAAAATGTTGGCACATTAAATATATATACTATGTTGTAATATAAAGATACATCACATGATTGTTGGTATAGCTGTTATGTATACATAATTAATAAGATGTGGGTTTGATCCCTGGGTCTGGAAGATCACCTGGAGAAGGAAATGTCAACCCACTGCAGGATTCTTGCCTGGGAAATCCCATGGACAGAGGACCCTGGTAGGCTACAGTCCATGGGGTCACAAAGAGTCAGACACAACTTAGCAACTAAACAATAAAAATAATTAGTTGGAATCATAATCAGAGCAAATTATGTTTTTAAATACACTGAATCCGAAATATGTTTTTTTCATTTCAGTGAAGAACTTTGCCATGATACACCACATATATCTTAAATGTCCCATTAGGGACTAGAAAGTATGATTACAATTCAAGTTAGAGATTGTAGTTTAAAGTTACCACATGAGAGAACTCATGTATTGATTGCCAAATGATTTTTACTTAAATTTAGCTAATTCCATCAATAAGCTGACACGGAGGTGGAAATTTACTAGAACAGATGTTTGAACTCCCATAGACATTTAGATGCATCAGAAAACTGCAGAGATGGTGAGTTATCCATCTTAAACGCTGCTGGTTCAAAACGTTTGAATCACTCACCCTGGTTCAATTAAATGTCTCTAAATGAATTATAAGTTAACAAAATGCTTGTAAGGCCAAACTCTGATCCAGGCTCGCCTTGGTGTGATGCAAACAGTGGCCACAGGCCAAGGACGCATCGTGCTCTCAAGCTGAAATATGAACTGGGCTCTGGGGAGACCAGAGAAGCCTAAACAAACATCTGGGCCCTTCTAGCTGCTTACTATTTTCAGTTTTTACAACAGTCGTCTCTGGATTTCTGTATAAAAACAAAATCTACTGTACACTTCTCCTTAGAAGAGACAAGAAAATCCTCAGATTCCAGCACCAACTTGGTTTCCATCACTACTGACACTTCTCCTTTTTTAAAGCAAATTATCTTTATCTGTTTCATTTTTTCTTACTACATTTTGATTCTTTATCAAATTATTAAGAGGCATTTAATTAATACCTAGTAATGACAAATCTAGGAAATAGGATAATCTGTGTGACAAGAATAGTTGATATGCTTGGATAACCAAGAATTAGAATTATAAATGGGTTCACTATCTAGAACTACAGCCCGGCCCTCTAACACAGATAGTTGGCCTGTGGCCTGTAAATGGACTTGGTTTGGCCAACTCAATGATCTTTTTAAAGATTAAATATGAGTGATATTTAAGCAGAAGGCATTTCTAGTTGATCCCAGGCCAAACAATCTTAAACTCTCCCTCTCACATGCACCCCACCTGAATGGTCTCTGAGTCAGCTAAGCTTGTCCTTGGTCAGAGTTTTCATGCAGAAAGACTGCAAAGCCATATTTCTCAAATGTTCATCAGGGAGTCCTGAGGTGTGGCTCTGCTGCTGCTGCTAAGTCACTTCAGTCGTGTCCGACTCTGTGCGACCCCATAGACAGCAGCCCAACAGGCTCCCCCGTCCCTGGGATTCTCCAGGCAAGAATACTGGAGTGGGTTGTCATTTCCTTCTCCATTGTGTGAAAGTGAAGTCGCTCAGTTGCCTCCGACTCCTAGCGACCTCATGGACTGCAGCCTACCAGGCTCCTCCATCCATGGGATTTTCTAGGCAAGAGTATTGGAGTGGCTTGCTCTTGCCTTCTCCAGAGGTGTGGCTCAGGACTGTGCACTTTTAAGGAGCATTTCAGGTGATCGTGTGGATTTGATCTTGAGCCACACTAAAGAAACATCACTGAGAAGATTTTCTAAATTGTTTTTGTGTGCTTGTGTGACAAAACAATCAAATGGAATCAAAATATTCCTATTTTAATAGTCCTACAGAAAACTGACAGAGTATATAAATAAGGATAACAACAATAATCTATTTTTTAAATGTGGAAAATTAGGCAACATTTCTCCAAATGTTTTTTTCCTTTTTTCCTTTTCAGGAAGTTTTTTTTCCCTCTGATTTTTAAAAGTTATACATAAAGCCATACAATATAGAAAAGTAGAAAAAGAAAAACATTATCCTAACTTCACCCATCTAGAGAGAGATACTTTTAAAGTATAATATGCAAGGTAATAAAAGTATAACATATATATAACAATATAAAATATTTATATAATAAAATAGTCCACTTTATAAAATCAAATAAATTTCTGTACCATAAAAAGTCACAGTTGAACAAAGAAGCAAAATTCAAGTTTCATCAGTTCAGTTCAGTTCATTCGCTCAGTCATGTCCGACTCTTTGGGACCCCATGAATTGCATCACGCCAGGCCTCCCTGTCCATCACCGATCTCATCCTCTGTCGTCCCCTCTTACTCCTGCCCCCAATCATTCCCAGCATCAGAATCTTTTCCAATGAGTCAACTCTTCACATGAGGTGGCCAAAGTACTGGAGTTTCAGCTTTAGCATCATTCCTTCCAAAGAACACCCAGGGCTGATATCCTTTAGAATGGACTGGTTGGGTCTCCTTGCAGTCCAAGGGACTCTCAAGAGTCTTCTCCAACACCACAGTTCAAAAGCATCAATTCTTTGGCACTCAGCTTTCTTCACAGTCCAACTCTCACATCCATACATGACCACTGGAAAAACCATAGCCTTGACTAGATGGACCTTTGTTGGCAAAGTAATGACTCTGCTTTTCAATAGATTAGTTATGACTAGACTAGGTTGGTCATAACTTTTCTTCCAAGGAGTAAGTGTCTTTTAATTTCATGGCTGTGTCACCATCTGCAGTGATTTTGGAGCCCAAAATAAAGTCTGGCATTGTTTCCACTGTTTCCTCATCTATTTCCCATGAAGCAATGGGACCAGATGCCATGATCTTTGTTTTCTGAAAGTTGAGCTTTAAGCCAACTTTTTCACTCTCCTCTTTGAATTTCATCAAGAGGCTTTTTAGTTCCTCTTCACTTTCTGCCATAAGGGTGATGTCATCTGCATATCTGAGGTTATTGATATTTCTCAAGTTTCACAGAACTGCATAAAATAGAAAGTAAAATTCTCCTTTCCCAAGTCAATCCTGAGAGTGGCTCTTTTTCTTCTTTTTCTTTTAGTAACTTTAAAAAAAGTAGCGTTATATCTTTAGATAAATACTTAATATGTTAATTCTTTTTCTCCATTCAATTTAGTTATAATTTATATTCAGTAATTTGCATATAAATCTAAAGTCCACTCAAAGAAATTGTTATATATGTCCACAACCACTGCTGTTACCTGAATCACGCTACAGAACATTTCAGCTCCTATGAGGCTCCCTCTTACTCCTTCTCAGTTAGTATTCCCTCTGAGATAATCACTTTTCTCCTTCATCAGCACAGATGAGCTCTGCAAGTGTTTGAACGTTCAGTAAATGGAATCCTATAGTATATACTCTTTCCATTCACACTTCTTTCATTCAGCATAGAGTATGTGAGATTCATTCATGGTTTCCTTTTCACTGCTGTGCATTATTCTACTATATGACTACACCACAATTTATCTGTTATATTGTTGATGGACTTTGGGGTGGTTTCCAGTTTTTATTATGAACAATTCTACTATGACCATTCTTGAGTGTCTTCTTGTGGGCATAAGAACTCAAATCTCTTGGGTATATAACAGGAGTTCAATCTTTTTTTCTCCTTATAAAAAATCATTATCCACCTTCAGGTCATAAAAATATTCTCTTGTTGTGTCAACTTTCAAACTTGGGTTTAAGATTCATCTTGAAGTAGAGGCCAAATTTTTTTCCCCCTTTTAAGTGTATATATGCTTCTTTTTTAATTCATTTTTAAAATGAAGGATAATTGCTCTACAGAATTTTGTTGTTTTCTGTCAAACCTCAACATGAATCAGCCATATGTATACATATATCCCCTCCCTTTTGAACCTCCCTCCCATCTCCCTCTCATCCCAGCCCTCTAGGTTGATACAGAGCCCCTGTTTGAGTTTCCTGACCCATATAACAAATTCCTGTTGGCTGTCTATTTTACATATGGTAATGTAAGTCTCCATGTTATTTTTTCCATACATTTCACNCCTCCCTCCCATCTCCCTCTCATCCCAGCCCTCTAGGTTGATACAGAGCCCCTGTTTGAGTTTCCTGACCCATATAACAAATTCCTGTTGGCTGTCTATTTTACATATGGTAATGTAAGTCTCCATGTTATTTTTTCCATACATTTCACTCTCTCCTCCCCTCTCTCCATGTCCATAAGTCTCTTCTCTGTCTCTGTTTCTCCATTGCTACCCTGTACATAAATTCTTCAGTACCATTTATATAGATTCTGTATATATGCATTAGAATATGATATTAATCTTTCTCTTTCTGACTCACTTCACTCTGTATAATAGGTTCTAGGTTCACCCACCTCAGTAGAACTGACTCAAATGCATTCATTTCTACGGCTGAGTAACATTCCATTGTGATTATATACCACAACTTCTTTATCCATTCATCTGTAAATGGACATCTAGGTTGCTTCCATGTGCTAGCTGTTGTAAATAGTGCTGCAATGAACAATGGGATACATGTGTCTCTTTCAATTTTGGTTTCCTCGGGGTATATGACTAGGAGTATAATTGCTGGGTCATATGGTGGTTTTATTGCTAGTTTTTTAAGGAATCTCCATACTGTCTTCCATATTGGCTGTATCAATTTACATTCCCNACCATCTTACTTGGGTTTCTCTTACCTTGGGCGTGGGGTATCTCTTCATGGCTACTCCAGCAAAGCACAGCTGCTGCTCCTTACCTTGGACGAGGGGTATCTCCTTACCTCCGCCCTTCCTGACCTTCAATGTGGGATAGCTGCTTTATGCCCTCCTGCGCCCGCGCAGCCACCACTCCTTGGGTTGCTCCTCCCGGCTGCCGCCCCTGGCCTCGGGCGCAGGGTGGCTCCTCAGGGCCACCACCCCTGGCCTTGGGTGCGAGGTGTCTCCTCCCGGCTGCCACTGACCTCAGACGTGGGGTAGCTTCTCTCGGCTGCCTCCCCTGCCTCGGATGCAGGGTAGCTCCTCTCGGTCGCCACCCCTGACCTCGGACATGGGTGTCTCCTCCCAGCCACCACTGACCTCAGATGCGGGGAAGCTCCTCCCGGCTGTAGCCCCTGACCACGGACTTGGGTAGCTCCTCTTGGCCAATCCTGCGCCATCGCAGCCTGGCGCTCTCGGCGGCTGCCCCTGACCTGGGACGTGGGGTAACTCCTCTCACCCACCCTTAGTGTGCCAGGTCACAGCTGTCCGCGCTTAGTGTGCCGGGTCTATGAAGACCTACAAGATCTTTTAGAACTAATACCCAAAAAAGATGCCCTTTTCATTATAGGGGACTGGAATGCAAAAGTAGGAAGTCAAGAAACACCTGGAGTAATAGGCAAATTTGGCCTTGGAATGCGGAATGAAGCAGGGCAAAGACTAATAGACTTTTGCCAAGAAAATGCACTGGTCATAGCAAACACCCTCTTCCAACAACTCAAGAGAAGACTCTACACATGGACATCACCAGATGGTCAACACCAAAATCAGATTGATTATATTCTTTCCAGCCAAAGATGGAGAAGCTCTATACAGTCAACAAAAACAAGACCAGGAGCTGATTGTGGCTCAGATCATGAACTCCTTATTACCAAATTCAGACTCAAATTGACGAAAGTAGGGAAAATCGCTAGACCATTCAGGTATGACCTAAATCAAATCCCTTATGATTATACAGTGGAGGCAAGGTTTGGGGCAGGGTGAGTTATTCAGTTCAGATCAGTTCAGTCACTCAGTCGTGTCTGACTCT
>SJYV01040029.1:27713-114348 GCA_006410875.1 Neotragus pygmaeus
GACCAACCTAGATAGCATATTCAAAAGCAGAGATATTACTTTGCCAACTAAGGTCCATCTGGTCAAGGATATGGTTTTTCTTGTGGTCATGTATGGGTGTGAGAGTTGGACTGTGAAGAAGGCTGAGTGCCGAAGAATTGATGCTTTTGAACTGTGGTGTTGGAGAAGACTCTTGAGAGTCCCTTGGACTGCAAGGAGATCCAGTCCATTCTGAAGGAGATCAGCCCTGGGATTTCTTTGGAAGGAATGATGCTAAAGCAGAAACTCCAGTACTTTGGCCACCTGATGCAAAGAGTTGACTCATTGGAAAAGACTCTGATGCTGGGAGGGATTGGAGACAGGAGGAGAAGGGGACGACAGAGGGTGAGATGGCTGGATGGTATCACTGACTCGATGGACGTGAGTCTGAGTGAAATCTGGGAGTTGGTGATGGACAGGGAGGCCTGGCATGCTGCAATTCATGGGGACTCAAAGAGACGGACATGACTGAGCAACTGAACTGACTAACTGCAGGATCTACTTCCCTGACCAAGGAGTGAACCCTGGCTCCTTGCTTTGGGAGCACTGAGTCTTAACCGCTGGACCACCAGAGAAGTCTGTGGGCTACTTTTTAAAATAACCAGATGTGAAAAAGTTTGAATCTGGCACTGAATTCAGGAACTTCAGCTTCCAGTGAAGAAACAACAACATAGAGAGGGCACCTTGGGCTAAGTTAAGTAACAGCAATTGTGCCATGGAGTTCCTAAATCTTGCAGTTTGCTAATACAACTTACAGCAACGTATTCAAGTGACGAACTCACATTTCAACAAAACCATTCAGCTCTCCTTTTAAGTGGTATTTCTTTTCATTTAGTATAATTTGAAATAAACCCAAACAATTTAATTTTATTAGACTTCAAAACAATTTGCATTGAGTTCAAACTAAGGAGCCAATATGGCAGTTCAGAGCATGGACTGGAGCCAAAAAAACTTGAATCCATGTCTAGCTTTACAACCTCCTGCGTCATCGGACGTCACATGAGGATCATGGTGTCTACTTCATTACAACTTAGGATTCGACAAGGTCATGCATGCAGAACACGATGGGAGACTATTCTGGCTTGGATGTCAACCGAGGGAACTATATGGTGGGAATCATGATATCAACGAGAGGAAGACACAGGGCATCCCCCACCCAGTGCAGAATTTACAGGTGGGGGACACAGAGGTTATTTATCAATGACTCTTAAACTCCCTCACTCACTCAGAGAACAAGGGCTAAAGCATGGAAGAGAATTTTGCCAGGAGACTGTTGAAGACATTTCTTTGGAGAGCTTTGAGTTCCCAATCCACTTATTTGCTTGGAGGCGTCAAGGTGTTCCTTTCTAAAGACAAAGTTAGTGGGGATTAGAAGTGGGTTCAATGGCATCGCACAGAAAACCCTGATCTTTTTCCTGCAGTTGTGAAACAGAGAACCAGGCCAGACCTTTGCTTAAAGTAGGCTGATGTCAGACTCAGCTGTGAAGCCCAGAGAGAGGCAGACCCGGCTGTCACTTTGGTGGCCAAGCCAGAAAAACGCTGCGAGGGAGTCCTACAGGTTGTTGGACTGGGCATCCTGGAGGGTTCCAGGTAAACTGGATAGTAGCCAAGCCCTCAGGTGAAGCCCACAAATCTCATCTGGAACTCCCACTTCCTGCTCAACCTCCAACAGTGTCATTGAAGATGGAGGATCTGCACACCTCCAATGACCAGTTATCAGAAAAGAGCTCAGCCCCTCAGCCATGTGTTTGTCCTGGGTTTCCCCCTCCTCATTTCCCCATACCCCCATGCGGCATGGAGTTGAACAGGTTGCTTGAAACTCCCTCAGGACAGCAATGCCTAATGAATGCATCTGGGAGTGAGCCAAGGAAATGTTTCAAGTTCTGTCTTACATTACAGATTTGGGAGTGGCAGCTAGAGGAGATGCAGCACCTGAAAAGTAACGCTGTCCATTACTGTCCCTCCTTGGGCATCAGATCAGCTGCAGTTACCCTCTGGTCTTCTGAGGCATAGTCACCTATTCATTAGCACATTGACAGCCATAATATTTATTTTAAAATACAGAGCTTGGCCATGAAAGAACTAGGGAAACAGCACTATTTCCTGTCCAACCAGATCTTTTGCTCGTGGCTATTTATTTCCTTATTGGGAAAGAGAAGGGATTCATCTGTCATGCAATAACAAAAAGGGAGATGCACTCAATTATACCCTTAGCGGGGAAGAACAAGGCAGAGGGCAGGAGCTGCAGCTGGAGTCTGCAAACAAGAGGTCTGCAAAGTCCAGGGAGCCTCCTTACCCCTGAGGGAGGGAGGGGGGACAGGCACACAGGCTGATGGTGAGAGCCTTGCTGCACATGAAATGCAAACATCTTCGTTGTTTTTCCACACTGGCTAATTAAGATAATTTCTGTTTGAAGTTACAGCTCCTGGCTCCACTTTAAGAGGTCGGCTCTTATTTCTTGAATCTGTTCCCAAAATGCGTAGGTTTTATGCATGGTCTGTCTGGCTGGGTGACTCTGGACAATGTTTTCAGGAAATGTCAGGCATGTATAGCCGTGAAAGAGGCAACTGTGTATGTGCAGAAATAGCACAGAAGTGGCAGCATCTCACAGATCTAAGACAGTACGATTTTTCTGAAGACCCTAAATGTGGAGCCTACACTGGGGTGCCTAGGGACTTTCTGGGTAGATGTGGCTTAGGTGTCACACGCCAGGTAGCTGAGGGTTGATGAGATCACTTCTCAGAGCCCTCATGACCTTTCTGGTTTATGCTGATTTTAAGCAGGGGCAGGAGCAGCGAGGGGTGGGGGTGGAGTTGAAACAAAATCATTAGGATTGGTCTGGTCACAGCCCTGATCAAAGCCAAACAGTGCACAGGCATTAGGAAGAGGTGCTGTTATAGTGGAAGGGGATGACCCTTACTTCTTGTCCCAAAAGTTCTTTCATCTTTCAGACCAAGATGTTCTCTCCTCAGTTTAGGGAGCAGAATTCAGCATTTTCAACCAGGTACCAGAGAGCAGCAGCTGAGCAGAGCCAAAGATGCCTCCCCAAAGGGAGTGGCCACTATGGAAACCAGTATAGACTTTCCTCACGAAATCAAAAATAGAACTACCATATGATCAGCAATCTCACTTTTGGGTATATAGCCAAAGGAGATGTAATCCCTACCTCAAGGAGATATCTGCACCCCCATGTTTGAAAGTTTTAGCTGCTAAGTTGTCTCTGATTCTGCAGCCCCATGGACCATAGCTCGCCAGGATTCTCTTTCCGTGGGATTTCCCAGGCAAGAATACTGGAGTGGTTTGTCAGTTTTATTGCAGCATTATTCATTATAGCCAAGAAATGGAAGAAACCTAAGTTTCTCTCAGTGGATGAATGGATAAAGATGTGGTATAGATATACAAGGGAACATTATATTGCCAGGAGAAGAAGGAAATCTTGCCATTCGTGACAACATGGATGGACCTTGAGGGCATTATGCTAAGTGAAATAAGTCAGAGAAAGACACCATGCAACAGTGCATGGTATCACTTAACGTAAAAATGTTTTAAAGAGTCAAATTCTCAGAAAAGTATTGGGGGCTGGTAGGGGGGTGGGAAAAATATGGAGAGGTTGATAAAAACGTACTTTTAGCTATAAACTTTCAGCTATAAGATGAATAAGGTCTGAGGATCTAATGTAAAACCTGGTGACTAGAGTTGATGACACCGTATTGTATAATGGAAAATTAAAACTAAACAACTAAGGACTTCCCTGGTGGTTCAGTGGCTAAGACTCCGAACTCCCAAAGTAGGGGCCTGGGTTCAAACCCTGGTCAGGGAACTAGATCTCATATGCCACAACTAAAGTCCCCACATGCCACAGCTAAAGATTCTTCATGACACAAAATGAAAAGATCCCAGGTGCCACAACTAACAGCCAGCACATCCAAGATAAACAAACCAAAAAAACTCTAAACAACTAAAAACAAACAAACAAAAAACAAAGATGCTTCCCAAGATGAGTGCTGGCAAGATCACTCCCAGGATCTCTACCTGAGACAGCAGTAGTCAACCTTGCCATTTACTCAGCTGATCTCTAAGTAACCCATGGCCATTCTTCCAGGTAACCACAAGGACTCCCTGTACCCAGGTTCCTCACTATAACACAGCAATGATAAGAAAATTGACCTCCAGCAGGGGAAGGAGGACTGCTGGTGAGAAGCAGCTGAGATGACATGTGGAGACGATTCAGAATTGCACTGGACACAGCTGGCTGTTTATAGGACTTATCATCCTTGCTCTGATGTCCAGCATGTGTAAGGACAGTGGTTGGGAAGTTTATGCTATCTATACCTGGCTCAAAGCCTCATTATTGATATCTGAAAGGTATATGGTAACCAATTATGCCTTGGTTCTCTAGTTCAAAGCTTTCATTTAGATAACCAAACACCTACACACTTGGACAAAATTATTTCAACTGCCTATATTTAATTATCTCTACTCTATTCTAAAATAAGGATTTGAATTCACACATGTATAATGAAATATAAGTTTTAAAAACTCGTTTCCAGAAAAAACATATAGAAGTGGAGATAAATTATACTTGGATGTAATGTATATAATAAAAATTTATGCATTGTGTATATACAATAAATGACATAGTTTATTGAAATTATACATAAAAGCGAGTGTGAAAATAAATACTAGGCAGAAATTCTGGACCTACAGAAAAGGCTGGATTGCAAATTTGCTTCTAAGTTTACTGGAAGGCAAAGAAAAAAGAGAAATATGATTAACTACACATTTACATTGTCTAAAAGAAGAAAGAATAACCAGTTTTTCAGAAAAACAAGCAAGAACATAAAAAGCTTTTCCTGGGGCTTCCCTGGTGGTCCAGGGGTTAAGGCAGCACTTCCATTTCAGGGGGTACGGGTTCAATTCCTGGTTGGGGAAGTTCCATGAGCTGTGCGATGCTGTAAAAAAAAAAAACAAAACACTTTTCCTGATATTTGGGTATCAAACAGAATGTTCTGCCTGGTTTTTCACAGGAAAATACTGAGAATCGCTGTGGTTGATGTCTTCACCACACCTGGACAATGAACACGGCAGCTGATTCACTAGTATAATATCCTTCAGTGCTTTCCAGGTGAATAAGGCCAGGCATAGTAAAGACAAGTGTGGAAGCTTCAGACAAAGTGTTCCAGTGTGCTGCTGCTGCTGCTAAGCCGCTTCAGTCGTGTCCGATTCTGTGTGACCCCACAGATGGCAGTCCACCAGGCTCCCCTGTCCCTGGGATTCTCCAGGCAAGAACACTGGAGTGGGTTGTCATTTCCCTCTCCAATGCATGAAAGTGAAAAGCAAAAGTGAAGTCGCTCAGTCGTGTCTGACTCTTAGTGACCCCCATGGACTGCAGCCTACCAGGCTCCTCCGTCCATGGGATTTTCCAGGCAAGAGTACTGGAATGGGGTGCCATTGCCTTCTCCAGTGTGAGACCTCTCCTTTTCATCTGACTTCACGTACAGGAAAATATAGACTATGAAGAGAAGAGTAAAGTTCTTGCTTGTCTTTCAAATTCTTCCATTTTATATAGTTCCTCTCAACTGTTTCAATAGGGGGTAAAAAAAAGCCCCCCAAAGACAGCAGCAGACAATTTAAGATTATATTTTGGAAGAAAGGGCTAACCTGAATTACAGTTTGATTTTTTTTTTAAGATTTTTTTATAGGGACCATTTTTAAAGTCTTTATTGACTTTGTAATAATATTACTTCTGTTTTATGTTTTGATTTTTCAGTCCTAAGGCATGTGGGATCTTACCTGCCTGACCAGGGATCAAACCCACATTCCCTGTAGCACCAGGGAAGTCCCTATAATTTGATATTTTGAACATTGTCTTATATTGGGATTTGGTAATAGACAATTTATGATAAAATTGCTGCATCTTTTAAAAACCGCCTTAAAAGACTTTCATAATTTTTAGATTCCCATGATATATTGTTTAAAACTCTAAGGAAGAAATTGATAAATTGGCATGGTTTCAGGCATTAGATAAACAGAGTTTGGTGCCAGAAACTCAGAGGTAAATTTTGGATTTAACATCAGTATCTCTCCTTCACCTAGTTTCTCTAGAATAACTATGTTTGTTTCACTTTAATTCAATTATATCCTGTTACCATGGTTTGAACAGTTCAGTACTATTGGTACCAGTTTTTATAAGCCACCTCAGAACATTTTTTGAAAGATGAGGCATGAGTTAACAGGTAAACACAAAACAGTATTTTGTGATGCCAAGGGGGAGCATTTAAAATTTATTCACTAAGTGTATCCATCAATATTGTTTTTGGCTGGAAGTACTACAGAACTTGACACAACTGTGGTTTAAAGCCTTTATTTTGTACATCAAGAAGTCTAGAGAAATGCAGTCCAGGGCCAATGTGGATGCTTAATGATATAACCAAGGATTCAAAGTCTTTCCATCCTTCAGCTTCACCATCTATATGTGTGGTGTTCACCTTCACGTTCAAAGGTAGCTCCTATATCCCTTACCCTCAGCATATCATGTATGCGTACCAGACAGGAGAGGAAAGGGACATAAGGCCACAAGTAACATGCCAGCTGAGTCTGTTCCTTTAAAATCTTTCTCAGAAGCTCCTGCCCCCACCACCAGCAACCTCTCCTTAGGTGTCACTGCCTAGAACTGTAACATCATCACCTTTGACGGTAAAGGGCTCCAGGAAGGTGAACATTTTAGTTGAAAATATCTAAATTTCCCCTTAAGCAAATTCATGGTCCTGTTAGTAATGAAGAAGGTGAGAGAAGGACTTCCCTCGTGGCCCAGTGAATAAGAATCCACCTGCCAATGCAGGGGAAACAGGTTCTATCCCTGGCCTGGGAAGATTACACATGTCTTGGGGTAACTAAGCTCATTCACCACAACTGTTGAGCCTGAGTGCCTAGAGTCCATGCTCTGCAACAAAAAAAGCCAGCTCAATGAGAAACCTGCACACTGAAACGAAGAGTAGCCCCAGCTTGACACAACTAGAGAAAGCCCAAGTGCAGCAACAAAGACCCAACACAGCCATAAATAAATACATAAAGAAGGTAAGAACAGATGTAAGGAGGTATTTAAAAGTGTCAGCCACAGTAAGTACTAGGGATGTAACATCTGACATGATAGATATAACTGATGTTGCTGTATGTTATGAAAGCTGTTAGAGTAAAGCTTAAGACTTTTCATAACAAAGGAAAAGATTCTATTTCTTTAATTTTGTGTCTGTATGATACAAAACTAATTGTCATAATCATTTTATGTTGTACGTAAGGCAATCAGGGCTTCCCTGGTGGCTCAGAGGTTAAAGCGTCTGCTTGCAATGCGGGAGACCAGGGTTCGATCCCTGGGTTGGGAAGATCCCCTGGAGATCTTGGGGATGGCACCCCACTCCAGTATTCTTGCCTGGAGAATCCCATGGACGGAGGAGCCTGGTGGGCTACAGTCCATGGGGTCACAAAGAGTCGGACACGACTGAGCAACTTCACTTCACTTCAAGTCAATCACGTACACATTAAACTTACACAGTGCTACATATCAATTATATCTGGAAACAAAAAAAGAAATCATAAAAAATGAGCATCAACCACAGCAAATGTTTGTTATACAAGATCAACAAGAAAAAAAAAAAAACTGCCTCTTGTGTATGATTTCAACTGTATAAACCAATAGAGACAACATGAGAAAAAAAAAATCACCAAAATATTAGTCATTGTATGTGGATGGTAGAATTATCAATGATATTTATTTTCTAATGTGTACTTTTCTGCATTTTCTTTATTTTATTAAAAATAAGTGTCTGCCAGTTTATAATGAGAAAAATAAATTTGTTTTTATAAAATAAAAGTACTTTCTGTTTCTATTTATCTTACTACTAGACTTTTCCAACTGATCATTCACAGGATCATCCTGAACTTTGTACAATAATATCATGAACCATTTTTTATGGATACTAATAGGTTGCATTTAGACTTTCTCATCTAGTTTTTTTAATATGCTTCCTGCCTTTAGGGCCTAAACTTGACATATTATAGATTAATTATGTGACAATCAGAAAAGTGACAGGATAGCAGGGTTTGGTCCAGCTGGAAGAACACTCAACTAAAATGCAAAGATAAAATCACGTTGGTGCACCTTAGTATCTGTTACCTTGGGTAGGATAATTAATTGCTTTGAGACGCAATGGCCTCATCAACAAAATGAAGGTTTGAACTATGTGATTGCTAAGTGTCCTTTTTGATCTCAGCATTCTGCTTATTCTAGCCACACATCAACTCCGGTTATCCTCACACTGAAACTGTCATCTCGCGAGTGATGCTACTCTATTCGCTTCTCCTACTTTTTAAAATATTTTTCTTTTTCAAGTGGTTTACTTGCCTCCTTCAGACCCAGCAGTGTGAAGAATATTCAAGAATCTGCCTTGTTCTCATCTAGCTCTTCTCTGTGGTCCCTTAAGCAGTTTCATCTGCTTTGATGGCTTCTCTAAAACCAGTCCCAAATCTATGCCTCTGGCTCTGACATCTCCAAGCTTCAGATTCACGCTTCCACCTTCCTGAGAACCTTATGTCATCTGGATAAATGTTGTCTCCTGAAATTTGACCTGTCAAAAGCCAAGCTCATCCCTTTTCCTGGGTTTTTCTGTTTTCTGTTATTTCTCTGATTGGCATCATTCTTTCCTTGGTTTCCTAGGTGTGTAGCCTTGAAGGATGAATTTGGTTTCTTCCTTCACTAACCTCTCTCATAAAATCAAAACGAAATCTCTCAGGTTCTGGTTCAAGATGGTGGCAGCAGAAGATCCTGAACTCATGGACATATCAAATCTACAGCTACATTTTAAAAACTGGTGGAATGACTCCTATGCATCAGACAAATGAGAAAAACAAACAAAAACACATCAAGGTGGGCAGGAGAGATTGAGATATATTCTTGCCATAAATCCTACCCCTGGAATGGTAACCCACAACTGAAAGGGAGCTCAAATCCTAGAGCTTCTCCCTGAGGAACAAAGGATTTGCACTCTATCAGGCACTCCAGCTTTTAAGACTTGCACCTGAGAGATGAGTCCCTAAATCATCTAGCTTTGAAAATCATCAGGGTTTACCACCATAAGACCCACAGGCTACAGTGAACTCAGAAAGGCTCTTTAAAGGGCTCCTGCACTCTGTCTCACCTGCCCTAGGGACCAGTGCCCAAACTTCACGTGAAAGGGGATTATTTGCTTATCTTAAAGCACTGACCTGAGAGGCAGGCACCAAACTTAACACATGCTGAGGGAGGAACCTACTGGAGAACTCTCTGGGGACAGAGGTCAACAGTCACCATCTTCGTACTCTCCCTTTGCCTTGTGCCAACTCGCTGGTATCTCCTGATGCCTTGATTTTTTTGCAGCTGCTGTCTGGAAACATCACTAATTTGCTTGGCTGTGGTGGCCAAGCAAATTAGAAGGGCTTATGCTTGAAGTCCTTATAGCTTATGCTATAGTCATATTGGACTATAAAGAAAGCTGAGCACCTAAGAATTGGTGCTTTTGAACTGTCGTGTTGGAGAAGACTCTTGAGAGTCCCTTGGACTGCAAGGAGACCAAACCAATCAATGCTAAAGGAAATCAATCCTGAATATTCATTGGAAGGACTGAGGCTGAAGCTGAAACTCCAATACTTTGGCCAACTGATGCAAAGAGCTGACTCATTAGAAAAGACCCTGATGTTGGAAAAGATTGAAGGCAGGAGGAGAAGGGGATGACAGAGGATGAGATGGTTGGATGACATCACCAACTTGATGGACATAAGTTTGAGCGAGCTCCAGAAGTTGGTGATGGCCAGGGAAGCCTGGCATGCTGCAGGTCGCAGAGTCAGACATGACTGAGCGACTGAATTGACTGATGCTTGAAGTCCCATAGGACTGTATGCATATTTACATACTTTAAAAGTTCCTGTCTGATGGTCTGACTACTGATCAGCCTGAATCTAGGTGCAGATCAGGATCCTGCCCTTTGGGACACTGACAGATCTTGGCATACCCTTAACTATTAAATGAAATCGCTCAGTCGTGCCTGACTCTTTGTGACCCCATGGACTGTAGCCTACCAGGCTCCTCTGTCCATGGGATTTTCCAAGCAAGAATACTGGAGTGGATTGCCATTTCCTTCTCCAGGTGATCCTCCCAACCCAAGGATTGAACTCAGGTCTCCCACATTGTAGGCAGATGCTTAACCCGCTGAGCTATTATAAGTGGCTCCCTAACTATTGGGAGCCACTAAGAATAAAAGAGGCTGTTTGGACAATCACAAAGACTTGAGATACAATCTTAACCTTTGAGAGCTAGAATAATATTGAATGATAAGCTTCATTCCTACACAAGGCCACTCCTTAAAGACTGGGAGAGGTAGTTCTTTTATCTAGTGCAGAGAAAGCCAATGCAGAGAGTCAAGGAAAATGAGGTAGAGGAATAAGTTCCAGAAGAAAGAACAAGATTAAAACTCAGAAAAAGTTCTTTGTGAAATGGAGATAAGCAATTCACCTAGTAAAGAGTTTGAAGAAACGGCTATAAAAATGCTCACTAAACTTGCAAGAACAATGGATAACCACAGTAAAAACTTAAAGAAATAAAAAAGTACAAGAAAGCACCAAATAGAAATCAAGAGCTGAACACAATTGCACTGAAAAATATACTAGAGGAATTTAACACCATATTAGATGAAGCAGAAGAAAGAAAGGGCATTGGAACTCACCTAATTAGAGTAGCAAAAAGAAAAAAAAGTGAAGATAGCTTAAGGGACATGGGGAACACATCAAGCAGACCAACATTCATGTTATACGATCCTCAGAAGGAGAAAACAAAGAGAAAGGAGCAGAAAAATAATGGGTGAAAATTTCTCTAACAGGGCAAAAAAATGCAGAGAGCTTCAAATAAGATGAACCCAAAGAGACCCACACCAAAATACATGATTATAAGATATCAAAAATTAAAGATAAATGGAGAATATTAAAAGCAGCAAAAGAAAAATAACTTTTTACAAAAACTATCAGCAGCTTTTTCAGCAAAAACCTCATAAACCAGAAGGATGTAGCATGATACATTCAGAGTGTAGAAAAAAAGAAAAACTTGCAATCATGTATACTTTACCCAGGAATGTTGTCATTCAGTATTGAAAAAGAGATTTTCAGACAAGCAAAAGCTAAAGGAATTCTTCATCACAAAACCAGTCTTACAAGAAATGTTAAAGGAAATTCTTTAAGCTGAAAAGAACGGGTAGTAATTAGTAACAGGAAAACATGTGAAAAGTATAAACTTTAGTAGTAAAGTAAATATATAGAAAAATTTAGTGAATATATAGAAAAATGTTGCAAAGGTGGTGGATTAATCACTTATAAAGTAGGATGACAGTTAAAAGACAGAAGTAGTAAAATAACTATGACAAGAATAGTTAAGGGATACACAAGATAAAAATATGTAAAATGTGACATCAAAAGCATTAAAATTAGGGGAGGAGGGGTAAAAACATAGAGTTTCAGATTGCATTCAAAGTTAAGTTGTTAATAATTTAATAGACTGTTACAAATAAAAGTTGTTTTATGTAAGCCTTGTAGTAACCACAAAGCAGAAGCTTATAGCTGATATGCAAAAGAGAACAAGAAAGGAATCTGAGCATACCACTAGAGAAAGTCATCAAACCACAAAAAGAACAGGGCAAGAGAAAAAAGGAACAAAGAGAAACTACAAAACAACCAGAGAACAATGAACAAAACGGCAGTAAATATGTATCAATAATTACTTTAAATGCAAATGGATTAAGTTCTTCAATCAAATGATATACAGTGGCTGAATGAGTTGAAAAAATAAGACTGATCTATTTACTGCCTAGGATTTCCCAGGTGGTACAGCAGTAAAGAATCCACCTGCCAGCGCAGGAGTCACAAGAGATATGGGTTTAATCCCTGGGTGTCCCGGGAAGATCTTTGGAGGAGGAAATGATAACCCACTCCAGTATTCTTGCCTGGGAAATCCCATGGACAGAGGAGCCTGGAGTGAATTGCCATTTCCTTCTCCAGGGCATCTTCCTGACCTAGCGATCAAACTTGCTTCTCCTGCACTGCATGCAGATTCTTTACCACTGAGCCATCAGGGAAACCAAGTCATAAGAGACTACTGTGAACAATTATACCCCTACAAATTACACAACCTAGAAGAAATGGATAAATGTCTAGAAACATACAATCTACCAAGTCTAAATCATGAAGAAATAGAAAATATTGATGGATCAATTACTAGTAAGGAAATTGAATCAGTAATCAAAAACCTCCCAACAAACAGAAGTCCAGAACCAGACGGCTTCATCAGTGAATTCTATTAAGCATTCAAAGAATTAAGACCAATCTTTTTCAAAGTCTTCCAAAAACAGACGAGGAGGGAACACTTCCAAATTCATTTTACAAGGCAAACATCACTCTGATACCAAAACCAGATGAGGGTATCACAGAAAAAAAAATTACAAGCCAATATCCATGATGAACAGAGATGAAAAAATCCTTAGAAAAATTTTAGCAAACCGAATTCAACAATACATTAAAAGGATCATACATTATGATCAAGTGGGATTTGTCCCAGGGATTAACTAACGATGGCTCAGCATTCAGAAGTCAATCAAGGTGACACACCTTATTAACAAAACAAATAATAAAAATCATACAATCATCTCAATAGATGTAGAAAAAAATTTGACAAAATTCAGCATCCATTTATGATTATAAAGAAAAAACTTCCAACAGAGTACAGAGGGAACGTACCTCAACAAAACAAAGCCATACACAACAAGCTCACAGCTAACATACTCAATGGTGAAAACAGAAAGCATTTCCTCTAAGATTAGGAGTCAGACAAGGATGCCCACTCTTGCCACTTTTATTCAACACAGTATTGGAAGTTCTAGCTGGAGCAATCAGACAAGAAAAGGAAGTAAAAGGCATCTAAATCAAACAGGAAGAAGTAAAACTGTCACTATTTGCAGATAATGTGATACTACATATAAAAGCCCTGAAGACCTCATCAAAAAACTGTTGGAACCAATAAATGAATTCAGTAAATTTGCAGGATATAAAATTAATATACAAAAATCAGACCTGCAGAATGGCTATCATTTAAAAGGCAAAAATTAGTGTTGCTGAGGACATGGAGGAAAGGGAACCTTGTGACAAAAGTTAACTAAAGCTATTGTGATGATTTTGCAATATGTACAACTATCAAATCATTATGTTGTATACCTGAAACTAATTTAATATGTCAGTAACACCTCAAGAATTGTATATAGTCAAATTTGTTAGTCTTTTATGATTTGAAACAGTATTTTTATAACACTCAAAGATTATAAAAATAGTTTTCTTTCAGCAATTTTTCATTTTACTTTTTAAGCTTGCATTCTGTTTCTAATCTGACGTGGAATTCCTGACCTAAATTATGGGACAGCACATCTTATTGCCTGCCTAACACCTCCACTTTGGTTTCTGGCAGTTATCTCACAGCTCCAACGGCCAAATCAGGACACAGATCTTTGTGTCCTCCTCTATAGATCTGCTCTTTCTCAAATCTTTCTGACGGCATTTCCATCTCCCCAGTTGTTCAGGTCAAAAACCCCTCCATCATCATGTAGTCCTCTCCCTCACCTCCAACTCATCAGTGAGGTCTGTCAACTCTACCTCCAAACCACGTCTCAAACCCAGTGCATCGTCCCTACTGCACTGACACTTCCTAAGCCAGCCCATCTCTTTCTTGGACTGCTGTGACAGGCAGGTTACTGAGATCATTGCTTCCACTCCTGCATACATGTACATTATTCATTCTCTACATAGCAACGAAGGAGATTTGATTTTTAAATTGTACCCCAGATTATATAAACCCCCACTATCTAAAACTCTACCATCATGATGACAGAAGATCTACATAGACTTCAAGGCTCCACCACTGCCTGGTGGATCCCAGTTCTTCCTTTCCACAGGCTCCACTGTTCTCTAAATAGCTGCTTTCAGGATTTTTGCTATTCCTACCTCCCAGGCTTATCTTCTCTCAGATCCACACAAAACTGGTCACATTTCACTTAGATCTCTGAAAATGTCACCTTCTTGGCAAGGCACTTCCTGACCCTAGATAAAGCAGCCCCAGTCATTTTTCTCCCTCTATCCTGTTTTATTCCATCTTAACACTACCTGATGTTTTCTTTATCTGTGTATNCAGTCCTGAATATTCATTGAAAGGACTGATCCTGAAGTTGAAGCTCCAATAATTTGGCCATCTGCTGCAAAGAGTCAACTCATTGAAAAAGACCTGATGCTTAAAAATAGTGAAGATAGGAAGAGATGGGGACAACAGAGGATGAGATGGTTGAATGGCATCCCTGATTAAATGGACATGAATTTGAGGAGTTTCTGGGAGATGGTGAACAATAGGGAAGCCTGGAATGTTTCAGTCCATGGGGTTACACAGAGTCAGACACAACTGAGAGACAGAACAATATTGTCAACCAAATCTCAGTGTTTTTATTTCTTACGGGCGTGCTGCATTTCCTGCAGGATCTTTGTTCCTTGACTAGAGATTGCATCCACACACCCTACAGTGAATCATGTCTTAACCACTAGAAAGTCCCAAATCTCACCTTTAATAAAAGTTTTATTATCAAATAGATAATGTACAATGCTGTGTTTAATTTCTTCTATACAAAAAAGTTACTCAATTACACATATATATTCTTTTTCATATTCCTTCCCAGTATGGTTAATGTGAAGTTATGAAGTTGCTCAATCATGTCCGACCCTTTGCGACCCCATGGACTGTAGCCTATCAGGCTCCTCGGTCCTTGGGATTTTCCAGGCAAGAGTGCTGGAGTGGATTGCCATTTCATTCTCCAAGGAATCTTCCCGACCCAGGAATCGAACCCAGATCTCCTGCACTGCAGGCAGACGCTTTACCGTCTGAGCCACCAGGGAAGCCCTAGTATGGTTAATAACAGAGTATTTAATAAATGTCCTGTGTTATAGTAGGGCCTTGTTATTTATCCATCCTCTGATTAATTAGTTCACATCTGCTAACTCCAAACACCCAATCCTTCCTTCCCTCACTGATATTCCCCTGGTATTCACTGGTCTGTTTTCTATGTCTATAAGTCTGTTTTGTTTTGTTTTTGTAGAATATTCATTGCATTGTATTTTAGATTCCACATCTAAATGACATCATATAATATTTGTCTTTCTCTTCTGACTTACTTCACTTAGTATGATAATCTCTAGTTACATCTATGTTGCTACAAATTACATTATTCTGTTCCTTTACATGACAGAACTAGATGTACCGCTTCTCTATCCACTCATTTATTGATGAGCATTTAGATTTTTTCCATGTTTGGTTTCTGTGAATTTTTTCCATGTTTGGTTGTTATGAACACAGGGGCATGTATCTTTGATTTATAATTTTGTCTGGGTATATGCCCTGCTATGGGATTACTGGATCATATGGTAATCCTATTTTTAGTTTTCTGAGGGATCTACATGCTCTTCTTCTCCACAGTGACTACACCAATTTACATGTCAAAAAACACTATAGGAGTGTTCCCTTTTCACTACNTATATGCCCTGCTATGGGATTACTGGATCATATGGTAATCCTATTTTTAGTTTTCTGAGGGATCTACATGCTCTTCTTCTCCACAGTGACTACACCAATTTACATGTCAAAAAACACTATAGGAGTGTTCCCTTTTCACTACATCCTCTCCAGTGTTTGCTATTTGTAGACATTTTGGCGATGACCATTCTGACTTGTGTGAAGTGATACTTCATTATAGCTGTCATCATATTTCTCTAATAATTAGTTATGTTGAGTATCTGTTCATGTATCATCTGTGGGTCTTATATGAAGAAATGTCTTTAGGTCTTCTGCCCATTTTTCTCTTGGACTGTTTGCCTTTTTGTTATAGAATTATAGGAGCTGTTTGTGTATTTTGGAAATTAAGCCCCATTTATCTCCTTGGTAAAGTTTATTCCCAAGTGTTGTGTTGTTTGATTTTAAAAGAGATTGTTTGTTTATATTCCTTTTCTTTCTTTTTATTTTATTTATTTTTTAATTGAAGGATAATTTCTTTACAGAATTTTGTTGTTTTGTCAAATCTCAACATGAATCAGCCTTAGGTATACATATGCGCCCTCCCTTCTGAACCTCCCTCACATCTCCCTCCCCATCGCACCCCTCTACATTGATACAGAGCCACTGTTTGAGTTTCCTGAGACATATAGCAAATGCCTTTGGCTATCTATTTTACACATGGTATCCAAAATCACTGCAGATGTTGACTGCAGCCATGAAATTAAAAGACCATTACTCCTTGGAGGAAAAGTTATGACCAACATAGATAGCNTCAGTTCAGTTCAGTTCAGTCGCTCAGTTGTGTCCGACTATTTGCGACCCCATGAATCACAGTACGCCAGGCCTCCCTGTCCATCACCAACTCCCGGAGTTCACTCAGACTCACGTCCATCGAGTCAGTGATGCCATCCAGACGTCTCATCCTCTGTCATCCCCTTCTCCTTCTCCCTCCAATCCCTCCCAGCATCAGAGTCTTTTCCAATGAATCAACTCTTCGCATGAGGTGGCCAAAGTACTGCAGTTTCAGCTTCAGCATCATTCCCTCCAAAGAAATCCCAGGGCTGATCTCCTTCAGAATGGACTGGTTGGATCTTCTTGCGGTCTAAGGGACTCTCAAGAGTCTTCTCCAACACCACAGTTCAAAAGCATCAATTCTTCGGCACTCAGCCTTCTTCACAGTCCAACTCTCACATCCATACATGACCCCTGGAAAAAATCATAGCCTTGATTAGACAGACCTTTGTTGGCAAAGTAATGTCTCTGCTTTTCAATATGCTATCTAGGTTGGTCATAATTATCAGAGTGCAAACCAAATGAAAAGACTCCACTAAGCAGTAAGTGGAAGAGTTTTACTGTTTATTTTTAAATTTTGTTTGTGCTGGTCTTTTTTGTGGCGTGCGGGCTTTTCTCTAGTTGTGGCATCTGCTGGCTTCTCTTGTGGCTAGCAGGCCTAGTTGCCCTGCAGCATGTGGGATCTTAGTTCCTTGACCAAGATCAAACCTGCATTCCCTGCATTGGAAGGCAGATTCTTAACCACAGGGCCACCAGGAAAGTCCTGGAGAGAGTTAAATACAGATGCCATTATGGGATTGGCTGTTTGTTTACTCAGGCTGTAAAACGGGGAGGCAGACCATATAAGGAGACAGCAAAGGTAGGGAAACCCTGGGGGAGGTGAGGAGGCTGGTGGAGAGCATGCAGCTCTCAAGGTCAAGCTCTGTGCCTTATAGCTAAGTCAGGTCAGGTATTGCCCACCCAGTCTAATTTAACCTATTACAAAATCACTCAGAAGGATTTAAGCACTTGGTCCCTTGGAAATGTGACAGATGGGAAAGGTAAGAGTGAGCAAGCAAGACCTGTAGGAGAGGAAGCGCTGTATTTCCTCTGCGGTGTTTTTTTAAAGCCTCAAACTTAGAAGGAAAAATCTGATAAATATATTCTCGTCTGAATTTCCTGCCAGTCCTTAGCCAACTCTCAGCGAGGGAAGCCAAGTTCACCTAACCTCTATGAGGAAGGCCAATGGGCTGACAGCTGGATATCAATATTTACATTCTGTTATCACATCTGTTGAGGAACCCCAGGCCTAGTAGCTAAACTGAATTATTCTAGTTTTATCTCCTGACTGCTGGGTTCTGAAATGCACACTTCCTCTTTTTTGAAAGCACGGGTTTTCTTAAGGTCATTATACACACACACACACACACACACACACACACACACACACAATGTTTATTTGTGCATGTATGTGTACATATGTATACAAATATTTTTTTTCTTCCCTAAAATATCATAAAGATGTCTTACCCTAAGAGTTAACCCTTCTCTAGCTCAACTGGCACTCAGGATATCTGAAGTGCAAACAGACTGACATGACTTGTTATAAGCAAATATTAAAACAATCTGCCATCTGCAATACACATCTCCGACGTTTCAGTAAACAACAAGGAAAACAGACTTTAAGTGACCGCTGACGTGAGTCAGCTGTGAGCAGTCGCAAGGAGAAAAACACTTGAAAGGTCTGGGAGGCCTTTCTGGGACTTAGATTTTGTTAAAAAATCAACTGCCAAGTGAAACTTTAGAAGAGTGGGCTGACCACCCAGTGAGGAGACAGTGCTCTATAGATACATTCCACAAATCATGGGAAGGTTGCCAGATACGCACTTTCATGAAAAAATCTCTATGACAGATACCCTTGGCCAGATATCATCCACGGTATCAAATGCCAGACAGCTTAAACAGTTCTTTTCTCCAGAGTCACACTTTTTCTTTATTTTCCCTTTCTTCTATGTAAATCTTTAGAAGACGTGTATAGATGCAGTTTAGAACACTCCAGATTTATTTAGCATGAACTCATTTTCTGCACTGTACATATGCTGGGGCAATGCTTAGCTGGCTGTTCTGGTGAAAGGTTTCTCTCTGTTGCAAATCATGCAAACATCCATGTGTCTGTTCTACAGAATGTGGGGATGGAAGAAAACATCTATGGTCTTTTAGTTTGGCCTTTTAATTAGCTTCTCCTTTGCAGTAAGAACAGAGTAGAACTTGCTTAGAGGTTGATTTGCAGGGTGAGGGAGGGTGTGCCCTCCCTCAAGGCAACAACAGTCAACAAGAGGGCATAGCTGTTGGTGGACCACAGTCACCCACGAAACGAAGTGGCCAAAAACAAAAGCTCAAGTGTTATTTATTAGCGTGAAGGCACAGAACTTCTCAAACATCGGTGCAGAATGAAGGAAAATACTCATCCTTTCTGTCTGTAGATTGGGGTTTTTTTCTTTACCAGCAACCACAAGGTTTGAACACAGTTTGATGGGAACTTTCGCTGTATTTTGAGTTCAGCAGCAAGTAACTGATTAACTGCATCTTAAGCCTGATGTGCTGAGGGACATTTGGGGAAGGTTATCATTGTGTTTTGTCTTTTTTTACGGTCCAGCATCAGAATTCCTCTGGACAAGGAATTCCCTACCTTGTGAGCATCATGAGGGAAACATGGCTGGAAAGTCGAGATCTCCATGTTCTCAGTCTCCTTAGAAGCAGATCAAAACAGAGCCACTCCAGACATGAATCAAGTGCAAGACAGCCCATCCGGCCCAGGGGACACCAACCTGGGCCAGCAGTGTTGGGGGCGGGGCACTGAGGGCACAGAGCGGGCCCTGCAGGGACACCCACTGCCCTGCAGCTTGGTTCCCAGCAGGATTCAGAGTGGTCCCTGCTTCTTCCAGCATCATCCCTGGTTCCAACTCATTCCCCAAAGCTGGTTCCCCAGCATCCCCAGCAGTCATAAACAAGGGCTTAGCAGTATCATTTTAACACTTTGAAAAAAATCCTCCAGGGTCAGTTTGTGCTGTGAGTCACGAGCCAGGGAAGGGAAAGAGGAAACTGCACCGAGCAGTAGTCAGAATCCCGGCTGTTCCCAGACAGCATGTCTTGGCATAAACACCGGGTGGACCTCAATGTCCTGCCTTAGCTCAGGTCTCCTATTCACCACCAGCACTGTATCTCCGTCTTCAAAGGCAGGTTCCCACCTCAGTTCTTTTTGATGGCAAATCACCTCAGAAACACCACTTAAAAGAAATAACATAAAACAAAACACCAATGTTTGTAGTTCATCCTGATTTTTCCCAAGAGGATGTGAGCTGATTTGCAGAATGACTTAAAAGATGTAATCTTGATGATCAAATTATGATTCCATCTTTACTTACTCCTACCTCAATAGAGTTTTTGCACTATCTTATAAATAACATACATGTGTGTGTGTTATATACATAGTCTTCGATAGCTTTTTTGCAAATGTGCAAGCTGCTACCTCTTTTCTCAATAGCTAATTTTAACTAGAATACGAATTTTTTTGAAGCAGCGCTCTAAGCATTAAATATTCATTTTTAAATGTACTATTCACAATACAAAGCTGAGAACAAGGTTGCTACAGAGCTTATCCACCTAGTAAGTGGAGCTGCCAGGGACTGAGCAGGATTTAATGATGGCTTTCTACCTGCCCATGGACTCATAAATGGATTCTGCAATGGGTGCATCTCCCGGCTCTTTTTAAGTGTGAAGAAGGCCTTTTGTAACCAGGCAGTCTCAGATGCTACTGGTATGAATTACACCCTTGTCTGTAGAGGTGAACAAGCAATCTGCTTTGTTTGGTTTTCGAGCTTGAGCTTCTGTAAATATGATCTTTATGTTCAGTGGTGTTTTACTCTACTCTTCAAAATAATAATTGTTTGAGTGGGAAATGGATTAGGGTAATAATATATCCTGCAGCAAATATCCTAAAAAGATTTCTGGGAGCAATAAAGGGTGTTTCCTCGGAGCCTAAAGCCTCATCTGGGTAGCGATCTTGTGACTTTTATCATTTCTTTATTTTTCCTCCTTCTCTCCCAGTCTAGCCCTGATTCACTGGGCTTCCACTCCACTTGCTGCCTCGCAGGCATGTGGGATTTTAGTTGCCTGACCAGGGATTGAACCCATGCTCCCTGCAGTGAAAGTGCAATGGACCTCCAGGGAAGTCCCAGAAATGAAGCCTTTTTACTTGAGAAACCGTTGATTCAAATGTGTATGAGTGGGACTTGCCTGGCAGACCCATAGTTAAGACTGATAAACATTGCCATCTCCTTTCTCCAGCATCAGAATCACATCTTCCCTTGATGACTTCATGTATACCCAAATAAGAGCCCATGACATTTCCACATAAACACTGCTTTTTCCTTTCTTACATCACCTCATCCTCCTCTTCACTCAGATTGACCATTTCTCTCCCTATTAACTTACATTAATGACCACTGCATTCAAAAATGTCAGTCAAAACTCAGTTCTTCATGAAGCTAGTTAGTACTACTTAGGTTCTCTCATTTACCATCACTCTTCAACATGTATGTCCACTTAAATACAAACTAGAAACATGGGGAAGTAATGGATGGCTCCTTAGAGAAGACAGAATTTGAATTGACCTAGAATGAGCACAATTTTAAATACATAGATGCTGAGGAAGGGCATTCTATTCATCACCACCATCACCATGACCATCATCAGCACCATGATCATCAGAGGTAATACTTATGGCACACTTACTGTGAGCCAAGCACTATTCTAAGGTGTTTACATGCAATATTCCACTCAACATTAGGAGATATTAGCCCCATTTTATTGATGCATACACTGAGGCACTGATAGATTAAAAAACCTGTCCCAGATCGCTCAACTACTAAGCAGTAGAACAAAGTCTGAAACACAGAGGCTGTGCTTATAATCACTGTGCTATACAGCATAGCAGTTTGCTAATGCAGGGTCTGAAGAAAAGCCAAAGATTAATATGACTATACTAATATGAGTGTGTAGTCTCTAGACAGTTAGAATCAGGCTAAATTACAGAAGGTCTTGAATTCTTTCACTAAATTTGCTTTCACAGGAGTTATTCTGTGGATAGTAGAGAGCTGTCAATAGTTTTTAAGTAGATGAATGGTCTGAAATCTGGCTTTAGGTAAGCAGGTGTGAGGAGTGCCTATAGATACCTGAAATTCAGCAGAAATTGCCAATTCTCTTCTTTCATTTGTAATGCATTTACTCAGCGAAGAACTTAGTATTCAGTCTAATTTAAATCAAATGCAGATTCTGAAACACTGTAACGTGACATCTCCAACAAACAAGAAGAAAAAGAATTCAGTTTGTCCTGGGTATATAATAATAATGACTCTAACACTAACTTTATGAAATTATCATCATCCAAATTCCTTTCTTCCAGGGCAAACATACAGTCTCCCCTAATTACTAGATGTGTTTATCAGCTCCATCTTTATTAAACAAAGACAAAAATACTGAATCTATTTATCCTGCATAAGTCTTTCCCCTCCACTCCAAGCAAGCTGCAATTAGCAGCCAAAGCAATATTGAAAGGGGCTTAGAAAGAACAATCATAGATGTGTGAATTATGTGTATAACTGAGTTTAATTAAATCCCTTTGCTGAGAGAAATGGAAGTGCTAACAGTTACGCACACTTTTCAGCTGCTCGTATTAAGCTCCCAGTGGAACCCTTGGAAGGAAACTGCACAAGGTGGAAATTCTGCTCTGGGCAACCCAGCTGAAGTTTAACTCTGAAACAGCTCCAACCACTTACTGCGCACAGTTCCCAATGCTTGTTTGTGGTACTGTCTGTCACTAAAACTTAACTGTTAGTGGTTAATTAGGCTAACTCATCAAATTACTGAGTTGCTTAATAAGGTACAGGTTGGTTAATATTTTGGCAGCAAATCAGAAAGGAGACCTTATACATACATCTATTTTTCCGCTGAACATCTCTTATCTCAATTTCTCATCTTTTCCTTTTTACCACAAACCTCCAACAATCCCTAAAGTGAATTTTATTTCAGAATGCTAAATTCCCCATTCACTTGATTCAGGAAGTCTGTGTTAGTTACCTAGTTGGGTGGGGGTGGGTACATTTTTCAGCAAATGCAGGGCAGTGTTCATACCAAGAGCTTATGCTGCTTAGAATCTGGCATTTGCCTGGGCATGACTGACCTCTTGATACAACTCTAAAACCAAGCGATACCTTGTCTTCCAGGCCAAAGTCACTTTGTTCACGTGCCATGGTGTAGACGTGGCAAGTCCCAATCAAGCACCTGTCAGTGCTTTCTGAGGAGGATTTTGACTTCGCTCATAGGCAACCCTGTCTGCCAGCTCAAGCCATGGTGAGCGTCCATCTGAGTGATCAGCTTCTTAAATCTCTCAACTTTCATTACAGAAATGCAGATGTGACATCCACAAGTGTTACTGCTATTAGGAATAGTTTTTTTTTTTTCTTCCTTTTTTGATGTGGACGATATTTAAAGTCTTAACTGAATTTGTTACAATATTGCTTCTGTTTTATATTTTGGTTTTGGCCTCAAGGCAGGTGGGATCTTAGCTCCCTGACCAGGGATCAAACCTGCACCCTCTGCATTGGAAAGCAAAGTCTTAACCACTGGATTGCCAGTGAAGTCCCTGTGAATATGTCTTAAATCAACAGCCACTGCTTTAAAGCTTTTGACAGAAAAGCCTTGAATCACCTTCCAGATACCACTTTTGTGAATGCTTTTCCCCTGGTCTTCATGCTTCCTTTCTTGGGAAAGAATCCCAGTAACTAAATATTTTGACTTCTCTCAACCCCCACGAGCCAATCTGACTGGGGACTTTGGAAGTCAGAAGTGGGTATGCACAGGCCTGATTTCTCCACTTTCACTTGGGGAAAGAGAAAATCTTTTCCTTTGTGAAGGTCTTCACTGGTCCAGTGTTGCTGGACATCCTGTAGATACAACGGTCTGTTTCTGGGGTATACTAGTGGGGAGTGTCCTCGGCCACACTTAAAAGCCACATTGTCCAAAATTAGCCTTATGAGTAATGAAGGTGATATAAGTGACCTCCATCTGCTGACTCATCTATTTTTTCAGTCATTTCAGAGTGTAGTTGGGAAAAAGTGGTGTCTTTATTGGGCTTCAGCTAGCATAACAAGTTCTAAAGCCCCATTGAGAAAAGTTATATTTAATGAAGACAGATTCTCAGGCCATCCATTCATTCCTTAAGATTGTAAAGGTTCCAGCCTGGTGTCATCTTATATTAATATTCATTTAGAGCATATTAAAGTAGACACTCTCAGAATTGACTTCATGGAGTCAAACATTAATGTTGATCTTCACTGGAAGACCACTTTTGACCTTCATAAAAAAGGGTGATATAAAACAAAATATGGGAAAACATGCATCTGTGAACAATGGATGAAACATTTTCTGTTTCTGTTATAAGTCTACTGCTCACTGTCTACTTGTTTATTCCATGTGGTAGATTTACCTTAGAATTTTGAAGCAGGAGACGCTGTCTTAACTCAAAAACTGGTATGCTCACTTGGCAAGGGAAGATAACTACGTAACTTACGATATTTCTCTCTTGATTTCACTACCAGGAAATTCTTGGCCCAGTGTAACATTCAGGCACAGTAACTACAACAGCCAATACAAATTGCATTCTTGTTTCATTCTTTTCATAGCTTTGATATCTAATTTCCATTTAAATAACATGCACACAATCAGTTTTGTAGGTCATCCCGAACTCTTTAAAATATGAATAAGGCACACGGAAAAATCAAAAAACACACAGAAAAAGGAAGGCAAAGAACTTCCAGTGTGCAGTCTGGTGTGCACGGAGCTTGAAACTCATCACCCCTGTCTTCACAAGAAAAAAGCTGAACAAATGGAAAAGCAACGATTCTTCTAATGAGAGAAATAAGGTCACAGGACAACTGCTGCTCCTCAAAACTAGAGAGGCAGACAGACGTAGAGAATACAACTTACAGGAGCAGAAGCTTCCAGAAGAGCTAGTATCAGGAGAGGAAAACCTTATCAGTAATTGATGAATTACTGGAGACTCAATGTGGAGAAGTTCAAGAGTTAAAAATCCGAGGGTTGGGGGGGGCACTTCCCTGGTGGTCCAGTAATTAAGAATCTATTTTCCAACGCAGGGGACATGAGTTTGATCCCTGGTCAGAGCACTAAGGTTCCACATGCCACGGGGCTTCTAAGCTCACTTGCCAGAACCAGAAAGAAGCTTGTGAGTCACACTGATGATCCTGAGTGCTGCAACTAAAAGCCGACACAGCCAAAAATAATACAAGTAAATAAATATCTTTAAAAATTCCAAGAGATTCAGTATTAGGGGCACCCAGCTCTTTTGTGAGTCTACCTCCAAAAGTCTTACCGGATTCTCTCAGGGAAGACTGGAGAAAAATCTCCTCCTATTTCTGACAAAAAGCACCCATTTTGAAGTAAGCCCAGATAATTCTGTTCTTCTTCTAACAAGGCCTGCCCTCAACAGCAAGTATTTTACCAGAGCTTAAGTAATGGGGGTTTTAGGGTCTAACTAATGTAGGTGAAGAGAAATAACAAATGACATTGAATTCTAGCCTTCCTATGTCCACAAAAGAAAGTACACAAAACTACTGAGACGTGCTTGTAAAGATCACAGGTCAGTGTCACAGGCTCATTAAAGGACTGAAACCCACAAAGCATATAATTTTAACATTCCCTTAAATATGTTTTAATATTAGAGAAAGAAAGGAACTCCTCATTATTCTTTTTCAATTTTTTTGATAATTCTTTTTTATAATTTTTTTCATGGTAATTTTCAGTCATTTTTTTTCCTTTTATACGAATTTGAATTAGTTATAAAAACATTATATATCACTCAATATATGATTGGAATATTATTACATTCATAATTAATTTAGGAAAAAGTGATATCTTTATGACTTTGAGTTATCTCCAGACTATAACTGTCATTACATTAACTTAGATATTATTTTATCTCATAAAATTTTATATCTTTCAATAAAAAAGTACAGTTTTCTTCACATAGATCCCATTACTTTCTGTTGTATTTATCCTAAGTACATTTTTCCAATTTTATTTTAGTTAGATATTTTTAATTATCAAATCTTTCACTCATTTTATGTTGAAATTTTTATATTTAGGGGTTATAACATGTAACATTTAATTTTCAAATAAGGATAATATTTCTTCTCAAAAAATTTTTAAAAAGACTGAGATGTGATCATAGGACTATAGAATGCTTCCTCTTCTGCAATATCTTTCCCCCATCATCAATAGCTCTACTGTAAAGTAACAGGGGGATACAATGGAAAGAACTGTGTGTCCTAGATCTCATTTAAGAAGAAGTCTCTAGGGAAACTGAAGGAATACAGCAGAGATAAAAACAAGAACACCAGGGGGCAATTTTTTGACACCAGCAAATAGTAAACACAGCCTAACCCATGGCCTGACTGAACATAACCTCACACCAAAGGCCTATTTACCTCAGTTCCTTTTATCCAGTACATCCTGTTTGGCTTTCAAAAAAAGAGAGAGAGAGAGAGGCAAAGCATGCATCAGAATGAAATTCAGACATAGCAGAGATGTTGGAATGACAAGGCTGGGAATTTAAAACTATGATTAATATGCTAAGAACTGTAATCAACAAAAAGTGGACATGATGCAGGAACAGATGGCTTTAATGTAATCAGAGAGGCGGAAACTCAAAGAACAAGTCAAAAGGAAATGCTTAGAAATAAAAACCACCATGACAGAAATGAACTTGTCAACAGACTAGACATAACTGAGGAAAGAATCAGTGATCTTGAAGTAATGTTGGTAGAAACTTCCCAAACTGAATATAATATGTAAAACAAATTAAAAAAAAAAAAAAACAGGGCAGAATATCCAGGAACTGTGGAAGAATTAAAAAAGGTGCAACCCATAATGAGAATAATAAGAAGAAAGAACAGAACAGAAGAAATATCTGAAGCAATAATGACTAAGAGTTTCCAAAACTGATGATAGACACCAAACCACAGATCTGGGCAGCTCTGATACCAAGTAAGACACATACCAAAAATCTACACCATGGCATGTATTTAAACGCAGAAAAGTCAAAGGCAAAGACAAAATTTTAAAAGATGCCAAAGTGGGGGGTGGGGGTAGGTGAGAGGGGAACTAGTTAGCAATTATAGTAAGGTTGCAGGATATAAAGTTAATATATATATGTCAATTGTTTTCTATATACTAGAAAGGAACAACTGAAACTTGACATTAAAAACATAATACTATTTACATTCATGACCCCAAAATGAAATACTGAAGTATAAATCTAACAAAATATACTTTAAGCCCATATAAGAAACACTAACAAAACTCTCATGTAAGAAATTAAATAAGTTCTAGATAAATGGAGATAAATTCAATTTTCATGAATAGGAAGACTTAATATTGTCAAAATATCAGTTCTTCTTAATCAGATATACAGATTCAGTGCAATCCTAATAAAATTTCTGGCAAATTATTTTGCAAATATCAACAAACTTGTTCTAAAGTTTGTAGAGAGACAATTATATGGACAAAACTAAACAAACATTGAATGTGTACAATCAAATATAATGCTTACTTTGTTGAGAGGAAAATATGCTAGAATTTAAATATGAGTTAACAACAGATTATGATATGAAAGGTAGTAATCACATTTGAAGCATCTTAAAGGTGCTTGTATTGTTTGGGAATGAGGTAAAGATGTTGATTAACATCAGATTTTGCTAAGTTAAATGCAAGTAAAATACCTGAGGTAACCACTAAAAGTATACACAGAGTATATAATTTTCAAACAAGCAGAGAGAAAAATAGAATGAGACAGAAGGGACATGAGCAAAATTAATCAATACAAAAGAAGACAGTAAAGGAGGAAAAAAGAATAAAACCATTAAAAACAAACAAAAAACAGAAATAAGACAAATTAGTAGTACTACAAAAGGAGCCGTAAAATGAACAATCACAGGAAATATAAATAGTCTAGACTCTGTAATTGAAAGACCAAGATCATAAAACTGAATTTTAAAAAAATTAGGCATATGACATTTACAGAATATATATTTAAACCTAAGGCTACAGAAAGATCAAAAGTCAAAGAGTGACAGTGGGTGCCCAGATCAATCTCTGTTCCCAGTATTGTTCTCCAGCTGAAGAGTTAGAGATACATGGACCAATGGCCCATTCTAGGGCTGAGTTAGGGGACATGCAAGATGAGCCTGGAGCATCTTAACAGTGCCAGAAAATAACAAAGTGCTACACACACACACACCCCAAACTCGAGAAACCAAATTGATAGGGGTGTGTCAAAAAGACACAGGAGCCAACTGAAAGATCTCCCAAAAGTCAAGGCTGGAATAATTTGAGCAATAAAATAAATAAGTTAGTATTGGATTATAACCCAAAATATCAAATAAACACACATAAGTCTCACTGATATAGACAACTACATAAGGAAATAAATAGGGAGAAAAAGATCTCCCATGCAGAGTAATTCCAAATAATTTATGTAGACACTCCTTTTTCAAGAATGTGAAGCATAACACATTAACTATGTGCAGCATGGGCTGCACAGGAGTGATCAGTTCTCAAAATGTAGTCAAAAGCTATTCTAGTAAAAACAGGTGATATCAGAAGAATTGTTAGTGGAAAAAAGTATTCAGGAACAGATGCACAAATATACATGAATATTATAAAGAAAGCATCTCAAGTTAGTGAGAAAAAAGATCAACAAATAGGGTTGGAACAACTGGCTATTCAGAGAAAAATTAAACTGCCTGAATTAGAGTTTAAAGCAAGAGAAAATGAAATCACAAAAGAATTTAGGAAAGTCCTAAATATTCTTAACAATGATCTGAGAGGTAGCAGAAGGGGAAAGCTATTGAAAAATAAAAGCAAAAAAGGAAACCATGAAAAAAGACAGTGACAAAACTGACTACAGACAAATCCAATGTCATCTGCTGCTAAGTCACTTCAGTCGTGTCCGAGTCTGTGACCCCAGAGACGGCAGCCCACCAGGCTCCCCCGTCCCTGGGATGCTCCAGGCAAGAACACTAGAGTGGGTTGCCATTTCCCTCTCCAATGCATGAACGTGAAAAGTACAAGTGAAGTCATTCAGTCATGTCTGACTCCTAGCGACCCCATGGACTACAACCCACCAGGTTCCCCCATCCATGGGATTTTCCAGGCAAAAGCACTGGAGTGACTGGGTGCCATTGCCTTCTCCCAATGTCATATAGATATGTAGCAAACACACTGGGGGATTTTTTTCCTCTCTGGATTGGATTAAGGTGATCTTTTTTTCTTCTTTATATTTTCTAACTTTTTCAACTTTTTAATAAAAAAAAAACACTTAAAAATACTACTTGTATAATTAGAAAATTGTCATTAAAATTAAAAATTAGAACAGTTTAACTAGGGAAATTGCTTTAATGAAAAGCTACCCTACCTCACCAAAAGGCTGGCCAAGGGGGAGTCTACCTGTCACAGTCTCTCACAATTCTTTTCACAATTATAACATTACTTGTGTATGTATTTATTTACTATTTACCTCCCCTCTCCTATCCAAATCCAAGTCTTTCTGAACACAGGTTCAGAGAGAGAATTAGTCCCTCAGATCTCCATTGTAAGAAATGAAGTAACTTCTGTTGTAAGCATCTAGAACGGTACTAGTTAAGTACCAGCCTGGGAAGAGCTGAGGTTGTGTTGTGTAGTTCAGAGGGGAAATGGTGCTTGAAAAAAGGCACAGAATAGATCCTGAGCTCTGTTTAAGTCTGAGGACAGAAATAAATCTGGTTTCTTCTGGTCTTGTGCTTGGTGGTACAGGAGGTGCTCTATCGGAAACATTCTGCTCAAAGAGAGTCTTCCCACTGGAAACAAACTGAGACTCACACTGGAACAAAGCAAAGGAAATTTTCATGCATTCTTTTATTGGGGGATAAAAAATACTATAAGAAAGAAGTTAGAAAATACTTGGCATTTTTACCTCATAGGCAGTCAATTTAGCTAACTGGAATCCAAGGGAAAAGATGGATTCCTATCACTGATAAAAAGGAAACAGTAACATGTATCACGGAGAAGGCAATGGCACCCCACTCCAGGACTCTCGCCTGGAAAATCCCACGGATGGAAGAGCCTAGTGGGCTGTGGTCCATGGGGTCACTAAGAGTCAGACATGACTGAGCGACTTCACTTTCACTTTCATGCATTGGAGAAGGCAATGGCAACCCACTCCAGTATTCTAGCCTGGAGAATCCCAGGGACAGGGGAGTCAGATGGGCTGTTGTCTATGGTGTCCCACAGAGTCGGACACGACTGAAGTGACTTAGCAGCAGTAGCAGCAGCAGCATGTATCAGTGCAAATTTTGAAAACATTGTATCAGCCAAATAGATACTAAATATATCATGTGGTTAATCCCTAGTTTGGGTGTGGTGAACAACAACATATGTAGAACATATTGAACAGTTTACATTTTTTCTAAGTACTGAATAATTAAGTTAGTGCAAACAAACAAACAAAAAAACCCCACCTAATACAATTGGGAATTAGGTAAAGCACCTCAGATAAGTTGTTGACATGCTTTATTTTGGTAACATTATTTCTCTTATAAAGTTGCAAATATAGTTCAATAAATTATTTACATAAATCTTACCTAATATCCTGATCTTTGTGCTGCACACACTTGGTATTATGAACAGAGACCTTTTCTTCCCTTTGTTATACTAACAGCTTCCTCATTCATCACACTTGATGCCCAGTTATTCACTCTTTCTATCCTGTTTAAGTCTGTTGTTATGGAATGTCAGTGTCCCAGTATCATATTTGACATTCTCTATTGAAGCCAAAAAGGAAATAATTCTCTGAAGACAAACCCCTGTGATATCCAGCAGATGTACTTTCAGTTCTATTGATATTCTGGATATCCGGGCACACATTGTACTGTAAGGTTTCTTAAAGTCGCACTAATTAGTCTCTGTCTTTAACTTTGCGTTTCTATATTATATAGAATTAAGGGAGGAATGTGTGTGTGTATGCATGTGTGTTCTCATCTGTAGTGCAATATACTAGCAGAATAAAACAACCAAGTATAAATTTATATATATTCTTCTAGAGAACATCATGTATGGATGTGAGAGTTGGACTGTGAAGAAGGCTGAGCACCGAAGAATTGATGCTTTTGAACNAGCTTTCTTTATAGTCCAGCTCTCACATCCATACATGACTACTGGAAAAACCATAGCTTTGATTAGATGAACTTTTGTTGGCAAAGTAATGTCTCTGCTTTTTAGTATGCTGTCTAGGTTGGTCAAAGCTTTTCTTCCAAGGAGCAAGCATCTTTTAATTTCATTGCTGCAGTAACCATCTGCAGTGATTTTGGAGGCCAAAAAAGTAAAGTTGCTCATGTTTCTATTATTTCCCCATCTGTTTGCCATGAAGTGATGGGACCAGATGCCATGATCTTAGTTTTCTGAATATTGAGTTTTAAACTAACATTTTCACTCTCCTCTTTCACTTTCATCAAAAGGCTCTTTAGTTCATCTTCACTTTCTGCCATAAGAGCGGTGTCATCTGTATATCTGAGATTGTTGATATTTCTCCTGGCAATCTTGATTCCAGCTTTTGCTTCATCCAGCCTGGCCTTTATGACGTATTCTGCATATAAGTTAAACAAGCAGCATGACAAAATACAAACTTGAGTACTCCTTTCCCTATTTGGAACCAGTCTGTTGTTCCATTTCTAGTTCTAACTGTTGCTTCTTGACCTGCATACAGATTTCTCAGGAGGCAGGTCAGGTGGTCTGGTATTCGCATCTCTTGAAGAATTTTCCACAGTTTGTTGTGATCCACACAGTCAAAGGTTTTGGCATAGTCAATAAAGCAGAAGTAGATGTTTTTCTGGAACTCTCTTGCTTATTTGATGATCCAGCAGATGTTGGTGATTTGACCTCTGGTGCCTCTGCCCCATAAATATACTAGAAACCACTGAACTTCACATTTTAAAGAGAATTATATTAAATATAAAGTATATCTCAATAATCTGTTTGATACTTTATTAAATATTAGATATCTTAAATATCAGTTAACAATTATTAGATATCTTAAATATCAGTTTAAAGTTATTAGATATCTTAAATATTAGTTAAAATTTTATTTCATTGCAAGCTTTTTTAAAAAACAAAACCTCAAGAATGCCTTCAGGTTGTGGCTCTGGATACGCATATCCCTACTTTTTTTTGTTTTCCCATATCAGGGCTCAGTTGGTAAAGAATCTGCCCAGGTTCGATCCCTGGGTTGGGAAGATTCCCTGGAGAAGGGAATGGCAACCCACTCTAGTACTCTTGACTGGAGAATTCCATGGACAGAGGAGCTAGGCAGGAATACATCCATGGGACTGCAGAGTCAGACATGACCTTATGACTTTTACTTTACTTTCATCACTTAAAGATAGTGAAGAGAAATTGAGTACAAAGTGGAAAACCATCCACATAAGATACATTTCCTGGCTCATAAGCTAAATTACCTTAAGTAGAACTCCTTCTATATTTACTACATTATTGTTTGTACCCTTCCCCAACACACACACAAAACTCTCTATATTAAAACACAGAAAAACTGTATATGCTGAAAATATGCAGTATTCCACAAAATATTAAAGAGACTGAAACTACTATTTCTTCTTCATTTAACTTACATGTGTCTGACTGTCATCTCCTAAATAAAATATCCCTATCATGCAAGAACTCTCCAGTCACTCAGCTCTGAGTTACTAAATCCCTCATGATGCCTTTTGTAAGATGGAAATGGGGCAGTAGAGTTTTCTCTGAAGAAATCAGACTGAATTGCTAAAAGAAAATTCCCTGGTCACCTGTCATTTTCCTTCAGAGGAAAGTGAGATATTCTTGAGGCAGTTGATAAGAGTGCCGAAGATTGAGGGCTATGATGCTAGCAGGACCGACTCCATCCTGGCGAGGGGAGGAGGGAGAATACCGAAATGGCACAGTCACTGAAATCATAAGGATCAGTTATTGAAACACACCTACACACCTCGATAGACACAGAAGGCCACTTTTATTCATACCCTGAACTGACTTTATATTTCAATTTCTTAAGCCAAAACGTCTTAGTTTTCGAAGCCACATAGAGTCTCATAAATTATGAATGCTTAACTATAAAGTTACACTTAATAATATTATTATAAAAAACACTCTCAAAACTGGGATGTGGGCAGATCAATTCCAAGTTCACTTAAACTTGCTCAATTTAAGAATACTTTCAAATTTCAAATTCTGAAATTGTACAGCTTGGCTACTATGCATGCTAAGCATGGGCTTCCTGTTATCAAGAGATAGAGATGGATGGATCAATGGATCAGTGGGTAGATGAGTGAATATAAAATAGTAGAATGGGGAGTGAGAAAAAGGAGGGAAGGAGGCAGGGAGGGAGAGAAAAGGAGGAAAAATACTGAGAATTTCAACTAGCAGTGATAAGCTACAAGAAGGCTGCTTAGGACAGAAAATAATTGAGGTCAAAAAGACTCATAAAATGAAGTAGTTGAGAAGTAGAAGTTAAAATAGCACTACAATAAAGAAGGGGAGATCTTTTCTCCATTTTATACTATGCTTTAACACATTGTGAGCAACATAAAGACACCAGAGAAGAGACAGAGGACTATTTTAGCATATACTGTTTTTCAAATATTCATCGTTTACTGAAAAAGAAATCTAATTCTGTCTTATTTAAGAAAACATTGTTATATGTTCAAGTTTGCTTGACAAGGAGAAGAGCCAAGGGTTTTTAAGTTACAGCTCAGCAATACATCCTGGAGCCAAGCTGTCCTAACAAAGGGTTTACAGGGGTCAAAACACAGTAATATCCAACCCATTAACAGAAAAGCTATCATAAACTCAAAATGTGATATATAGAGAGCAATAAACTCTGCTCAGCCTTACACAAGGACAGAAAAGAGGAAAACATTTTAAAAAAGAGAGAGAGTAGGGATAGCACCCAAATTTCAGAAAACACAGTGGGTATACTTTGAAGTCTCACATCAAGTTTGGGGGAAGGCAACCACATCATAATCATTATTTTAAATACTAGTCACAGGGGGACTAGTTTAAAATTCCAACAAAACTGTGAAAGCCTGAAAACAGAGAAATTGTATAACCTCTGGAAGTACATAAGCACTGGGGTAGAGTCCAGACAACACTGATGTACCAGCATCAAGGATCCTCTGTCATTCCTAATTCTACAAAGCTGGAAAAATACAGCTTCTCCATGTTTCATTCCTTCTTCTGAAACATGAATGTCTGCCTGACTTAACCCCTTAAGGTGGTCAAAGAGCTAATATTTACGAAAACGCTTCAAAGACAAAAGAGTACTACAAAACATAAAGTAGCATACTTTGAAGTGAAGAATCATTTCAGAATAGATGAGAATTCCCTCTGTTCCAGATCCAGGTCTCTTTTTTTCTCTCCTGGCCTAGTATCTTCTGTAGGAAAAGTGACTCTGTCATAGTGACTCTGCTTTTTCTTTCAAGAGCCTTCACAATCAGCCACATCCACTATTTTAGAATGACAAAACGATTTAGTTCAGTCATGCTTCCTGAGATGACCATATTTAAGGTTCTAAACTGATTTTAACTGTTAAAATTAAGCCAAACATCCTCCTTCGATATGGGAATTCCCACCAGATTTCTCTACCACCTTATCATCACTCAGGCATTCATTGGGACTACTGGTGGAGTGACTGGCACAAGTCGGTACCAATATACATACACTACTGTATGTAAAACAGATAGCTAGTGGGACCCGCAGTATAACACAGGGAGCTCAGCTCAGTGTGGTGATGACCTAGAAGGGTGGGATCGGGGGATGGGGTAGCAGAGAGGCCCAAGAGGGAGGCGATATATGTATACATCTAGCTGATTCACTTTGTTGTATAGCAGAAACTGACACAACATTGTAAAGCAACTATATTCTAATTTTTTTAAAAGCAGTTAATCTCTATAATGGGTGTCCGCTCAGCCTGGAAAAACCAGCAATGAAAAATGATTAACACGGTGGAGCAGAAAAAAAAAAAAGGATGTACTGAAAATGCTCTCTCCAGTCTGATCTTCTCTCCACTCACCAGTCCTACATTTCTATAGAATCTGTCCCCAAACAACCTGAAACTAAACTACACATGCAGTGTTTTGCTTTCAGAGATTGAAGATGGCTTTCTTATTCTGAACAGCTTTGAAGATAGAAGATAAAAAGATCAACATTTTTTTCAGGGACTTAAATTGTACTCCCTTCATTTGTGGATGACCTGGAGTCTGTCTCCTGTTCTCTTCTTCAAAGGGCAAGTCATCAACATTAAAGGAAAGTACAGAAAACAGCTTTTGGAGGCAGAAAGAGGAAAAGGCCCTCTTTCATCTGGTTTCCCCTCTAAGCCCTGCAGACTTATTAGTATATGGTTACAATAACTGTATGCAAGTTTAAGTGGAAACTAGTACCTATGGGGCAACTTCTATTCACACAGCCGATTCCATTTACAAATGATAAAAATAAGAAGTACCTTGATAACAATAAAACATCCCAAATGATTGCCAAAAGTTCACTGGAGAGAAAATACTTTGCTGTTTAACAATGGTAACTGCATGACAGTACCTACATGAGTCCTTCAGGCAGGAGGACACATGGATAAGACTGAGAAGACAGATAGACTAGGTCCAAATGGCCAGTTTGGGTCATGTAATCTAGAACAAATAACTTATACCATTCCCAGTATGCTAAATAAGCAATTCATTTATCAAAAGCAAATGAGATTTTTAAAATGAGACAAATACACTAGGTAAGGAAGACGTTGCTGTTATTATTTCTGTACATTTTCTGAGTTCTGTTCTCAACTGAGGGTTTTTTTGTTTTGGGGGACATTTGACAATATCTGGAGACACCGTTGATTGTCAAGACTGGGGTGGGGCATGATACTGGTATGCGGGCATGCTCAGTTGAACAGTCATGCCTGACTTTGCATGACTTTGTAGCCCACCAGGCTCCTCTGTCCATGGGATTATCCCAGCAAGAATTCTAGAATGGATTGCCATTTTCTCTGCCAGGGGTTCTTCCCAATCCAGAGACCAAACCTGCGTCTCTTGCACTGGCAGGTAGATTCTTTACCACTGAGTGTCCTGCTACTGACATCTAAGAGGCAAAGGCCAGGACTGCTGCTGAACCATACTACAATGGACATGATGCCCCTCTACAAAATGGATTATCTGGGCCAAAATAATTGTGCCAGTGTTGAGAAACCATTCTTAACGAGTGAAAAACTNAGTGTCCTGCTACTGACATCTAAGAGGCAAAGGCCAGGACTGCTGCTGAACCATACTACAATGGACATGATGCCCCTCTACAAAATGGATTATCTGGGCCAAAATAATTGTGCCAGTGTTGAGAAACCATTCTTAACGAGTGAAAAACTTTCAAAGTTGAAAGCAGATAAATTTGATGAATCCAGTTTAACAGTAAAGTATTTTACATATTTAACACAAATACAAGCAGGGCAATATGTAGACAAAACCTTAAAAAATGTTGATACTCTTTGATCTAGTCACCTCATTTTTAGGAATATGCTTTCATCAAAATAATAGGAAACGAACAAACATTTAATATAAGAGTAAATAGATTACAAAATTTAAAATAGCAAATGGTCAGTTGTTGGTTGGGTGTTTACAGGAAAGGTAACTATATAGTTTGCCTTCCAAACTGGATAAATCTGGGAGTAAATGAGGGTATTTTAATAATTCTGCCAGGACAACAGTCATACATAAGGACTGCCCTTGGACAAATCAGAATGCAGTTCCCCAGTTACAAGGGAGTAGGGGAATAAAATATGCCTCATCATGAAACAGTATGTAGCTAACAAAAATATTTTAAGGATTCAAGCAATAATGATATATTAACTGTAAAAGGCTGGATTTAAGGGTTTTTGGTATCAAATTTTATAACAAATTTTATTCTACAGGCTTTAAAAGATGAATGGCAAGAAATATATTAAATTGTTAACATTGGTTTCAACTGGCTAATAAGATTATAGCTGATGTTTATGTTTTTCTCTATATTCAAAATTGCTAAATAATTTTTTTTTTTACTTTACAATACTCTATTGGCTTTGCCATACATCGACATGAATTCACCACAGGTGTACACAAGCTCCCAATCCTGAATCCCCCTCCCACCTCCCACCCTACAATGTCTCTCTGGATCATGCCCGTACACCAGCCCCAAGCATCCTGCATCCTGCATCGNGACTGAACTGAACTGAACTGAGAGAACATCAGACTGCATCAGCCTGTGTCAACTGAAGACCAAAAGAGAGCTCTTCTCATAGTATACCAATAAAGCCTTTTTGCTGAAATTAATCATTTTAAAACTGCCATTTGCAACAAGGTGGTCATTTAGGAAAAAAAAAATCTCTTTCAAGCTTAAGCAATTTACATAGTGTTGCCCTTAATTATATCTTCTTTTGGTTTGGTTTTTGAAACCTGAACCAACTGGAATATGCTTAGTCATGGGACAGCTGAGAGTTGAAACAACCTACAGAGAGCTGGGTTAAGAAGACAAATTACCCAAAACCAAGCTCAATGCTGGAGATGAACCTGTACACTCTCTCTTTTTAAAAATATTTACTTATTTGGCTATTGGGTCTTAGTTGTGGCACTAGGGCTCTCTAGTTGTGATGCACAGGCTCCAGAGCACACAGGCTCACCAGGGATTGAATCCATATCCCCTGCATTGCAAGGCAGATTCTTAACCTCTGGACCACCAGGGAAGTCCCCCAAACCAGTACACTCTCTTTTTCTTGGCAGTTCAATAACTTAATTGGACAATCAGCAATTAGGTCTCAACCACACTAACTGTCTGTAGATTTCTGAAAGTGGCAAAAGGCATGTGAATAACCAACATGTAGAGCTTATTTGGTTAGCCTTCATCTTTAATACATTTTCTGGACAACTGCACACAGATCTGGTATGGGACATCCCTTATATCTTTGACCCAGATGTCTTTGTTGAGCCTGGTATAGATGTGCACATCTGGGGTTCCCATCTCCTTCATGGCAGATTTCTGTATTTCTTTGAGTGTCCAAGGGACAGGCTTCTTGAAACCCACTTCATAGATGCACTGTGAATGCTGATAGCATATTCGCTGGTCACCACCTTATTGATGGCGGGCTCGCCCTTCTTCTCACTGCCCTTTTTAGCAGGAGCCATCATCCTATAGTGCCAGGGTACTGGTTTGGATTGGAAAGCCCAAACCAGTAAACTCTCAAGTCATTATTCTTTATTCCAAGATTTAAGTGCCAGTATCTACTTTATTTCATTGAGTACCACTTCTCAGCTATCTTGCAGACAATTGGGAGTCCACATGAGCAGGTTGGGGGAGATGTCAGAATTAGACACACTTAGATAGTCTGTTGACTAGCTAAGTGATCTTAAAGAAAAAAACAAACCTCTTAACCTTCAGCACTCTCAGATTCCTTACCCATAAAATGTGGGGACCAGTAGTTACATTTCTACGACCTAAGTGAGGGACATAGTTCATGGAGTCACAAGAGTCAGATGCAACTTAGCAAATGAACAACACAATAGGAAGAAGCAGGGGAGAAGGTTGATGAGCAAGTATTAGATGTAGGTTATAGTCCTAGATTTTGTTTCAGGAGGTGGGATCAAAGGTGTTTATGACTTTATTGAAAATCAATAATTAAATAAATGAATAAACAAATATGGATCATGAACAAGCTAAAGATTATTTTAATACAATTCTGTGCATGGAGACCTTGATAATAATATTTATAACAGTATTAATAGTAACAATTGTACTATGTATTTTGTAGGGTTTTTGTTGGCTTTAAGTAACATGTGGAGTGTTTAGCACATTTTAACTTCTCTCTAAAAGTAGCTGCAAGTATTATGACAGGGGGTGAGTGACAATAGGTGAGAAAGGGGAAGAAATGAAGAAATGATGATGTCTCATAAAGAACGGTCCTTTTCTATTTACTAACCTAAAGCTCAGAACATTAAAATTAAGTCTAAATGACTAGACTCCCTCTCACAAACTAGATCATTAACACATCATTTTAAAGTCTAATCCTATGGGACATATAATCTAGAGTTATGGTATTAATGGGCTTCCCCAGTGGCTCAGGGATAAAGAATCTGCTTGCAATGCAGGAAATGCAGCAGGAGCCTCAGGTCAGTCCCTGGGTGGGAAAGCTCCCCTAGAGAAGAAAATGGCAACCCACTCCAGTATTCTTGCCTGGGAAATCCCATGGACTGTAGCCTGCCAGGCTCCTCTGTTGCAAAGAGTCAACATGGTCAGCATGGCTGACCAACTGAACAACAACAGAGGTACTACTGAAATAGTTGCCTGTTTATTTTTTATTAAAGCACGGTCCTACCTTCAAGAAGCTTACATTATTTAGGGTAAGAGGGAAACAGTACTTCAACATGAAACAGTTACAAAACCAGAATGTCCCAGAATGTGCTACTAGAATGTGATATGAATGACAATTCCTTAAAGGAATCCAGACAGAAGAGAAGGCTTCCTAGAATAAGAAGCTAAGCTTCAAGAAAGATAGGACCTAAAGATGCATGAAAACTGGGTGAAGCACAATCTTACCTTTAAGTGAAGACTTTCCTTTCTATTCTCTCCAGAACCTAGGGGTCATATTTGGCCCTTACAGCCACTAGTTTTCCATTACCAACAAAAGCAGTGTGCCTAAGAAAAAAATAAGAACAAGATAGTGGTTTGACCTCAGATTATATTAAACAATTTCATTTTATTGCTTCTTAATGACTAATCTAATTTTTAAATAGATTCTAAAATACTGCTTACAGGTAAAGTTGTCAGAGACAGGCACTGAGGCAGAAAAGAAGTGCCAGGTATTAGATCAAGTGCAATGCTTGGTTGTATCTGAGACTGAAATCACATAAGAATATGAGCAATTCTGATAGACTGAATGAAGAGACACACTGATATACAGGGGAAAAGGAACATTAAAGAGGAGAGTGAAAAAGTTGGCTTAAAACTCAAATTCAGAAAACTAAGATCATGGCATCTGGTCCTATTACTTCACAGCAAATAGATGGGAAAACAGTGGAAACAGTGACAGACTTTACTTTGAGGGGCTCCAAAATCACTGGAGAAGGCAATGGCACCCCACTCCAGTACTCTTGCCTGGAAAATCCCATGGATGGAGGAGCCTTGTGGGCTGCAGTCCATGGGGTTGTGAAGAGTTGGACACAACTGAGCAAATTCACTTTCATTTTTCCCTTTCATGCATTGGAGAAGGAAATGGCAATCCACTCCAGTGTTCTTGCCTGGAGAATCCCAGGGACGGGGGAGCCTGGTGGGCTGCTGTCTGTGGGGTAGCACAGAGTCGGACATGACTAAAGTGACTTAGCAGTAGCAAAACCACTGCAGATAGTGCCTGCAGCCATGGAATTAAAATATGCTTACTCCTTTGGAAAAAAGTTATGACCAATCTAGACAGCATATTAAAAAGCAGAGACATTACTTTGCCAACAAATGTCCATTTGGTCAAAGCTATGGTTTTTTCAGTGATCATATATGGATGTGAGAGTTGGACTATAAAGAAAGCTGAGCACCAAAGAATTAATGCTTTTGAACTGTGGTGTTGGAGAAGACTCTTGAGAGTCCCTTGGACTCCAAGGAGATCCAACCAGTCCATCCTAAAGGAAACCAGTCCTGAATATTCATTGGAAGAACTGATGCTGAAGCTGAAACTCCAATACTTTGGCCATCTGATGAAAAGAACTGAGTCACTGGAAAAGACCCTGATGCTGGGAAAGACTGAAGGCGGGAGGAGAAGGGGACGACAGAGGATGAGATGGCTGGATGGCATCACCAACTCAATGGACATGAGTTTGAGTAAACTCTGAGAGTTGGTGATGGACAGGGAGGCCTGGTGTGCTGCAGTCCATAGAGTCACAAAGAGTCAGACATGACTAAGTGACTGAACTGAACTAAACTGAAAGACAGTAAGATACAAAAGTAAAAACAACAAATAATTTTGTCTTTATAGGCTATTAAAATATGGCATAAAACACATAATTTTGATGAGAGGGTATCTATTTTAATTAGTCAAACTGCCAGTAGTAAAAATTAATTGCATGTAACTTAATTACATATATATAATTTACATGAATAACAAAAAATACTGAAATTCTAAGATCTCCTTAAATAATTTTAAGGAAATTTAGGAAATAAGGAAATCCTGGGAAATACATATTATACTAAAACATAGCTAGTGTGCACATATAGAAAAGAATAGAAGCTATTCTAAAATCTAAAATAAAAATGTAGGAAGAAGTTAGTAAGGATTTGATTGGAACATATAAAGTTGTAAAGGATAGAGTGAAAACTGATCTAGATCACCAACTTCCTACTCCCAACACAACCAAGAGCAAACAGTTTTGATGAAATTTTAAAATAGTAACTTCAGCAGAGGAAGAAGTACAGAAAAACTACACAGGATATGAGAACAGTCTCAAATCTCCCAGCATGAACAATGATATAAACAAATTTATTTAAGTAAAAATAGCATGCTAGTTTGAAGAGGCGACATTTAACAAACATTAACAAGTACATATTCATCAAATATTTATTAAGCTCTTGCTGTGAACAAAATAGTTTCTTCTTTTATTGAGCTTATATTCTACTGAGAAAGACAAAAAACAATCAAGTAAAGAATCAAAACAATCATGTAATTTCAGATTGTGATAAATGCTGTGAAGAAAACAAACAAGGAAATAGAGAGTAACTGGGGATGTGGTGAGGTGAGGTGCAAATTTAGACACTGTGGTCAGAGAAAATTTCTCTGAGGTTATATCTGAGCATAGATCTGAGTGATAAGGAGAAACCAGCCATGAAAACATCTAGGGGTGCAATTTTCCAGGCTACTTAACATGTATAAATGTCCCATACTAAGATAGATAGAAAGATGGCGGTGGGGGGGTGGATGGGTGGATGGAGAGACTGGATGGACAGATAGATAACTTAGCTATACAGAACACTCCACACATATAAAACACACAGAACACTCTACCCCAAAGCAGCAGAATACACATTTCCTCAAGTGGGCATGGAACACTCCAGGACAGATCATATATTAGGCCATAAAATGTCTTAGTAAATTCAAAAAGACTGAAAGCATACAAAATATCTTTTCTGATAATAATGAAATGAAACTAGAAATCAATAACAAAAGAAAAATCAGAAAATTCAAAAATATGTGGAAATTAAACAGTACACTCTTGAGCAACAAATGAGTCAAAGAAGAAATCATAAGAGAAATTAGAAAATACTTTGAACTAAATGAAAACAAAACTTCATATACAAAAGCTTATGGGATTCAGTGAAAGCAATGCTGAGAGAAATTTATAGCTGTAAAGCATACATTAAAAAAAGAAGAAAGATTTTAAATCTGTAACCTAACTTTATACCTTAAGGAACTAGAAAAGGAAGGGCAAACTAAACTCAAAACTAGCAAATAAAAAGAAATAATAAAGATTAGGGCAGAGATAAATAAAACACAGCATAGAAAAATAACAGCAAAAATCAAGGAAACCAAAGTTGATTCTTTGAAAAGATCAACAAACTTGTCAACTTTCGCTAGACCAAGGAAAGAAGAGAGAAGACTCAAACTACTAAAAATATAAGTGAAAGTGGGAACATGACTACCAATTACACAGCAATAAAAAGAATTATAAGAAAATACTAAAAAAGAAAAGAAAAGAAAAGAAAATACTATGAACAATTATACACTAACTCATTGGGTAACCTAGATGAAATGGAAAAATTCCTAGAAACACACATCTACCAAAACTGAATCATAAACAAACAGAAAATCTGAATAGATCTGTAACTAATAAGATTGAACTGCTAGTCAAAAAAACACTCAACAGAAAAATGCCTTGGACCAAATGATTTCATTGGTAAATTCTACTAAACATTTAAAAAATTTACATCTATCCTTGTCGAGGCTTCAAAGGAAAAAAAAAAAAAAACTGGAGAGAAGACTTTCTAACTCACCCATTAGACCAGCATTACCCGAATAAATGGAGTAAGGCAAAGACATTTTAAGGACAATGCACACCAATATCCTGATGAGATATTGCAAAAACCTGCAAGAGAATTCTAGCAAAGTGAATTCAGCTGCATTTTAAAAGGATTAAACACCATGAGCAGGTGGGATTTATCCCTGGAATGCAAGATGTTTGAACATATGAAAAATTAACCAATGTAATTAATATACCACATTAATAGAATGAAAGGAAAAAACCTCACATGATCATCTCAACTGATGCAGAAAAAACATTTCGTAAAATCCAACACTCTTTATGACAAATATTCTCAGTAAACTATGAATAGAGGAAACTTCCTTGACATGATACAGTCCATTTTAATGCCTGCATTTACAGATGTACATTTCTCTCTTAGAACTGCTTTCAATTCATCCCATAAATTTTGGAATGTGGAGCTTTGTTTTCTTTTGGCTCAAAGTATTTTCTAACTTCCCTTGTGATGTCTTCTTTCATCCATTGGTTTCTCAAGAGGGTCTTGTTTAATTTACACATATTTGTGAATTTTGCTGTTTTCCTTTTGTTACTGATTTCTAGTTTCATTTCATTATTATCAGAAAAGATACTTTGCATGATTTCAACCTTTTAAAATTTATGAAGACTTCTTTTATGGCCTAAGTGAAGTCACTCAGTCATGTCTGACTCTTTGCAACCCCATGGCCTGTAGCCTAGTAGGTTCCTCCAACCACGGGATTTTCCAGGCAAGAATACTGGAGTGGGTTGCCATTTCCTTCTCCAGGAGATCTTCCTGACCTAGGGATTGAACCAGGGTCTCCCGCATTGTAGGCAGACGCTTTACCGTGTGAGCCATAACATATGGTTTATCCTGGTGAATGTTCCACATCCACTTGAGAAAAACATGTATTCTGCTGTTGTTAACGATTCTTTTTTTAAAATGTATTTTATTTAAGTATAGTTGATTTGCAATGTTGTGTTCATTTCTGTTGTGATTCAGGTATACATATATTTTTTCTTTTATATATTCTTTTCCATAGTGGTTTATCATAGGATATTGAATATAGTTTCCTGTACTGTACAGTAGAGCTTTATTATTTATCTATTCTATATATAATAATTGGAGAAGGCAATGGCATCCCACTCCAGTACTTTTGCCTGGAAATCCCCATGGATGGAGGAGGCTGGTAGGCTGCAGTCCATGGGGTCCCTGAGTCAGACACAACTGAGTGACTTCACTTTCACTTTTCACTTTCATGCATTGGAGAAGGAAATGGCAACCCACTCCAGTGTTCTTGCCTGGAGAATCCCAGGGATGACGGAGCTCAATGGGCTACCATCTGTGGGGTTGCACAGAGTCGGACACGACTGAAGCGACTTAGCAGCAGCATGTATAATAATTCACATTTGCAAATCCAAATCATCTAGTCTTAATTTATTCTCTATTTTCATAATTACACTGGATGTTGAAGTTTGTCAAATATTTTTTTCTGCATATATTCAGTTCAGTTCAGTTGCTCAGTCATGTCCGACTCTTTGCGACCCCATGAATTGCAGCACGCCAGGCCTCCCTGTCCATCACCAACTCTCGGAGTTCACTCAGACTCACGTCCATCGAGTCAGTGATGCCATCCAGCCATCTCATCCTCTGTCATCCCCTTCTCCTCCTGCCCCCAATCCCTCCCAGCATCAGAGTCTTTTCCAATGAGTCAACTCTTCGCATGAGGTGACCAAAGTACTGGAGTTTCAGCTTTAGCATCGTTCCTTCCAAAGAACACCCAAGGCTGATCGCCTTTAGAATGGACTGGTTGGATCTGCATATGTTAAATCACTATAAATATTTTCCCTTTTAGGTTATTAATGACACATACTGTATTCATAGTTTTCTTAATACTGACCTACCCTTGCAGCTCAGGGAGGAATTGATTTGGTAATGGCATATATTCTTAAGTACTGCTGAACTACAATTGCCATTGTTTTATTAAAACTTTTACTTAAATATTGATAAATGAGTTGGTTCTGTCTTGTCAGGTTTTGGTGCTAGTGTCAGACTTTCTTTGCAAGTGTAACTTGATGGATTTGTTTTTTTGAAATCAGTAAATTCTATTCAATTTAATTCTTTTAAAAAAAATTGAAGAATTAACAGTGAAACCATGTTTTCATGATTTTATGGCCTGGAGATTTTAAAGAGGAAGTTCTTGTATAAATTTTTCAATTGCTATATGTCTGTTTAGGTTTGCTGATATTGGCTGTCATTCAGTATTTTTCACTTATGTTTTCAAATGATTTCTTTTCAGAATTTTTAATTTCTTCCATATCAATGGTTACTTCCTCTTTCATTTTTAACTTTTTAGAGATGTATTTGTCCTTTTTTCCCTTTTCCTTTTATTTTTACTACTATACTAGCAAGTGGTTTGTCTGGTTTTTATTTGCCTTTTTGTTATGTCTTCAAAGAATCTGCTCTTTTTTTGGCAATTGAACTGTATTTCACTCTTCTAAATGCATGGTTTGATTTTGTGAGTTTTTTGTTTCATCTATTTAGGGCACTGTGTAATGGGTGAACTTACTCTCATAAGTTCATATGTATTGTTATAAGAAATATATTTAATATTTATTATTTCAAGTTTTCTACTATGTGGACCATTTTTTAAAGTCTTTGTTGAATTTGTTACAATACTGCTTCTGCTTTATGTTTTGGTTTTTTGACTGCAAGGCATGTGAGATCTTAGTTCTCTGACGAGGGATCAAACCCACACCCGCTGCATTGGAAGACAGTCTTAACCACTGGACCACCAGTTTACTATTTTTCTATTTTCCAGGTTTTCTATTATGTACTACCAACTGCTAAATGTAATATTTTTTCTGTATTTGGCTTTATAAATATGTATGTGTTTATTTGGATAATTTTGAAGGTTTATTATCTACTTTGGGGGTTTTCTTAATCTTTTGCAATCATTGTAACTTTATTTAGTGTCATTAACTCTATTTCTTCATTTAGTGACTTCACACTGTATCTGTTAAGTCTCAGTTATAGAATATCAAAGAAATGATCACAAGTAAATCTCTTCCCATGTCCCTCCCTTCCCCTTAGTTCCCGATTTCAATTGTTGTATTACCATTTCTTTTACCTTGTTATGATTTTAACACTAACATTCTGTGACCATATTTTCCATAATTGCTTCCTTAATTCTACAGAGTTTTATCACCAGTCTTTTTATTGTGCTTTTCTCTTTACTTTTTGGTTATTTGGCTTTGATTTTCCTTGTCTTTTCAAAAAGGTCATGTAGGTCTTGGCTTATTTATGACACATTGTCTACTTGCATATTTCTTGCCTTCATATTTGAAAGTCACCTTGATTGAGAAAATCATTCTTGAATCTCACCTTCCTTTTCTCAGCACTTTTCAGACAATGAATAATTCTTGGAGAAGTCGGAAGCTATCCTGATTTTTTTCTCCTGTCAAATAATTAGTACCTGTCTGGATATGTAAAGAATTTTATCTTTATCAGTGAAATGAAAAATCATTAGAATGTATCTGTTTAGCTGTTCCTATAACATTTTCTTCTAGAACAAGATATTCTAACTATATTAATTTCTTCCACTAATCAGGAAACTTCTCTTCTATTGGCATTTTCTGTACAATTTAAATACAATTTCTGTTACATTTGTGTTAGTTTCTCCAATTCTAAGGCCTCAATTACCGTTACTCTAATTAGCCTTTTGTCTTCAAATATCTTTCTTTCTACTTAAGTTGCTTTCATTTGTTTTTTTTTAAAAATCTGCAGACCTTGTGATTGTCAAGCCTTTCCTCTATATTAGTAATTGGTTTTATGTTGTGTCTGTTTTATTCTCTGCTGTTTCTAATTTTTTTTAATGGCTTTTAGGGGCTTTGTTTTGGCTCCCAATTTGTTCCTAAACTATGTGTCATAGTTTGCATTCCCCAGAAGCAGACCCAGAAATATGAATGCAAACAATTTATTTGAGAGGTAATTTCAGGAAACACTAATAAAGGGGTGGGGAGGTAAGACATGAAAGGGAAAGAATCCAGTAATGTTAGCAAGCAAGTAACTACTTACTTGCAGCTGGAGTTAAAACTTACTAGAGGGAGTCCTTTGAGACACTGCAAAACATGGCTCAGTATTATCCCAACCAGGAGGAAAAGAAGCTGGGGTAGTTATCCAACAATTTCTTGTCTGTCACTGGTTCTAGGTTGTTCTTGGGAGCGATAAGATCCTGATACTTCTCACTTGCACTTCCCTGGTGGTCTCAGTGGTGAAGAACCCACCTGCCACTGCAGGAATGCAGGTTTCAATCCCTGGGTTGGGAAGATTCCCTGGAGAAGAAAAAAGCAACCTACTGCAGTATTCTTACCTAGGAAATCCCATGAACAGAAGGAACCTGCTGGGCTATAGTCCATGGGGTTGCAAAGAGTTGGACATAATTTAGTGACTAAACAACAACTTTTCACTTCCCCTGAATATGGACTGGGCAGACTGCTTTGATAGAAAAATGACCTGTGGCAGAGTGTCACAGGTAGTCTCTGGAATCACAGGTTTATAAAGAAGAGCTGTATTGAGGGCAAGACTGCAGGGACATGGGTAGGATACTGACAGTAAACTCTATTTTCATCTTTGTGCTTCACTTTATTTTTTATTTTTCCAATTTTTTTTTTAAATTTCATAATCTCATTAAGTACTTCCATAGCCTGACTGTCCAATATAAGGGACCACTGTCTACAAGTGACAACTGGAAAACTGAAATATGACTAATCTTTTTTTAAATAACTAATCTTAATTGAGATATGCTGTAAGTGTAAAATGCATGCCAGATTCAGTCTTACTAGGGATAAAATCGGAGAAGGCAATGGCACCCCACTCCAGTACTCTTGCCTGGAAAATCCCATGGACGGAGGAGCCTGGTGGGCTGCAGTCCATGGGGTCGCTGAGGGTCGGACATGACTGAGCGACTTCACTTTCACTTTTTACTTTCATGCATTGGAGAAGGAAATGGCAACCCACTCCAGTGTTCTTGCCTGGAGAATCCCAGGGACGGGGGAGCCTGGTGGGCTGCCGTCTGCAGGGTCACACAGAGTCGGACACGACTGAAGTGACTTAGCAGCAGCAGGGATAAAATATCAATAGCTCCTTAGTAACCTTTATGTTGATTATATGTTGAAATAATAATATTTTGGATATACTGGGCTAATAAAAGATATTAAAACTAATTTCATATGTTGTTAAAAAATATTTTCAAATTGGCTACTATTTGTTTTTAATTACATGTATTCTTCAAGAACAGATTTTTCATCTTTACTTTGCATGCTAAGTTTCTATTTTCTTTTTACTTCGGAAAGTGGCAGATTTAGTAACTTTACTCAAATACCATACTATCTTTTCATCTGTTTCTTTACCTAACTTATACTTAAATTGTGTATATCTGTACAAAAATTCTATTTCTGCTTCTATAATACAGGCACATTCTTTTAACATTCACTGGGATTGTTAACTTAATATTTTACTTATTTACACTTATAAAAAAGGATATTTTACTTCCAGCCAAGTAATTGGTCTCTGCCAATTCACAGGGACCAGATTTACCATCTCTGGATGCTCTTCCTGACACCAACTGGGTCCTACAAAATTCAATTTAGAGACTAACCACTTGCAGTTAGCAGACTCCACACATCTAAGGGCTCAGTCCTACAGACTGCCCCCACTCCAGACTCAATCACAAATACTTCTGACCAACAAGCTTATGGAAGAAAGCAAAGAGGAACTAAAGAGCCTCTGGATGACACTGAAAGAGGAGAATGAAAAAGCTGGTTTAAAACTCAACATTCAGAAAACTAAGATCATGGCTCCAGTCCCGTCACTTCATGGCAAACACATGGGGAAACACTGGAAACAGTGACAGACTTTATTTTCTTGGGATCTAAAATCACTGCAGATGGTGACTGCAGCCATGAAATTAAAAGACACTTGCTCCTGGGAAGAAAAGCTACGACAAACCTACACAATGTATTACAAAGCACAGACATTACTTTGCCAACAAAGGTCCATCTGGTCAAAGCTATGTTTTTTTCCAGTAGTCCTGTATAGATGTGAGAGTTGGACCATAAAGAAGGATGAACACCAAAGGACTGATGCTTTTGAACTGTGGTGTTGGAGAAGACTCTTTGAGAGTCCCTTGGACAGCAAGGAGATCAAACCTGTCAATCCTAAAGGAGATCAACTCTGAAGATTCATTGGAGGGACCATGCTGAAGCTGAATCTCCAGTACTTTGGAAACCCGATGTGAAGAGCTGACTCATTAGAAAAGACCCTGATGCTGGGAAAGACTAAAGGCAGGAGGAGAAGGGGGCAACAGAGGATAAGATGGTTGGATGGCATCACCAATTCAATGGACATGAGTTTGAGCAAGCTCTGGAGATAGTGAAAGACAGGGAAGCCTGGTGTGCTGCAGTCCACTGGGTAGCAAAGAGTTGGACATGACTGATTGACTGAACAACAACAAACAAGATATAAACCATGGGCTCTGATGACCCCTCCTCAGTCTCCATAATTTGCTAGAATGGCTCACAAAACTCAAGGAAACACTTTACTTACATTTACTGGTTTATTATAAAGGTTACAATTCAGTAAGCATACTAAATACATTATTAATTTTATATTAAATATCACTCCTCTTATGCTTGTGTAAGGATAAACTAGTATCTACATATATTTTCTGAATTCATGACATACCTAACATTTTTATATATATTTCTAGGCTACAAGGTTCATTTGTGAGATGTTTTTTTTTTTTCAAATGGCTGTAAATCGCCAAAATTTTTTGCAATATACTTATTGAAAAAAATCCTCATATATGTGGACTTATGCAGCTCAACTATAATTTGATCTTTAATAAAGACCAATTATTTGGTCTTTCTGGTCATCAGCCACCTTCGGAAGCTATCTACAGGCCCCACCCATTGTCACCTCAGGAGCATAAACTCAGATATGATGAAAGGGGCCTGTTATAAATAACAAAAGACACTCCTGTCTCTCAGGAAATGCCAAAGATTTTAGATGCTCTGTGCCAAAAACCAGGGGAAAAGACCAAATATTGTTCTTACTATACCACACCTTCAGAACAAAAAATAAAAACAAAACTCAGAACCAGACAAAATATATGAAATAATAGTCTTCAAGATATTGGGCTTCAACAGCAACAAAAAAGAATGATGAGGCCAGAGAGGCAGGAAAACACATGAAGTGAGTCTTACAATTATTCCATTCCTGCCTGTTGAGAGTTTCCAGGCTCCCATTCAGGAAACAAGAACTCAGATGGAGCTGAATAATCACTCTAAAATGAGGAGGCAAAGCTAGGAATGTGGGGAGTCCAAGGCAGCTAGATTCTCAGGGAAGACTAATGGAGAGGAAACAGTTTCAGAGAGAAGACCCTGGAGATCTACAGAGTGATCCCTTTGAGTATTCAGCTTGAGTACTGATCAGTACATGCATGGAGAAAACTATCAAATGCCAAGAAAAGAACCATTCTTAAAAGTATTAGAGGGGAAAACTCCCAGAACTCACACAGAACCAGGAATAGTTCTGGTTCCCACAATCCAGAGAGGGAATCCTCATAACTTGTGTGCCAAAATTAGCTGTAGCCTAAACACTGCTCTGGTCCTGCCTAGCAAACCTTAAAAGTACAGCCCCAAAGGATTAAGCTGTTTTCAAGCAACTTACCCTTGTCCTGGAAGAAAATCAAGAATATTTACAGAGATACAAAAATATTCCACATACAACAAGATAAAATTCATAGTGTTTGGCATTAAGCAAAAAATTACTGGGAATACAAGGAAGTAGGAGAATATGACTCATAACGAAGAGAAAAATCAATCAACTGAAAAAGACCCATATATGACACAAAGGATAGAATTAGTGAGCAAGAAACTGTTAGAGTTCCTATACTCTATATATTCAGAAGTTAGAAGATGATTGAATATGTTAAGTGGAGACATGGAAGATATTTCAAAGACAAACCACATTTCAAGAGATTGAAGACTACAATGTCTAAGATGAAAGATTCACTGGAATGGTATTAATGGCATATTAGACATTGCAGGTTAGTGAACTTGACTTTTTAGCAATTGAAATTATCCAAAAAGAAACACAGAAAGACTAAAAAAATAATGAACAGAACATCATTGAGATATGGTAAAACTTCAGGAGGCCAAATACATGTGTAATTGGAGTCTATAGCAGGGGAAAAATAGTTAAGGGAAAAATGGCCCCAAATTTCCCAAATCTGATCAAATAAACCACAAAGCAAAGAAACTCAATTAACCTTAAACACAAGAAAAATATTGAGGGTTACACCAAGGTTTATCATAAACAAATTTCCTAAGTCTGTTTACAAAGACCAGTTACTAAAGGCAGCCATAGAAGAAGGCATGTTATGCAGAGAAAAACAAATAATAAGGATGATAACAATCTCTCATAGGAAACAACGGGTCAGAAGCAGTTGAGTAAAACATTGAATGACCACCTCTTCAAATTACCCAAACTTGAATTTTATAGACAACAAATACATCTTTCAAAATTGAAGGCAAAAGAAAGAGTTTTTAAGAAGGAAAGATTTAATAACTAGCAGATCTGTACTATAAGAAATAATAAAAAGTCTCCAGGCAGAAGGAAAAATGATATTAGATGGGAAACTACACAAAGGAGAAAACAGCACCAGAAAGGGAAACTTTGCGGGTAAATAAAGCAGACGCTTTTTTATATTATTGTAATATCCTTAAGAGAAAATGAATTGTCGAGAGCAAAAATAACAACAATGTATTGTGGAGCTCATATAACATGTGCAAAGTAAAATGTATAATAACAAAAGCACAAAAGTCTGAGGGGGGAAATGGAAACAGAAAGCAGTAAAGTTCTTTATACTAAACATGAAGTAACATAATATCATTTAACAGTAGACTCTTTTAAGTTTAAAATGGATACTATGAAATATAAAGCAACATCTAAAATAATACAATAAATTATAACTAACAAGCGAACAAAGGAGATAAAATAGAATTTTATCCAAACACTTAAGGAAGAAATAATACCAGTTAAACACAAATATTATACACAAATACCCAGATAATTTTAAATAAGGCAGAATCAGAGAAAAGGGAAAGCAAAGAACAGATAGGACAAAAAGAAACCAAATAGCAAGATGGACCAAATCATATCAATAAATGTAATGACCTAACCACCTGAAAGCTGAGTGTGGAAGAATTGATGCTTTTGAACTGTGGTGTTGGAGAAGACTCTTGAGAATCCCTTGGACTGCAAGGAGATCCAGCCAGTCCATCCTAAAGGAAATCAGTCCTGAATATTCATTGGAAAGATTGATGCTGAAGCTGAAACGCCAATACTTTGGCCACCTGATGCAAAGAACTGAGTCACTGGAAAAGACCTGGATGCTGAGAAAGACTGAAGGCAGGAGAAGGAGACGACAGAGGATGAGACAGTTGGATAGCATCACTGACTCAATGGACATAAATTTGAGTAAACTTGGAAGTTGGTGATGGACAGGGAGGCCTGACGTGCTGCAGTAGTCCATGGAGTGGCAAAGAGTTGAACACAACTGAGTGACTGAACTGAACCACCCACAGTAAAAGGCAAATATTGGTAGGTGTGGTTTAAAAAAGACCCACCTATGCACAAGAAATCTGCTTTAAAGTCAAAGACACAAGTAGGTTAAAAGTGAAGGGCTAGAAAAAGACATAACATGCCAACATTATTTAAAAGTGGCTATATTAAGATTTGGCTTCCCTGATGGTTCAGACCCTTTTGATTCAATTCCTTGCAACATGTCCGTATGTGGAAAGTTATAACAGAAGAGCTAGGATATAAACAGTGTCTTACTGGCTCAGACAGTAAAGAATCTGCCTGCAATGCAGGAGACTTGGGTTGAATTATATATCAACAAAGCTGGTAAAAATTATAATATAGAACTGTATTTGAAAATTACCTTCAAACAAACCATAGACCTAAATGTAAAACTAAAAACTTCTAAAAGAAAATTTTTGTTACCTTAGGTTAGGGACAGATTTCTTAGAAATAATATCAAAAGCATAATTCATAAAAGAAAAAGTTAATAAATTGGGCCTCATAAAATCTAAGAGCTTTTGGAAATTCCCTGGTTGTCCAGTGGTTAAGACTTCATGCTTCTACTGCAGACAGCATGGGTTCGACTCCTAGTCAGGGAACTAGGATCCCACATGTCTCACTGCCAACAAATGAACAAACAAATACATCTTAAAAAAAAAATTAAGATCTTTTGCTCTTCAAAAAATTCTAAGACAATTCAGAGTGGGGAAAAATATCTGCAAATTACATATCAATTGAACAACTTGCATCCAGGATATATAATTTTCAGAATGCAATAATAAGAAAAGATGCCCTAATAAAAATGGAAACAATATAAACAGATGGTTCTCCAAAGAAGATATGTGGATGACAAAGAGCTATATGATCAGATACTCAACACTGCTAGTCAATATGGATATGCAAAATAAAACCCCCAGGAAAGAACACTATGTACCTCCAAATTTCTAAAATCAAAAATAATTAATATATTAAGTGCTGGAAAGGATATGGAGGAAATGAAACACATATACTACTGGTAGGAAAGTGAAATGTTTTAATCACTTTTGAAAGCAGTTTGAAAGTTGCCTAAAAAGTTAGATATATGTCTACCGTATGACTCCACAGTTCTTCTCCTAGGTATTTCCCCAAGATCAGTGGAAGAATGTGTTCATACAAAGANGAGAGATGGTGAGGAACAGGGAGGCCTGGCGTGCTGCAATTCATGGGGTCACAAAGAGTTGGACACGACTGAGCGACTGAACTGAACTGAACTGAAAAGAAGAAGATCAGAAAATCAGCACAAATATATTATTTCCTTCACTCTGCCTATTCACTTGACTCCTTTAAAACTGTTACAGATTATTTCTGAGCTGTTCTTAGGGAGAGTCTCACTATAATGGACATGCATAAACACCATTCTACTTTTTTTCGAGCTACAGCTTCTCTGCCCAGGGTAGAGTCTGCTGCCAAGTTTCCCAACGCCAAAGAGCAGATGTTAGTGCCCAGGGCGCTTGCCTTGGCTCCCTCCCACCTCCTGCCCCCAGCTTTTCCCCATACTAAAGCCATTTCATTGTGCCAAAGTCACCTATAGGGACAGCTTTGGTGCAAAAATCTCACGCTGTGCTCTTCACTGGTCTGTGGAGAATCCCTCTCCCTCTTTAGTATCTCATTCCTAGTCTCTGTGTAACTCATGTCCTCAGGCTTCTGTGGATAGAAATAAAGCTACCGTAGCATGTGCTTCACCCAGTCATGTCTGACTCTTTGCAACCCCATGGACTGTAGTTTGCCAGGCTCCTCTGACCGTGGGATTCTCCAGGCAAGAAAATTGGAGTGGGTTGCCATGCCCTCCTCCAGGGGATCTTCCCGACCCAGGGATTGAACCCAGGTCTCCCGCAGGGCAGGCAGATTCTTTACTGTCTAAGCCAAGAATGTCCAAAATTTTCCTTTGTCTTCATTTATTGAACTTCAGTAACTTAATAGTCCCCACCCATGTCTGAGTATCTTAAGTATGGGAATCTGAGAGCATTTCTATACATGCAGAAACAAGTCTGTTCAGATTTTTCTACTGTTTGAGTCCTCTCTAGACTTGCTTTTCTATTTTCCAGTCTCTTCCCTCCAAGCAAAGAATGCCTAAAAATAGAGCCTTCAGAATCATGAGCCCCAAACACACAATATTGGATTCTGTGTAGCACCGAGTCCTTATAATAAAAATGTCCACATCTAGCTTAAACAAAGCTAAGTTAGTGTCTCTTACTTTCAACAAAAAGAATCTCAACTGAAACAAGCGTGGAAGGAAGGAGAGGTTTGTTCATCTCTGAACACGGTTACTTTTTCGTTCTGAATCCTTCCAGTTCTTCAGAATTCCCAGGATTATCCCCAAGCTCTCCATTACTAGTTATATCCTACAAAATGAGTCTCTCTCAGATGAATTAATGTTGAGGGCTTAACTCGTTTTTCTAAAGTGATTTGTTGTCAGCATTAATTAACAGAACAGATTGTTGGGTAATTTCCTTTTCCTCTGATACTACAAAGTTTAACATTCTCAGTCTCATTAATATATTTATGTGTTTTATAAATAGTTAAATTGAAAAATGTCCTTTTAATAAACAACTCTCAGTGCAGCTGAACTGCAAATAATACGAACTTATAAAGGTCTAGTCCTGGCTATACACTGAGAGACCTGTAATTTGGTCCCAGGCAAGGAGGCCCATCATTTATTTGTTGCAAGACATTAAGTCAGGCATTTAGTATCCCTAAAATTATTTCACCACCTTTAAAACAGATGACAGATGTTGTGAAAAGGGCACTGTTGTGAAAAGGCAAAGTGCATGGTATTAATAACAGAAATAGTAAACAGAAGACATTGAGAGTACTTTCTCAGTTTCTTTGTAAAAGATATGTACAACTTTTTCTTACTTGAGAGCTTTTCATAATGCTTTTGGAAGTACTACAAGAAAAATATTTCAAATAGTATTCAAGCTAAAATTAGTAGAGAAATAATGATGTATTTGAATGAGTAAATATTTTTGGCAGTTGTTCAGTCACTCGGAGAAGGCAATGGCAGCCCACTCCAGTACTCTTGCCTGGAAAATCCCATGGACAGAGGAGCCTGGTGGGCTGTAGTCCANATATCCTTGCCGGAAGAATCCCATGGACGGAGGAGCCTGGTGGGCTACAGTCCATGAGGTCACGAAGAGTTGGACACAACTGAGTGACTAAGCACAGCACAGCAGGCTCTGAGATAAAAGTCAGAGGACCTCAAGACCCAAAAGGCCAGTAGGAATGAGTAGGATAATATGGACATGTACTGAGTCCTCACTTTAGAAGGCAATGGCACCCCACTCCAGTACTCTTGCCTGGAAAATCCCATGGACGGAGGAGCCTGGTGGGCTGCAGTCCATGGGGTCGCAAAGAGTCGGACACGACTGAGTGACTTCACTTTCACTTTTCACTTTCATGCACTGGAGAAGGAAATGGCAACCCACTCCAATGTTCTTGCCTGGAGAATCCCAGGGATGGGGGAGCTTGGTGGGCTGCCGTCTATGGGGTCGCACAGAGTCGGACATGACTGAAGTGACTTAGCAGCAGCAGCAAGACTCGGCTAGGGCAAGCAAGTTCACCGTCCTGAATGGAGCTCCTCGTCCAAAATTTACAATTGTGTGTGGCAGCAATGCTCATTAGCTCAACTTCGCTAATGCAGTAACAGAGATACATCAAAATGGTGTTGCTACACATTTACAGGTTAGGAAGTAACATCGGCAGGATTTTAACCCAGGCAAAATCACATGTGGAATCTCTGTGCAAAGAGCTTTAGACTTCATCATGCTCTGCTGCTGCTGCTGCTAAGTCACTTCAGTCGTGTCCGACTCTGTGCGACCCCATAGATGGCAGCCCACCAGGCTCCCCCGTCCCTGGGATTTTCCAGGCAAGAGTACTGGAGTGCTCTACCTTGTGTCAATTTCAACAGCATTTGATGCTATAAACTTACGTTTCCTTCTGCTTCCTTAAGAACTCTGGAAAATGCCCTGCATGGAAGTGAGTTTCTTGAAATAAAATTCTTCAACTATGGACACATTAGAGACACTTGGAGAAAATTTTAAGAGCTCATATTCATAGAATTTTTTGGAAAAAGAGGTTTTAAAATTTTCCCTATCTTATTCTATTGGTCCTTACAAGTCAGTGAACAGACACTTGGACTCCTGTTTGGATGTGGATTTCCAGGGACCACTTGGCGTTCTTGGTGCCAGGAATCTGAACCAGCAGTCTGGCTGTCACAGCCACGTTCAGCCAGGCTGGCTTTAGCTGTAATTCTGTTTTAGACACACTTCCATGGCAAACTGTCCAAGGAATTATGCCATTTGCTAGGACCCAGCCCCCAGCTTCACAGAGCAGAGTTCAGAGAAGGGATTTGGAACTGAGAAACAATAGCTTAATAGCTGGCATGCTTGTAACTCACAGAAGTTCTCTTAATCCTGGGAGTGGGTTGCAATCCACAAAGATGGGTCCTGGGCAGCCATGTCCATATTCTGCGTGTTTGTCCCCCACTGGGCTGAGAACGTCTGGCTCATGGGAGACCATTGCTTCCCGTTTCTCCAGCATTGGCGCCGAGAGACGGCAGATTAGATCCTGCCACTGAATCCAAATCATTCAACATTGGGACAGCCATTTTCCACCAAACAGATTAAGTGCAGAGGAAAAGCTACTCTCTGCAGCGATCATAGCCCGGGTAAGAAAAGCAAGGTAGAAATGAGATGAAAGAATTGAGAAAGAGAGAGAGAGGGAATCCAGATGGCCATCTAGGTCTTGAATTCAGGCTCTTTCCGAGAGCTGGCTGCATTCTCGTTTTGTGTGTTCCCCGAGACACCCCCACCCTTAGGAAACATAACTGGACATTTTGCACCAGCCAAAGAAGCTGCTTTCTGTCACCCACACCCTAAAAGCACGGAATCATAGGACGACCTAATCGTGCTACTTCTCAGAACAAGATTTAAATTCTTCTTGAGGCAATGTGGCTTACAAATAACACATAAATAATTTATTGATCAAAAACACGATTGGCCAACTTCCTTGAAAAACAGACAAGAAATGGGCAGAGCTATTTATTCATTGTTTCAGCAACAGGTGACAGTAAGGACTTCTGAGTTGTCTCCCAGCTCTAATTTCCTTTAAAAATGTTTTTCTTTATAACTTATCATTGGTAATTAAAAAAAAAAATAACAGTAGTGGTCAGGAAAATGAGAGGAGGGAGAAAGTCAGAATTCAGGAGAAAAACTAATTGTAAGTCAAGAAGATACACAGCCATTTTGAGGAGAATAAGACAGGACACAGGAAAGGTGCCTCCAGTAATGGCCTGACCCAAAAGCTAAGGTGAGGAGGACCTCGGAGTGGGAGGAGGAGAGGGCACCCCGTGGTGATCAGGGGGAGCTGAACTCATGCGAGCTTGATTAAGCAGTTTCAGAAGTTTTTGGGTTTTTTGTTTGCTTCCTACTTGGGTCTGGGAGGAGCACAGCTGGTCCAGTTTTTGGCATGCTGGGTTCAGGGAACTGAATAAAGCCACCAGGAGTGCGCACTGGGCCCAGGGGGCTGAACAAGGCTACCAGGAGTCAGTCTTTGTAGCTCTTACTCCCACTTGTGTTTGCACTGGCTTCATTCCCAAGCAGATTACTTTTTAATATAAGATGCTGCCAGATCTGGCAAGTAAGAATTTAAGACACCTAGATCAATTTGAACTTCAGATAAGTGAACAACAAATATATTTTTTGAGATTAAGTATATCCCATGCAATATTTGGGACACACTTCTACTATAAAGTTATTCATTATTTGAATTTTACGGGGGAATCAGGTATTTTACTGGGGCTTCCCAGGTGGCACTAGTGGTGAAGAAGCTGCCTGCTAGTGCTGCAGACAGGAGAGACCCGGGTTCGATCCCTGCGTCGGGAGGATCCCTTGGAGAAGGGCGTGGCAACCCACTCCAGTATTTTATTGGTCAACTCTTGGTGGCAAAGATGACTGCCAGTACTTCTAGACTTATATTCTATGTTCTATTATGTGTCCCATTGGAACAATCCATGAANTGTCCTTTATCAAGCCCATCTTTGCATGAAATGTTCCCTTGGTATCTCTGATTTTCTTGAAGAGATCTCATTTTTCCCATCCTATTTTTTCCCTCTATGTCTTTGTATTGATCACTGAGGAAGGCTTTCTCATCTCCCCTTGCTATTCTTTGCACAGATGAATGGCTGGCACTGGAGTGACTGTGAGGAGATACCCTACATCCAAGGGCAGAGAAGCCCCAGCAAGATGGTAGAAGGGGTGAAATCATGTTCAGAATCAAATTCCATACCTGCCAGAGATGCTCAAAGGGCTCAAACAAACCTTGTGCACATCAGGACACAAAGACCCCACAGAGACTGAGACAGAGCTGTGTTTGAGTGTCTCCCATGGGTCAGCAGTAGACTGCCACAGTGGCAGGGGCTCTGGGTGCAATAGACCTGGATATGGCATAAGCCCTCTTGGAGAAAGTCACAATTAACCCCACCATAGAGCTTCCAGAACTTACACATGACTTGGTGGATACAAACAGAACTTTGTGCTTACCAGGACCCAGGAAAAAGGAGCGGTGACCCCACAAGAGACTGACTCAGATTTGCCCATGAGTGTCCAGGAGTCTCTGGCAGAGATGTGGGTCGGTGGTGGCCTGCTGCAGGGCTGGGGCACTGAGTGTAGCAGTCCATGTGTGGGACCTTTTGAAAGAGGTTGCCATTATCTTCATGACCTCCACCATAGTTTGGACCCAGATAAATAACAGGGAAGGAACACAGCCTCACCCATCAACAGAAAATTGTATTAAAGATTTATTGAGCATGGCTTCAACCATCAGAACAAGATCCAGTTTCCTCCTCAGTCTCTCACATCAGGANCCACCATAGTTTGGACCCAGATAAATAACAGGGAAGGAACACAGCCTCACCCATCAACAGAAAATTGTATTAAAGATTTATTGAGCATGGCTTCAACCATCAGAACAAGATCCAGTTTCCTCCTCAGTCTCTCACATCAGGAAGCTTCCATAAGCCTCTTATCCTTCTCCATCAGAGGGCAGACAGATTGAAAACCACAGTCATGGAAAACTAACCAATCTGATTACATGGATCACAGCCTTGTCTAACTCAATGAAGCTATGAGCAATGCTGTGTAGGGCCACCCAAGATGCATGGGTCATGGTGGAGAGTTCTGACAAAATGTGGTCCACTGGAGAAAGGAATGGCAAACCAATTCAGTATTCTTGCCTTGAGAATCCCATGAACAGTATGAAAAGGCAAAAAGACAGGACACCGAAAGATGAACTCCCTAGGTTGGTAGGTGCCCAATATGCTATTGGAAATCAGTGGAGAAATAACTCCAGAAAGAATGAGACAGAGCCAAAGCAAAATCAGCACCCAGTTGTGGATGTGACTGGTGATAGAAGTAAAGTTTGATGCTGTAAAGAGCAATATTTCATAGGAACCTGGAACATTAGGTCCATGAATCAAGGCAAGTTGGAAGTGGTCAAACAGGAGATGGCAAGAGTGAATGTTGACATTCTAGGAATCAGTGAACTAAAATGGACAGTGAATTTAACTCAGATGACCATTATATCTACTACTGTGGGCAAGAATCTCTTAGAAGAATAGGAGTAGCCATCATAGTCAACAAAAGAATCCTTGTCTACTTCATCCTAAACTCTGTCTCAGAGATTCAATTTGGCGCCAGAGCACAAAGAAGCTGAGCTTCCCGCATCATGGAGAGGGGCCCAAGAGTATCCAAGATGGATTTTATGGGAAGGATGAAGTCTTAGAGTCAGAATTAAGTTGATTTAAGGAAAATAAATTTAGCAAACTAAGATTCGTACCCATTATATTTGCTTGATTGTGTAGCTCCCTCTTTCCTACTTCAGTTCAGTTCAGTTCAGTCTCTCAGTTGTGTCCGACTCTTTGTGATCCCACAGCACACCAGGCCTCCCTGTCCATCACCAACTCCCGGAGTTTACTCAAACTCATGTACATCGAGTAGGTGATGCCACCCAGCCATCTCATCCTCTGTCATCCCCTTCTCCTCCTGTCCTGAATCCCTCCCAGCATCAGAGTCTTTTCCAATGAGTCAACTCTTCTCATGAGGTGGCCAAAGTATTGGAGTTTCAACTTTAGCATCAGTCCTTCCAATGAACACCCAGGACTGATCCCCTTTAGAATGGACTGGTTGGATCTCCTTGCCGTCCAAGGGACTTTCTTTCCTACTTCACCCCTCTTAAAAGTAGATTGCCATTTGTAAAAGCTATAATATATACATGCATTTTCCCCATATACCCCTGCTCCTCACACATTCGTAGCCTTCCCTACTCTCTACATCCCACACCAAAATGGTGTATTTGTTACAATTGATGAACCTATATTGACTCATCATTATCACCCAAAGTCTGTGGTTTACCTTTAAAATTTTTTTTTAATTTATTTATTTATTAGGCTGATTATTTTGGGCTCCAAAATCACTGCAGATGGTGACCGCAGCCATGAAATTAAAAGATGCTTACTTCTTAGAAAGAAAGTTAAGACCAATCTAGATAGCATATTTAAAAGCAGAGATATTACTTTGCCAACAAAGTTCTGTCTAGTCAAGCCTATGGTTTATCCAGTGGTCATGTATGGATGTGAGAGTTGGACTGTGAAGAAAGCTGAGCACCAAGGAATTGATGCTTTTGAACTGTGGTGTTGGAGAAGACTCTTGAGACTGCAAGGAGATCCAACCAGTCCATCCTAAAGGAGACCAGTCCTGGGTGTTCATTGGAAGGACTGATGCTGAGGCTGAAATTCCAATACTTTGGTCACCACATGTGAAGAGTTGACTCATTGGAAAAGACCCTGATGCTGGAAGGGATTGGGGACAGGAGGAGAAGGGGACGACAGAGGATGAGATGGCTAGATGGCATCACTGACTCAATGCACATGAGTTTGGGTGAACTCTGGGAGTTGGTGATGGACAAGGAGGCCTGGTGTGCTGCAGTTCATGGGGTCGCAAAGAGTCAGACATGACTGAGCAACTGAACTGACTGACTGACTGACCAGGTCTTAGTTGCAGCAAGCGAGATCTTCATTGCAGAGTATGGGATCTAGTTCTCCAACCAGGGATCCAAACAGGGTCCCCTGTGTTGGGAGCGCAGAGCATTAACCATTGCACCACCAGGAAAGTTCCCGTAGTTCACTCTCGATGAACATTCTATGGGTTTTGACAAGTGTATAATGACATGTATCTCCCATTGCAGTATCAGACAGAAGAAGTTTCACTGCCTTAAAGCTTCTCTGTGCTCTGCCTGTTCATCCCTTCCTTCCCCACCTCCCCACAACAGTTAATCTTTTTACTGCCTTTTCCAGAATGTTATGTAGTTGGAATTTTACTATATGTAGCCCTTTTAGATTGACTTCTTTCACTGAGTAATATGCATGTCTTTTCACAGTTTGATAGCTCATTTCTTTTTAGTGCTAAGTAAACATCTCGGTTTAAATGTACCAGTGTTTATTCATCCATTCACCTACTGAAGGTCATATTGGTTGTTTTAAGTTTTGGCAATTATGAATGAAGATGTTATAAACCTCCATGTGCAGGTTTTTGCATGAACATAAACTTTGAATTCCTTTGGGTAAATACCAAGGAGGGGCTATTACTGAATCATTTGATTAGAGTATGTTTAGTTTTTAAAACTAAACTAAAACTAAACTAAAAACATTTGACAAACTGTCTTTCAAAGTGGCTGTACAATTCTGTATTCCCATCAGCAGTAAATGAGAGTTGTTATTGTTCCACCTCCTTGCCAGCATTTGGTGTTTACCAGTGTTTTGGATTTTGGACTTTCTAATAGGCATGTCGTGGTACCTTGCTGTTGTTTTAATTTGCAATTTTCTAATGACATATGATGTTGAACATCCTTTCATATGCTTACTTGCCACCTGTATATCTTCTTTGCTGAGGCATCTGTTCAGGTTTTTGATCTATTTTATTAAACAGGTTGTTTATTTTTTAATTGTTGAACATTGTGTTCTTTGTATATTTTGGATAATAGTCCTTTATCAAATGTGTCTTTTGCAAACATTTTCTGTGGCTTGGCTTTTCGTTCTCTTAACATTCTCTTTCACAGAGTAGAACTTTTTAATGAAGTATAGTTTATCTTTTCATTTAGTTCAAAATATTTTAAAACTTGTATTAAGATTCTCTTTTGGACTTACTTGTTATTTAGAAGCATGTTGTTTAGTCTCCAAATATTTGGAGATTTCCATTATTATCTGAGAAGATATATGATTTCTATACTTTTCACCTTGTTAAGGTGTGTTTTGTGGTCCTGAATGTGATCTATCCTGGTGATTATAATACATTTTTTTATTATGTGAAAAAAATAGCATAATGAGTTATATTTTCATCACTCATCTTCAGCTGTTATCCACACATGACCAATCTTGTTTCCTTACTGATTTCTCCTGGCCACTGTAAAGCAAATTTTATTTATTTATTTTAAACATCTATTCATTTGTTTGGCTGCATCTGGTCTTAGCTCCAGCACACAGGCTCTTCATTGCATCGCGTGGGACCTTTCATTGCAGTGCACAGACTTTCTAGTCATGGCCCATGAGCACAGTGGTTGCAGCTCTGGGTCTTGGTCCCTCCAAGGCATGTGGGATCTTAGTTTCCTACTAGGGATCAAACCTGCATTGCCTGTACTGCAAAGTAGATTCTTAACCACTGGGCCACCAGGGAAGTCCTTGTAAAGCAAATTTTAGACAGTATTATTTTATCCATAAATACTTCAATATATATCAGAGTGTAGTCATCACCCCTGAGAATGTGGTCCTGCTAAGCTCAACAAAATCAGCCTATGCCCACCGATACTCATTGATTTTCATTGATATCCTACCTTTACCCACTCCACCCTGTGCCTTCTCCCTTGACCAAAGCTGGATCAATCTAATTTGACTCTTTGCATTGAGAAGACTCCAGAAACTGATGATGTGTACATGATCTTGGCAGCTACTTTGGATAGGCAAAGCAATAATGTTGCAGCTGGCAGTTTGAATCCAGGTTCCATCACTTTTATTTATTTTTATTTTATTTATTTATCTTTTGGCTATACCATGCAGCATGTGGGATGTTATTCCTCTTTCCACAGATTGAACCTTTGCCCCCTGCATTGAACCCTTGAAGTCTTAACCACTGAACTATTAGGACAGTCCCAGGTGTCACCACTTGAGACACTTGAACTTGAGCAAGGCCTTTAACTTCTAGAGCCATGTCTTAGTTTTCCTCTCTGATTAAATACAGATTATAAAACCTACTTCACCAAATTGTTATGAAGCTTAACTAAGGCAGTAGAAATGAAAACCAGGCTAGTCATTATTATCCTGATCTATGCAGCAACAAAACCATGTTAAGGATGGAGGATTTCAGTTAGCTTTTTTGTACAAGGTCTTTTGCATAGGAAGCCATGTGATCTTTAGAAGCCTAGAAATTCCATGAACCCACAAGTCCCCAGGCACCAATTATCAGAACAAGGCTGAGTTTGGGCCCGATAGAGATTGAATCTTGAACATGGGACACTAGGCAACCCAAACTCTCCCTCATGAATTGGATGTTATTTGATCCACTGAGACATAAAGTTGGAACAGCATTCAGTGTCTAATGGAAACAGTAATCAGAAGATAGGGCTCCAGCAGGTCTAAAAGCTAAAGAAAATTGCATGAGCAGGTCAGCCGTACTCCCATGGTTCTCGGTCCTACTGTTCTACCGTTTCTCTCTCAGCACATATCCATAGCCTCATGGGGAATTATTACTAATTGACAGTGGAAGGAAAAGGACAGGCTTAATTTACAGATGGGTGTATATGATATGGCATGAAGTGAACAGATGCTGTTTAACTCTTCCTTCAGAAACAAGTCTGATAGACAGGAATGGAAGGAAATCCTCCCAGTAGACAGTGTTGAGTTTTTCGTTGTTGTTGTTTTTATTTTATTGTTTTATTTGTTTATTGTTTATTTATTTTTATTTTTATTTTATGTATTTATTTCTTTCTGGCTGTGCTGGGTCTTTGCTGCTGTACCAGCTTCTCTCTAGCTGCAGTGAGCAGGGACCACTCTCTAGTTGCGAATACATGGGCTTCTCATTGCAGCAGCATCTCTTGCTGTGGACCTCGGGCACTAGGGTGAGCAGGCTTCAGTATTTGTCGCATGTGGGCTCAGTAGTTGTGGCTCCTGGGCTCCAGAGCTTAGGCTCAATTGTTGTGGTGCATGGACTAAGCTACTCGTTGGCATGTGGGCTCTTCCCAGATTAGGGATTGAACCTGGGTCTCCTACATTAGCAGGCAGATTATTTACCACTGAGCCACCAGTGAAGCCCTGAGAGTGTTATAAGTCTACATCCGTCATCCTATTAACAGAGAGCTGGCCCAGGGTATGTAAGTATCAATTTATAGTTAGTAGTTCATGAGTTGGAAGATAGTAATTGGCTTTTGAAGAACAAAACTAGAAGACGGGGGACAAGGAAGTCTGGGTCTTTGTCTCTCCCTCTCTGCCTTCACCTCTTTCCCCTTTATAACCCTGGTCCTCCCAACACTGTCTTCTTGTTCCTGCTCCTCACAGTGCAGCTTCCACAGACTCACAGAGCAAACCAGCCCCAATGCCACAGATACCACTCTACACCCATAAACAGGGTGCCCACCTCTTTCCATGAGGATGAGTCCTCAGAAGTTGGGTTAGCCTGAAACCTTACCTATGTTCCTCTTGTGATTCTGGAAAATATGAGGTGTGTTTTCAGAAATGAACCGTTATGTTCTGTTTCATCTCAGAGCAGTTCATAATCCACAAAGTATGATCCAGGAGCTTGGAAACAAACTTTGTGTGTGTGTGTGTGTGTGCCACAAAGCATTGTGGAATCTTAACTCCCCAACTAGGGATCAAACTCATGCCCCCTGCATTAGAATTATAGAATCTTGGACTGCCAGGGAAGTTCGGACCCAGGCTTGGTTCTGAATTCCAATCTACCTATTAGCTGTGTGGCCTTGAGCTTCATGCCTCTGAGCCTCCAACTCACTGATCTGTGAAATGGGGATAATAATAACTACCTGACAGGATTCCATGGGCAGCAAATGAAAGGGAGGAGAAAGCAACACAAAACCCAGTCCTGGGAAAACAAGACTTCAAAAATAGCAATTTTTCTTCCATGTCTTGAATATAATGCTAGATATATTCCCTAAAAAACTTCACTTTGGCAATCTGGCCTTTGACTGTTTCTGTATTTCCAGAAAACAGCATTTATGTGTGTGTTTATGTATGCCTGTGTACACATGCATATTCTCCAGTTCTGCTGAAAGGGAGAAGATCAAAGTCAGTCTGTTGTGTATGTGAGTATGTTTGTGTGTATTTGCATGCTTATCTTGGAGATCCCAAGAAAATGAGTCCGTTAAACCTGACTCAGATCATTGTCTGTTAGTTTTTAAAGTGGATCATCATTAAGACCTTACTCTATGCTTGCTCTAGATTCCACAAAGCACAAATCAATATGAGATAATGCTTTCTGCCTACAAGGATTTACTAGTCAAGACTCTTCAAACTAGCTTCAAGATGCAGAAATATACTGGCTCAAGTTGAAAGACTACAAAAAGAGTAGAAGTTGATCTACTTTCAGATTTGGCTGGATTCAGGGCTTAAACTCTGTCAGGATTTTTCTTCTTGTGTTTGAATCTCTTTTCCTTTCTTCATTCTAACCTTTGCTCTTAGACTGGCTCCTCCATGGGGTAGGATATATGACCATAGGGCAGCCTCATTCTTGCATCTTCAGAGCATACAACCAGAGAGAAAACAAGGCTCTTTCCTGCAAATTCTAATAAGAGAAGTCCTACAGAAAAGCTCTGATTGTCCAGGCTTCAGTTCAGTTCAGTTCAGTTCAGTTTAGTTCAGTTCAGTCACTCAGTCGTGTCTGACTCTTTGCGACCCCATGAATCGCAGCACGCCAGGCCTCCCTGTCCATCACCATCTCCCGGAGTTCACTCAGACTCATGTCCATCGAGTTGGTGATGCCATCCAGCCATCTCATCCTCTGTTGTCCCCTTCTCCATCTGCCCCCAATCCCTCCCAGCATCAGAGTCTTTTCCAATGAGTCAACTCTTTGCATGAGGTGGCCAAAGTCCCGGAGTTTCAGCTTTAGCATCATTCCTTTCAAAGAACACCCAGGGCTGATCTCCTTTAGAATGGACTGGTTGGATCTCCTTGCAGTCCAAGGGACTCTCAAGAGTCTTCTCCAACACCACACTTCAAAAGCATCAATTCTTTGGCACTCAGCCTTCTTCACAGTCCAACTCTCACATCCATACATGACCACAGGAAAAACCATAGCCTTGACTAGATAGACCTTAGTTGGTAAAGTAATGTCTCTGCTTTTGAATATGCTATCTAGGTTGGTCATAACTTTTCTTCCAAGGAGTAAGCGTCTTTTACTTTCATGTCTGCAGTCACCATCTGCAGTGATTTTGGAGCCCCNCAAGGGACTCTCAAGAGTCTTCTCCAACACCACACTTCAAAAGCATCAATTCTTTGGCACTCAGCCTTCTTCACAGTCCAACTCTCACATCCATACATGACCACAGGAAAAACCATAGCCTTGACTAGATAGACCTTAGTTGGTAAAGTAATGTCTCTGCTTTTGAATATGCTATCTAGGTTGGTCATAACTTTTCTTCCAAGGAGTAAGCGTCTTTTACTTTCATGTCTGCAGTCACCATCTGCAGTGATTTTGGAGCCCCAAAAATAAAGTCTGACACTGTTTCCACTGTTTCCCCATTTATTTCCATGTATTCATTGCTGGCCCAATCACTATGCCTTAGGAATCAATAATAGGTTTTTGTTGTTGTTGTTGTTTATTTTGGCCATACTGCGCAGCATGTGGGATCTTGGTTCCCTGATCAGGGACAGAACCCTCTAGTATAAGCATGAAGTCCCAACCATTGGAACACTAGGGAAGCCCCAGGAATCGATGTTTTTTGGTTTATTTTTTAACATTTAATTTTTAACATATTAATAATTAATTTTATTTATTTGGCTGTGCTGGATTTTAGTTGTAGCACACAGGCTCTTTGCTCCATCATGGGGGATCTTGCCTTGTGGGGCATGGATTCTCTAGTTGTGGTGCTCTGGCTCAGTAGTTGCTGTGCACAGGCTTAGTTGCTCAGCAGTGTGTGGGGTCTTAGGTCCTTGACTAGGGATCAAACCCTCATCCCCTAAATTGCAAAACATTCTTAACCACTGAACTCACCAGGGAGGTTCCAAGGATCACTTGTGTTTAGCTTACACTACCCACTGTGATATTGTAATTTATAAGAAATATATATTTGGTCATTCAGATAACGAAAATACATTTCTCATATATATTAGGTCTTCATCCACAGTTCCTGGTTCACAGCTTCCCAAAATCTTGGAATTTCCTAAGTGATAAAGCTGTCTTTTTTGCATGAAAGAGGTGATTTTTTTAGAAGTAGCTATGGATGGGGGTTGAATGCAAGAGGAACCAATCACGTGATTAGAGGGTAGAACTTATAGTCCTTCCCTATTCTCGAACCTCAGGGAGGGAAGAAGGGCTGGAAGTTGAATCAATTCTCATTTGCCAATGATTTAATCAATCGTAACTATGGAATGAAAGTGAAAGAAAGTGAAGTTGCTCAGTTGTGTCTGACTCTTTGTGACCCTGTGGACTGTAGCCCACCAGGCTCCTCTGTCCATGGGATTCTCCAGGCAAGAATACTGGAGTGGGTTGCCATTTCCTTCTCCTTCTCCAGGGGATCTTCCCAAGCCAGGGATCGAACCCAGGTCTCCTGCATTGCAGGCAGACGCTTTATCCTCTGAACCACCAGGGAAGCAACCTCCATAAAACCCTGAAGGATAGCTTTTTGGCCCTTTTTGGAGAGCTTCCACATTGGAGAACAAGAACAGTTCCAAGTGCCACCCTGCCAGGTTTCAGGCTCCATGAAGAGAGAAGCTCCTTTGTTTGGGAGTATCTCTTCATCTGGCTATTGATTTGTAACCTTTGATATCCTTTTACTGGAGCTTCCTATGTGGTGCTAATTGTAAAGAACCCACCTGCTAATGCAGGAGACATAAGAGCCACAGGTTCCAAAGATCTCGTGGAGGAAGGTATGGCAACCCACTCCAGTATTCTTGCCCAGAGAATCCCATGAACAGAGGAGACTGGCAGGCTGCAGTTCCATGGGGTTGCAAAGTGTTGGACATGAGTGAGCATGCAGAATAATCTTTTTATAATAACTTGGCAACCTAGTGAGTAAACGGGTTTTCCTGTGTTCTATGAGTCATTCTAGCAAATTAACTCAACCTCAAGAGGAGACCATGGGAACCTCTGATTTAGAGCCAATCAGTGAGAAGTACAGGTAGCAACCTGGGCTTTGATTGGTCTGAAGTGGAGGGTGGTCTTGTGGGACAGAGCCCTGTACCTGTGGAATCTGATTCTATCTCTAGGTAGATAGTGTCAGAACTGAGCTGAAGTCTCTGGCATCTTGCTGGCATCCAAGAATTCCTTGTTGGTGTGGGGAAGTTCGTGTGTGCACACATGAACACATACACATGTGAGCATGCACAGACACAAAAAGACACTCACAGAAACACACATACACACTGGAATGGGTCCAGGAATCCTTAGGATCTACCCTCACTGGTAGCTGGAAGTGCAAGGTATCAAGAATGACAGACTTGTATGTCTGGAAGGCAGGGCAATTTCCCAGAAGAAAGTTACAGTTATGGGCAGATAATATAAATAATAATCTGTCATACAGATGCATGTTAAATGTTGCTATGGAGGAAATACATGTCAGTGACATAACTAGTGAAAAAGTCAATATTCTTAAGTTCTATTTTGATAGTGTCAGTAATAGATTGTCTTCTACATAATTAGAACAAGATGTTTGTCTTTTGATAATAGAAACTGACAATGTACTTAAAAGTTTTAGAAAGGGCTTCCCTGGTGGCTCAGTGGTAAAGAATCTGCCAGCCAATGCAGGAGACACAGGTTCAATCCCTGGTCCAGGAAGATCCCACATGCCACGGAGCAACTAAGCCCATGTGCCACACCTACTGAAACACACACACCCTAGGGCCCATGCTCCACAAGAGAAGCCACTGCAATGAGAAATTTGTGAACTACAGCTGGAGAGTAGCCCCTGCTCTCTGCAACTTGAGAAAAGTCCAAGAAGCAATGAAGACCCAGCACAGCCAAAAATAAATATATAAAACTAATTTTTAAAAACTTAAAATTTTTAGAAAAAAATGTATCCAGTTATTTTCAGCAAATTACCATAGCTTCACAACTCAATGCATGTCCGTGAGATGAATGTTTAGTATGTCATGATTTGGGGTAAACTGAGTTATGTTACTTTTCCAGTCTTCCCCATAGTGCATAGGGATTCTTTCTGTGACCCTAAATGCCCATCAATCCTGATATTAACATTTTCTGATATCAATATCATAATGTGAATCTACTAGATATAAACAGATATAACAGTCTTTGAATTCATTAATGATGCTTTCAGAGAGAAGTTTGGGATCCTGAGATCTGTTCCAACTTTTGTGATGTCTTGAGATAGAACCAGAAGTACCCAAGACCACAAAGAATGGGAGGGGCTTAGACCTGGATATGAACTTGATTTGCTGACGTAGTGGACAATGGGAAAGGTAAGCCAATGAGTCAAGAATTGTGGAGACAAGACCAATAGTCCTTGGCAAGTGCTTGGGAAAAGGGGACAAAGTAGAGTGAGGAGCCTGGAATGATACTGAAGTAGGGTGGAGGTACTGGCCCCAGAACTAGGAGACAGGGAGGCAAAGTCTGTTGAAGGAGAGCCCCATTTTATTTACTTATTTTGACTGAGCGGCTTGCAGAATCTTATCTAGGTTTACTGAGCAATGATCAAACCAGTGTCCCCTGCAGTCAAAGCACAGAGTCCTAACCACTGACACCCAGGGAAATACCAAGAGTCCCATTTTAGACTGTGAGAATGAGCTGCCAGTATCTGGTAGTACCACAAGACTGAAACTCAGGAAAGAAGATGGATTTTGGCAGGCTTCCCTGGTGTCTCAGGTAGTAAAGAATCTGCCTGCAATGCAGGAGACCCAGGTTTGATCCCTGGGTCAGGAAGATTCCCTGGGGAAGAAAAAGCAACTCACTCCCGAGAAGTCCCATGGACAGAGGAACCAGGCCGGCTACCATCCATGGTGTCATAAAGAGTTAGACACAGTTGAATAACTAACACATACAGTGTAAAGGTAACAGCTGAACTCTGACAGTATGTGAGTTTGTCAAATGAGGAAATATAGAGAGAAAAGAAAAAAATAAAACTTCTGGGGAACACACGGGTAGAGCAAGCGATCTCAGCCAGAGAGGGAAGCAGAGGAGGCGGCGTTAGAGAGGAAGTGGAAGGAAGGAGTCACGACACAGGTTTTAGAGAAGATCCGTGCCTAGGAGAGTGGCCAGGGTGTCAAACATTGAGTGGAGCCTGAGGAGGAGTTCCTGAGGGCACACAGAAAAATATCTGTTAGGTTGGGGTGTCCCCACTTTGGAGAGACTCCCCAGAAGCAGACCCAGAGAGGAGAATTCCTGGGCAAGAGACTTCCCAAGGAAGAAGTCATCACAAAGCAGGGCCAGCAGGACAGGGAAAGGAAGGGAAAGCAAGAATGTAGCTTCCACCATGTCTTAGGGAGGGGTGCTGCAGCCTGATTCTGCCTTGGACGCTTGGGGTGAACCTGCAGTGGATTTGCTGGGGAGTCTGTTGTGCTCAGATCAGAGATGGGCTGAGAACTGCAGGGGGCAGGCGACAGATGCCCAGAAACTTCTGGTCTCCCTAGTGTCCCAGGACCAGCCCACCTCCTACCCCTCCAACACTCAGGGAGGGTTGATTGCCATTTTTGATGATTCCAGGCTAGTTTGCAGGATATCCCTCAACGTATTTGTCTGGCTGTTTTCTCATGATCACATTTAAGCTCAATATATTTTAAAAATATTTATTTATTTAGCTGTGTTGGGTCTTATTTGTGGGATGTGGGATTTTCCTTGTGGTACACTGACTCCCTTGCTGTGGCTCGTGGGCTCAGAAGTTCTGGCACACAGGTTTAGCTGCCGCATGGCATGTAGGATCTTAGTCCCCCCACCAGGGATTGAACCTGCGTCCCCTGTATTGCAAGGCAGACTCTCAACCACTGGACAATCAGGGAAGTCCCAGGTTCAATATTTTTAGGAGGAATGTTTCACAGATGATGTCATGTTGCTCTTAGGACAGTATATAAAGAGTTATGACAAAATCCTACAGACTTGGTGGATTACATTAATAATAGCAGAAGTTATTAATATTTCTCATCGTTTTGGAAGCTGGGAAAGGTCAAGGTGTGGACACACTTGGTGTCTGGTGAGAGCTCTCTTACTAGTTCATCAACGTCTCTTCTCCCTACAACCTCACATGGCAAAACGGAGTGGGGAACTCTCCAGAGCCTCTTGTTGTTTAGTTGTTAGGTCATGTCTGACTGTTTTGTGACTCCATGGATTCTAGCCTGCCAGGCTCCTCTGTCCGTGGGATTTCCCAGACAAAAATACTGGAGTGGGTTGCCATGCCCTTCTCCAGGGAATCTTCCCAGCCTAGGGATCGAATCTGCATCTCCTGTGTCTCCTGCATTGCAGGTGGATTCTTTACCAGCTGAGCTACAAAGGAAGCCCAAGAGTACTGAAGTGGGTAGCCTATTCCTTCTCCAGTGGATCTTCCCAACCCAGGAATCAAACCAGTGTCTCCAACTGAGCTATCAGTGAAGCCCCTATTCATGAGGACTCCACCCATTACCCTAATTACCTCCCAAAGGCCCCACTTCCAAGCACCATCACATTGGGATTGGGCTTCAGTGGAGGGATGCACATTCAGTTATAGCACACATTATGGCAATGAGCCCCACTGTTAGTGCCGTTAAGTTGAATCATTCTGGTGACTGTGGAAATATACTGTGCAACTTGTCTTAAGACCAGACACGGAATGACAGTCTGTAGACTCAAGGCCTGGAGAGACTTTGCCAACAACCAGGTGACTGATAGGCCTGTTTGAGATCCCGTAACTTAGAACAGCATTTCCCTTCTGAGGCTTTAAAAGTTAGGTTGATTTGAGACTCCTTTTTCAAAGTCCTACAGCCACTGTAACTGCAGCCCAGAACCTGGGGTGGTGAGAATAGGAGGCAATGACAGCCTGCTGTAGTTTGCTACAGAAAAAGCTCAGGACTTACTTTGTGGTCCAGAGGTTAAGACTGCACTCCCACTGCAGGAGTCCTGGGTTTGATCCCTGGTCAGGGAACTAAGATCCCTCATGCAGCTTAGCCAAAATAAACAAAAGATGTCAGACTGGACAAGGGGCAGCCAACATGGATGAGAGGGGTTGAGCCTGGCTCTTCCTTCCCCATTTCTAAGGGTCTCATTATCCTGGCACAGAATTTTCTGGACTCTGGGACAACTGAGATTTGGAATCACTGTCTAAGAAAACTCTGCTGTGAGCTGGGTCCAGCCTCACAAGGGGGTATGAAGGTAAATGCTGTGTGTCAAGTGCCAAGGCCACATCCCAGGCCCTCTGGCCAGGCGAGAACACGATCCCCACCCACTCCACACAACCTGTCCCTGGAGTCCAAGGAGTTTGTTTGGAAGACAGTAACAAACAGAAAAGAAAACATCACATTGGGGAAGCATTCCTGACTGATGAAGTAGTGCCGTCTTGACTTGCCAGTAACCTGAGACAGGGAAAGCAGGTGAGATATTTTGCTCTCTTCTGGGCTTCCCTGGTGGCCCAGAAGATAAAAAATCTGCCTGCCATGTGGGAGACCTGGGTTTGATCTGTGGGTTGGGAAGATCCCCTGGAGAAGGAAATGGCAACCCACTCCAGACTTCTTGCCTGGAGAATCCCATGGAGCAAGGAGCCTGGTAGGTTATAGTCCATGGGGGTCACAAAGAGTCAGATATGACTAAGTGACTAACACTTTCATTTACTCCCCATCCAAGGGTGACCCACAACCAAAGATTTACTAACTTGGGCCAATACGAAAAGAAGGATCTTGGAAAAGGGACTTCTGGACCTCTGTGGACCCACTTCCTAGTGAAACAGGGAAAATTTTTTTAAAAATCATTTAAAGTCTCTAGAAATGGTCCCAAAGACATACAGCAAATGAACACATATTTTTAATTTTTTATTTCTTTATTTTGACTGCACTGGATCTTCACTGCTGCAAGCAGGCTTTCTCTAGTTGCAGTGAGCAGAGGCTACTCTTTAGTTGCAGTGGATGGGCTTCTCATTGCAGTGGCTTCTCTAGGGTGTGCAGGCTTCAGTGTTTGTGGCTCTTGGGCTCTAGAGCACAGGTTCAGTAGTTGCGACACAAGAATTTAATAACCCCAAGGCCTGTGGGATCTTCCAGGACCAGGGAGAAAACCCATGTTCCCTGCATTGGCAGGCAGATTCTTAACCACTGGACCCCTAGGGAAGTCCCTGAACAAATATTTGTTCACAAAAACCTATTAAAATTCAATATTAAAAAAAATCAGTATGAATAATTTTAAGGTATTTGAACCCAGATGTGCTCCCTGTCTTCAGCTTTCCAACTTGGCAGGATGGAGACTCTACTCCAGACTGGTTCATCCAAGAACTCAGGGCTCCCACCTCTCTTCCTCAGCTCCCAGGTGGAGAACTGTCTTCCTGAAAGGGGCAGTGTATGGTCAGGCCACTCAAAGCGTCTGTTCTCTTGCTCTCTGTACATTCCTGCTTGCCCAGTGTTTGCTTCACATATATCCTACTCACATGACTGAACTTACACATCTTTACCCCAGGCACCAGATAATGATTATTCTTATCAAAGAAGCATTAAGGGGCGTGTTCCTCTGCCGGTTTCCCTGGTTAACACATGAACCAACCTGATGTCCATTTCCCTGATAACTGGCAGTTTCCACTTCCTCCTGGGAGCAAAGGCTGCTGCCATGTCCTGCCTGCTGTCCACGACACATAGTGGTGTGTCACTCCTTGCCTCAGATGTGTAAACTCCTCCATCCATTAGACCATTGATGTCTCTCACTGATCTGGGCTCTTTGGGTTTGAAGCTGGGCACGGACAGGCCTTTCAGGCCTAAATGGTGCAGCACAACAGGCGGGACATCAGCATTTCTCATCTGGCCCCCAGTTACCTGTGTCAGGTAAGTGGCTGGCTGGTGGAGGCTGCCATTTTTCACCCAGCTGCCACTCATGAGGAGGAAGCTCTATCTTGAGCATGGTGCCACTGAGAATACTGGGACCCCAACTGCCCTTGTCCCAGCTCATAAGGCAGTCATTTCACACCAAGAGAAAGAAGACAAGGAGATCTGAGACTACTGCCCCGATTTCCCACCCACNTTGATGCTGAAGCTGAAACGCCAATACTTTGGCCACCTGATGCAAAGAACTGAGTCACTGGAAAAGACCTGGATGCTGAGAAAGACTGAAGGCAGGAGAAGGAGACGACAGAGGATGAGACAGTTGGATAGCATCACTGACTCAATGGACATAAATTTGAGTAAACTTGGAAGTTGGTGATGGACAGGGAGGCCTGACGTGCTGCAGTAGTCCATGGAGTGGCAAAGAGTTGAACACAACTGAGTGACTGAACTGAACCACCCACAGTAAAAGGCAAATATTGGTAGGTGTGGTTTAAAAAAGACCCACCTATGCACAAGAAATCTGCTTTAAAGTCAAAGACACAAGTAGGTTAAAAGTGAAGGGCTAGAAAAAGACATAACATGCCAACATTATTTAAAAGTGGCTATATTAAGATTTGGCTTCCCTGATGGTTCAGACCCTTTTGATTCAATTCCTTGCAACATGTCCGTATGTGGAAAGTTATAACAGAAGAGCTAGGATATAAACAGTGTCTTACTGGCTCAGACAGTAAAGAATCTGCCTGCAATGCAGGAGACTTGGGTTGAATTATATATCAACAAAGCTGGTAAAAATTATAATATAGAACTGTATTTGAAAATTACCTTCAAACAAACCATAGACCTAAATGTAAAACTAAAAACTTCTAAAAGAAAATTTTTGTTACCTTAGGTTAGGGACAGATTTCTTAGAAATAATATCAAAAGCATAATTCATAAAAGAAAAAGTTAATAAATTGGGCCTCATAAAATCTAAGAGCTTTTGGAAATTCCCTGGTTGTCCAGTGGTTAAGACTTCATGCTTCTACTGCAGACAGCATGGGTTCGACTCCTAGTCAGGGAACTAGGATCCCACATGTCTCACTGCCAACAAATGAACAAACAAATACATCTTAAAAAAAAAATTAAGATCTTTTGCTCTTCAAAAAATTCTAAGACAATTCAGAGTGGGGAAAAATATCTGCAAATTACATATCAATTGAACAACTTGCATCCAGGATATATAATTTTCAGAATGCAATAATAAGAAAAGATGCCCTAATAAAAATGGAAACAATATAAACAGATGGTTCTCCAAAGAAGATATGTGGATGACAAAGAGCTATATGATCAGATACTCAACACTGCTAGTCAATATGGATATGCAAAATAAAACCCCCAGGAAAGAACACTATGTACCTCCAAATTTCTAAAATCAAAAATAATTAATATATTAAGTGCTGGAAAGGATATGGAGGAAATGAAACACATATACTACTGGTAGGAAAGTGAAATGTTTTAATCACTTTTGAAAGCAGTTTGAAAGTTGCCTAAAAAGTTAGACATATGTCTACCGTATGACTCCACAGTTCTTCTCCTAGGTATTTCCCCAAGATCAGTGGAAGAATGTGTTCATACAAAGATTTGAACATGAATGCTAATAGCAGCTTTATTTGTCATAATCCTAAATTGGAAACAACCCAAATGTCTGTCAACAGATCAGTGGATAAATAATTAGTCTATCCATACAGTGAAGTACTACCTAGCATATAAAGAAATGAACTACTAATATATCCAACAACATGGATGAATTTTGACATATTGGTGCTAAGAGAAAGAAGCCAAAGAAAAGTACATTCTGTATGGTTCTATTTATATAAAATGCTAGAAAATACAAAAGTACTCCTTAATGACAAAAAGCAGGTCAAATTTCCTGGAAACTGAGGGAACAGGGGAGAGAATAAATCAGAGACATACAGAAACTTTTGGAGGTGATTATCTTCATTGTGGTGACAGTTTCCTGGGTATCTAATTATATACTTTAAATATCTACAGCATATTATATGTCACTTATACCTCAATAAAGTTTTAAAATTTAAAACTTATTAGAGTGAATTGTAGGGCTTCCCTGGTAGCTCAGCAGTAAAGAATCCATCTTCCAATGCAGGAGACTCAGGTTCGATCTCTGATCCAGGAAGATCCCAGATGCTGTGGAGCAACTAAGCTGGTGTGCCACAACTATTGAGCCTGTTTCTAGAGGTGCAACTAGTGAGCCCCTGTGCCCCAACTACTGAAGCCCATGCACCCTAGAGCCTGTGCTCTGCAATAACAGAAGCTACCACAATGAGAAGCCCAAGCACCGGAACTAGAGAAAAGCCCACATAGCAGTGAAAACCCAGTGCAGCCATAAATAAATTAAGGGAAAAAAAAAAAAAGAATTGTAAATGATAAATGCCTTCACTAGAAATAATGCATGGTTTAAGAAATAAAGGATTGAAGTAGTATGGAGTAAAAACAAAAAAATCATTTGGAATTTCAAAGGTTCTGTTTAAGGCTAAACATAAACCTAGATCTTTTTTTAAAATTAATTACTGGTTTGATGAAATGCTACCATAAGACAGAAAGCCAAGATTCACCAACCTCTCAGAGGGTCATTTTCCCCCCTCAGGAAAATATACTGCATAAATCAGTGAATTTATAAGCATTCATAGCCATCATAGAGGACTTTAAAAATGCTGTAGACTGACATGTGGAGAAACAAAATATATCACTAAGTCTAAAGATTAAGATATTACTTTAAAAATGTGTTTAAAAAGAACACTTATGTGTGTCAGTAAAGGAAATTAAAAAGAAGAATTAGATGGTATGGAGGGTATGAGATGAGGTGCTTATTAAAAGCATTTAAAAGTTTCAGTTTGGCAGAAACATGAGAATCAGATTGTCCCCAATTATTAATATGATAACTACATGAAGACGGGGAGATTTATACTCTTTGGCTACAACTGCCTGTAAGAAAAATAAAGAATTCCGAAAGGACATTTTCTCCAACTAAGAACTGAGGATCTTCCTGGTAACTGAATGGAGTTGTTTTCATTTAACTTTTAATTGAAATATATTTGACATATAACACTGTATAAATTTAAGATGTACAACATATTAATTGATACATTGAGTATTGAATGTATAGATACATTTATATATTGAATGGAGTTTTAAAATAAAGAGAGCAAAGCACTCTGAAGCACTTGGAATCAAATAGCCCATTTGGTGGTAACATGCAAATGGGTTTGGGTTGTAGGCTTGAGATGATATAGCTTCTCTACTGTGTTCATGATTAATTGGTTGATTTATTAATTATGTGTTGAGCATCTACTATGCATTGACACTTGGCCAAGTGCTCTTCAAAATTCTGATCTATAATTAGCAAAGTCTTTTTAATCATCTTCCCTTTTCAATGTCTTGCCATAACCAAAGTCCTAGATATCCCTCAGAGATATCTGTCCTCTCAAACGGAAGACCCACCTATCCATCTTCCCTCTTCCCTATAGTCAGTTCCAGACCATTATTTTCTCTTCCTTTTGCAAAACACCTGCTCCTTGGAGATTCAACCATCTGTTTATACCTCCCTCTCCCCCTCCCCACAGCAATCATCTGCTGCCCCTCATTCATGAAGGACAAAGCTCTTGGCTTCAGGCTTCCTTCATCCCAATTCAAGCAACCATCCTGAGTCATTTTGACAGAAGCTCGAGTGACCCATGAGCTAGTCATTCAATTCCTTGAATACCTCCTCATTGGTGACTTACCCTCCTCCATCTCAATAACCTACTTTCAAGTCACGCCTCGATCAATCAGGAACTGTATCATATCACCAACTTAATTCATTTACGCCCCCTTCCAAACATGACTTGGGGGCAGGAGGAAAAGGGGACAACAGAGAATGAGATGGCTGGATGGCATCACCGACTCGATGGACGTGAGTCTGAGTGAACTCCAGGAGTTGGTGACGGACAGGAAGGCCTGGCAGCTGCGATTCATGGGGTTGCAAAGACTTGGACACGACTGAGCGACTGAACTGAACTGAACCACAACTTCCTATCAATCTAGTTTAACCACATGGAGTATAACAGTTTTTAATCTTTGTTCTTTTATTTCCTTCCTTCTTTCTTTCCTCTTTTTTCTCTTTTCTTTCCTTTTCTCTCTCTTTTTAATCTTTTTAACCTACATTATTCCACTTGTAGCCATCCCCTCTCTCCGGTGTTGTTTTTAATTAATCTTTGGCTGTGCTGGGTCTTCATTGCTGTGTGGGCTTTTCTCTAGTTGTGGTGAGCGGAGATCACTCTCTAGCTGCAGTCCTTGGGCTTTTCACTGTGGTAGCTTCTTTTGTTTCGGAGCACAAGCTCTAGAGCTTCAGGAGTTGCAGCGAGTAGGCTCAGTAATTTTGGCTTCTGGGCTCTAGAGAACTGGTTCAGTAGTTGTGGTGCATGGGCTTAGTTGATCTGCAGCATGTGGGATCTTCCCAAATCAGAGATTGAACCCAAGTCTCCTGCACTAGCAGGCAGGTTTTTGGTTTTTGTTTTTTTTTTTACCACTGAGCCACCAGGGAAGCCCCTCTCCTGTGTTTACTTCCTCCTCTATTCACTTTTAAATTAAATATTGTATTTAGACATCTTACTAAACTCTCACATTATTTATAATTTTTCTGTAGATTCTTTGGGGTCTCTATATATGTCACATGCAAATAATGACTTTTTTTTCAGATTCCTTATTATCTCATTCTTCTGCCCTTACTTTATTTCTCTCATTTTATTGTCTTATGTGGGCCATACAGGAAAACAATGAATAGGTATGATGTACTAGTAGGGTTTCTCTGAAAATCTAATTCAAGTATTATAGCCATTCTCTCAAAGGCAAACTCGCTAGTCTCAGCCATCATAATCTTTCACTTCATTACTAACCCAGTCTGCAAATGGATTTTCCAGCTCTACTCTGTTCCTCTCCTTTCCTTCTGCATAATACCCAGGGTAATCTTGAAAACACAGTCTAGGTTAGTACATTGCCTTGCCCTAAACCTTTCAGTAGTTTATCACTGCATCTAGAATAAAAGTCAAGATCTTTAACAGAGCCTACCTCTTCAAGCCCTTCTTTTCTCACTAGATTTTACTCACAGTACTTTCTTTTATTTCCTAAGATGACAAAACCTTCTGCAAGTCCTTCTCCGTGGCTATTCCTTCTGCCTGGAATGGTATTTGCCTCACATTTTGCCTAGAGGACTATTCATCATCCTTTAGGTCTCAGAACTCTCCCAGAGAAGCCCTCCCACTCTTTGCAACCCCATGGACTGCAGCATGCCAGGTTTCCCTGTCTTCCACTGTCTCCCAGAGTTTGCTCAAGTTCATGTCCATTGAGATGGTGATGCTGTTTAACCATCTCATCCTCACTGAAAAAAATTTAATACTTATATTCCTTTTCACACTTTTGTTGTTTCTCCCTTAATGTTTTAATACAAGTACTATTAAAACAATGTTAAATATGAGTGACTAAGGGAAAGAGCCATGCTTTTTCCCAAAGGAAAATAAATGGCAGTAACTTAGCTTCAGTCAGAAACAGCCAAGTTTATTTGAAGAGAAATGTGGAGACCCACAAGTTTAAATACAGATCAAATGATGAAAGCTGTTTCCTTCTTAGAAATTCTCCCTTTCTCCCAGTCTTGCTGCTGCTGCTGCTGCTGCTACTAAGTCGCTTCAGTCGTGTCTGACTCTGTGTGACCCCGTAGACGGCAGCCCATCAGGCTCCCCCGTCCCTGGGATTCTCCAGGCAAGAACACTGAAGTGGGTTGCCATTTCCTTCTCCAATGCATGAGAGTGAAAAGTGAAAGTGAAATTGCTCAGTCGTATCCAACTCTTCGCGACACCACAGACTGCAGCCCACCAGGCTCCTCTGTCCATGGGATTTTCCAGGCAAGAGTACTGGAGTGGGGTGCCATTGCCTTCTCTGTCTCCCAGTCTTAGAGGATCAGAAATCCCTTCTCATATTCAAGGACCTCTACACCTGTGCCCTGAATGTCATCCTCTCCTTCTTCCCTATGACCTTCACCTTGGTACTGCCTTGTACTTCCAGTCTTGTTTTCTTTCTATTGGAAACATCCCCTTGAGTTATAAATATGCTTATTTCTCCTTCCCCTGACTTCATATTATCCTCTAAGCTTGCTGTTGTTCAGTCACTCAGTCCTTTCCAACTCTGCAACTCCATGGACTACAGCATGTCAGGCTTCTATCTCCCAGAGTTTGTTCAGATTCATGTCCATTGAATCGAGGATGCTATCTAACCAACTCATCCTCTGCCACCCCATTCTCCTTTTGCATTCAATCTTTCCTAGCATCAGGGCCTTTTCCAATGAGTTGACTCTTTGTATCAGGTGGCCAAAGTATTGGAGCTTCAGCATCACTCCTTCCAATGAATATTCAGGGTTGATTTTCTTTAGGATTGACTGGTTGGATCTCCTTGCAGTCCAGGGGACTCTTGAGAGTCTACTCCAACACTACAGTTCAAAAGCATCGATTCTTCGGCGCTCAGCTTTCTTTATAGTCAAACTCTCTCATCCATACATGACTATTGGAAGAACCATAGCTTGTGGGCAAAGAGATGTCTCTGCTTTTTAATATGCTGGGCACTCCACGGCATATGGCATCTTAGTTTCCTGACCAGGGACTAAATACCACAGCCCCTGTATTGCAAGGTGGATTCTTAATCACTGGACCACCAGGGAGGGCCCAAACATATTTTTTTATTTTGATGTTTTAACATTAGGGGCCTCCCTGATCCTAGAGAGACTTTCCCTCCCTCCCAAGACATAATAAAGGACTCATCAGCAAGCATGCTTTTCATACGCAAACCAACCAATTCCAAACCCATACTCTCAGCCACATCCTTTATTGAGCTCCCAAAGGGTTCTTAGGCACCAGGCAATTATTCCCTTATCCTCATCACCCCCAGGCCGGGTAACAAACAACTAGAGGCAGTCCCTCTACCCCAAAGCCTGCTAAAATTATTCAAACTAGCCAATCCTAAGCCTGCTTACCCTACTTTCCTGGTTCCTTCTGCAGAAACTACACTCAGAGCCCTTGCCCATGTTTTTTCTTTACATCCCTCTGCCTCTTGACCAACTCTGATACTTCCCCATGTGGCCCTGCATGGCACACTGTGCCAAATCTCCTGACCCTAGGGATCTATGAGTAAAAACTTGTTTCTTCTGACAATCTTGTCCATGTCTGTGTGTCTTATCTGATTAAAACAAATCTTTTTTTTTTTTTTTTTTAACGTAGAAAACTTTCTGTCTTTATTTTCAGGAAATGGGAACCATCTGAAAAGTTCAAAGCTTGTGGTTCCTCAGAGAATATGATCCCCCCATTCTATCAGACAATGTCCTTCTCAATACCTCCAACCAATTTATGGTGTCTTTTTTTTTTTTTTGCCTTTATTGCAAGAGATGCCCCAATTATTTTAATTAATCCTCCTCTTAACCTTCTAATTATCATGGTGTGAAAAGAGGTTGGGAGGGACATTCTCTCCTCCTGCTGTTTGATTATATACACAGGTCTCAGTAAACAACAGAGAAACATTTTCATTTACATGCTTCTTCTTCTTTTTTTAGTGTTTTTCTTTCTTTCTTTTTTACTTTACAATATTGTATTGGTTTTGCCATACATCAACATGAATCCTCCATGGGTGTACCCGTGTTCCCCATCCTGAACTCACCCCCACCTCCCTCCCCGTACCATCCCTCTGGGTCATCCCAGTGTACCAGCCCCAAGCATCCTGTATCCTGCATTGAACCTAGACTGGTGATTCATTTCTTATATGATATTATACATGTTTCAATGCCATTCTCCCAAATCATCCCACCCTCTCCCTCTCCCTCTCCCTCAGAGGCAAAAAGACTGTTCTATACATCTGTGTCTCTTTTGCTGTCTCGCATACAGTGTTATCATTACCATCCTTCTAAATTCCATATATATGCATTAGTACACTGTATTGGTGTTTTTCTTTCTGGCTTACTTCACTCTGTATAATCAACTCCAGTTTCATCCACCTCATTAGAACTGATTTAAATGTATTGTTTTTAATGGCTGAGTAATACTTCATATGTATATGTACCACAGCTTTCTTATCCATTCATCTGCTGATGGACATCTAGGTTGCTTCCATGTCCTGGCTATTATAAACAGTGCTGCGATGAACACTGGGACATGTGTCTCTTTCAATTTGGGTTTCCTCGGTGTGTATGCACAGCAGTACCTTTCGAGACTCAGTTCAGTTCAGTTTAGTCACTTAGTCATGTCCAACTCTTTGCAACCCCATGGACTGCAGTGCACCAGGCTTCCCTGTCCATCACCAACTCCTGGAGCTTGCTCAAACTCATGTCCATCAAGTCGGCGATGTCATCCAACCATCTCATCCTCTGTCATCCCCTTCTCCTCCTGCCTTTAATCTTCCCCAGGATGAGGGTCTTTTAAGACTCAGTAACATAGTATTTCAATAGATGTTTGTTCAATTATTTAATCAATTAATTATTCACTGTCAGCCAGAAGACAAAAAATTGCTACCCTGAGTTAGCCTGTTAGTTCTTCTACCATTTTATTTTTTATTTTAAAATATTATTTATTTGGCTGCATCAGGTCTTAGTTGTATCATGTGGGATCCCAGTTCCCTGATAAGGGATTGAATTCACATCCCCTGCAATGCAAGGCAGACTCTGAACCACCAGGGAAGTCTCCCCCTCTACCATTTTAAAATCCAACACTTAAATTTTGGAATAGTGAAGAACATTCATAAATTAAGGCAATGTTACCATTAAGATAGTCTAGTTAAAATTCTGTCAAGGCTTGATTGACAGGAGAATTACCTTCTAGCCCTAACTGCCCACCATCTCTGTATGAGAAGCATGAGTGCATAAGGATAGGATATTGCTACAGGATGGCACCCCACTCCAGTAAATCCCATGGACGGAGGAGCCTGGTGGGCTACAGAGTCGGACACCACTGAGCGACTTCACTTCCACTTTCACAGGTCATCCAAAAACACTATGGCTCCTTTAAGCGAATGTGGAGGGAGATCTGTCCTTTATTTCCAGTTAAGCCTGGTCACTGAATCAGTTATGAGTCACTTTATTGCAAGTACCAGAAAAATCCACTTCAAATTGACTTAAAACAATAATAACTCATGGGACTACAATGGATAAGTCTGGAGGTAGACTGATGCCCTTTCAAGGTTGAAAACAAATAAAACATAAAATTCTTTTGGGAAAACATATAGATGCCACAAAACAACATTAAATGGGAGAAAAAAGAATGTACAAACACAGGCTTCAGGACAAGAGTTACATGAGATCAGGGAAGGTCAGGAGATGAAATGAAGAAGAGGCCATATGGTTAAGATTCAAGTTTTTTGTCAAGGTCTTAACTTTTGTTTCACACAGTGAGTTTGAGGGTGCTTATTACATAACTGAAAACACAGTAAATATGTAAACAAACACAGTTAGATAGAAGCAGAGCTAGAACTAGAACAAAATTTTTTGATCCTAGTCCAGAGTTCTAGATCACCCCTCCAAAAAAATAAAAGCTGTGGTCACTGGGGTGCAGGCTCTGTAACAGGGAAAAGGTTCAGGGAGAGGTAGCCATGTATGGATGTGAGAGTTGGACTGAGAAGAAGGCTGAGTGCCAAAGAATTGATGCTTTTGAACTGTGGTGTTGGAGAAGACTCTTGAGAGTCCCTTGGACTGTAAGGAGATCTAACCAGTTCATTCTGAAGGAGATCAACCCTGGGATTTCTTTGGAAGGAATGATGCTAAAGTTGAAACTCCAGTACTTTGGCCACCTCATGCAAAGAGTTGACTCATTGGAAAAGACTCTGATGCTGGGAGGGATTGGGGGCAGGAGGAGAAGGGGATGACAGAGGATGAGATGGCTGGATGGCATCACTGACTCGATGGATGTGAGTCTGAGTGAACTCTGGGAGATGGTGATGGACAGGGAGGCCTGGCGTGTTGCAATTCATAGGGTTGCAAAGAGTCGGACACGACTGAGTGACTGAACTGAACTGAAGCTTCTGTGTTCAGGCAGGCACGAAGTCAAGGCCTTACTGTATGCTAAGAGAGGATTCACTGAAGAACTTTAGATAAAGTAAATATGTACATTTCTCTTTTTTTATTATAATTGAGAACAAATTTAAAGAATAGCCATTCCTAAACACAATAGATTGATGGAGTAAAATCAATAAGTCAAGAACAACTACCAATTAAAGAGAGGCTCCTTTCATTGTGAACTGAGAATTTGCAGATACTGAATAATTAACTTTGGCATCAATAGTTAACACAATTTAGTTATAGAGGAGCTATCAAATTAAGAAGCTAAATCTTAGATCACATTTTGATGAGAAGATCCATAACAAGTAAGCTCATCTCTTCTTTTACTGAATTAATCTCAATGGACAGGATCTTGAAATAATAAATCATGTGACATGGAAGGCTTACAGACACGAGAAAAAAAAATCATTTCAATATTTTCACCCTAACTCTTCATAGATGATTTTGGGGATTGAGTGAAAGTAAAGATAAAAAATAAGTGTGAACCTTATAGGAATTTTCTTTTTACTCCATCAGACCATGTTTACAATTTCCTCCTAGCAGTTGGTCAGTGTCTGACCAAAGTTGTGATTCCTCACGCAAATAAAGTGAAGCTCAATAACTTTTTGTGAATTTGATCAATACCAAGAAACAAACTAAATCACACAAGGAAAAAGAAGCCTCAGAAACAGGTGTTCCACACTATCTGCCTTCACTCACTCTCTCTCCATCCCATAGGTTTATACTTGAGAAAAATTGGTCTCAAATTTCCACTTACTCTTTTTCTCTTTATGGAAGACTTAACAATAGGTTTGCTGAAGTATGTTAAGTTGACACAGTGCAGAACTTAAATATTTACCAGTAAACAATATCATCAAACATTGCAAAAGTCAGAAGAGAGCTGTTTCTTTTTTGATCATGGTCAGCTTAACCACAGAGAGACAAAAACCAGTGTGGTGGTTGTACCTGGCCTGTATCACCAAGGTACCTTGAACATCCTAGAAAGTGCTGGATAATAACCCTGTAGTTGCTCCATTCTGGCCACGTACACTTGGCTGTGCTTACTAATGTCACTGTGGTTCTCTCCTGGTCAAGGACCTTGAAGTCCAGGCTATAAGTCTGAACACAAATCAGTACAGAGGAAAGTTTTTGAACAAAGGTAATGTGATTCACGATTTGGAGGGCAGCTCATCTGACAGGAGAAGGTAGCATGGATGGCAGTGGGGAGACACAAGTTATTCTAACATTCTTTACAAACAGTAACGGGGTCCCAAGCTTTACAAACAGTAACGGGGTCCCAAGCTTTACAAACAGTAACGGGGTCCCAAGCTTTACAAACAGTAACGGGGTCCCAAGCTTGATAAGGTCAAGATTTGAGTAGGTTAGGAAGTAGGGAATAGGGAATGATGAATTTGGTATTAAAAATGTTGAATTTAAGTTATTAAGAGCCCATCCAATTTCAGCATATACTGGGAAATGCAGAATTGGTACTCTGGAGGCAACCTTAGGACTTAACTAAGATGACTAGCCATCACTAAGGCCGTGAAAATCACCAGGAAGATCTGAAGGGCAAGTACCTAATCTCAGTGACTAGCAAATTATAATAACTGCACAGATACTGGCAGAATCCCCGCCCTCTCTGTGCTTAGAGGCTTTATCATTCTGAATTCTTTATACACAACATACACACACACAAGAGATGGTCAAACAAGAGATGGCAAGGGTGAACGTCGACATTCTAGGAATCAGTGAACTAGAATGGACTGGAATGGGTGAATTAACTCAGATGACCATTATATCTACTACTGCGGGCAGGGATCCCTCAGAAGAAATGGAGTAGCCATCATGGTCAACAAAAGAGTCCGAAATGCAGTACTTGGATGCAATCTCAAAAATGACAGAATGATCTCTGTTCATCTCCAAGGCAAACCATTCAATATATCACAGTTATCCAAGTCTATGCCCCAAACGGTAATGCTGAAGAAGCTGAAGTTGAATGGTT
>SJYV01040029.1:131376-163284 GCA_006410875.1 Neotragus pygmaeus
TTTTTTTTTTTAAACAAACACAAAACCTGGCAAGTTACTGTTTTGGTTCTTACGGGCTTCCCTAGTGGCTCAGAGGTTAAAGCGTCTGCCTGGAATGCCGGAGGCCTGGGTTCGATCCCTGGGTCAGGAAGATCCCCTGGAGAAGGAAATGGCAACCCACTCCAGTACTCTTGCCTGGAGAATCCCATGGAGGGAGGAGCCTGGTGGGCTATAGTCCATGGGGTCACAAAGTGTCGGACACGACTGAGCGACTTCACTCACTATGATGAAGAAAACAAAACCAGAGTGAAAAACAAACAAAATCAAAGAAACCAATAAAATCAAGAAGATGGAAGAAAATAAAGTCTAACCTTTCCAAAGAAGATTTAGTCTGAAGTATTTTTCTGTTTCATCCTCAGTTATGTCAAAGTTTAGAATAATACAGATTTTTTTGAAGCAACCATTTGATTTCTGGTTTTCATACCAAGATGTGTTTTACAGAAAAGCAGATAACAAAAAAAAATAATTCTTAATTTAAAAAATTTTACAGTTATATTTGAAGCTTTACAAGGAGTCAAGCTGAAACTTCCCACTCTGGAATCTCACCCCAGAGGGGTACCACTCTCACCTTTCTGGCTTTCTTCCTGCGTCTCCTGCGTTGGCTGTTGGATTCTTTACCAGTAGCACCACCTGGGAAGCCCCTAGTTTACTCTGCTATTCCTTGATTTTTGTTTGCTGTTCTTCATACTGCCTTTTGATTTCTTCCTATAGAAAATGAACTGCTCACCTATCCACCTCCACCAAACAAACGACATGATCACGAGTGACCTTGGCCTACCACAGCTTGAAGCCGGTCTTCAGGGCTGCGGCCGTGAGAGCACCAAATCCTAGCCACTAGACCAGCAGTCAGTGACAAGTTTCAGGCTTCGCAGAAAAGAATTCCCACAAAGACGGAAGGTAGTGAATTGAAGTATTTATTAGGAGGAAAAGTATAGTATGTGTGGACAGACATAGGCACAGACTCGGACAGTCCCTGAATTGCACCCTCGTGGCAGTCTGAATTACTTTTATGAGGCATTTCTTCCAGTTTTCCTTTGGCCAATCATTTTGATTTGCTTGGTTCAGAGTCCATACTCGGTAGATCTCAGGATCCTCCCATGTGTGTGCATACATCTCTTAGCTAAGATGGATCCTACAGGAGAGGCCTATGAGTAGAGCACCCCTTAAGCGTCTCTTCCCTTTGACTTCCAAGGAGCCCATCTGTGCACATATAGTCAGGGAAGTCTCCTGATTTTGAGAATGAGAAATATGTGGTCTGGCCAGGGCNGTGAACTCCGGGAGTTGGTGATGGACAGGGAGGCCTGGCGTGCTGCGATTCACGGGGTCACAAAGAGTTCGGCACGACTGAGCGGCTGAACTGAACTGAACTGAACTGAAGGTGCTTTTATTCATTCTGTAAATCATCAACTGTCCATATCAAAGAATAATAATTAAATGAAACCACTGCAATGTGTAAGTTTTTCAAATAACATCGCTCACCTTGATTTTGTTCATATTTTAAGATTATCATTCTCCCTCTCTCTGTCTTGCATGGATATTACAGCAGGTTCTCTCTGGCTGAGTAGTACATCAAGTTAATATGCATTAGGAATTGGCAAATTCAGTACCAGTACCTAACTAGAACACATGTTTTATAATTCTTTATCATAAAGATGAGTTCTCAGAGATTTAAGCTCCTGCCCTAGCTCTGTATTTCACTTTGGGACTCACTGTCCTGGTCTATAAGTTCTATAAGAACATCTCATTAGGTTCTCAGGACACTCTTGTGAGATAGATAACAGTCAGTAAAGTCCTCTGGAAAATACAAAGCACTGTTAAAATATTACAAGATAGGTTCAAGTTTAATAAACATTTACTAATGTGGAACTTCCAGACCTACTCTTATTTACTTACAGCATATAAGTCATATACCACAAATTATTAAAAATTTCCATTCATTCATACACCCACTAGCTTTTCTATTTTCTCTCAGTGGCCTTTATACAAAAGTCTTTGCCTTCTCAGTACTTCCAGTGAGAAGTCCTTCTTTAGGTGGTCCAGTGGTTAAGATCCTGCACTTCCTATGTAGAGGGTGTGCATTGCATCCCTGGTTGGGGAACTAAGATCCCACATGCTGTATGGTGTGGCCAAAATTTTTTTTAAGTCTTTGCCTTCTAAAAATGACTCCATCAAGCAATCTCATTATGGTGGATAATTAAGAGCTCTATTACCTTATGGAATTTACCTAAATTTCTTCTTGAACTTTTCTATGGATTAATTTTCCTATACTTGTTCAGTTTACAGGAAGAAGTCAAGGTCCATAAAACCAAATGAACAGCAGACGGTGGTTAATTTGCTGTTGTTAATTGGTTTGAGGGAATCTTAGCAGCTACAAATCTATTAGTAGCTGGATATAGGGACTTCCGCCAATGGTTTTCCCAATATTTCAAATATAAAAACTCTGAATGTCAAAATACGTCCAGAACTGAAAAATGACCAAAAAACTAGAAAATTAGTAACACTTTCAATTCATCTGTACATTCCTATCATAACAGCATCTGTATACATTTGAGAATTAGCAGAGAGATGATAGTTGGTAAGTATGGGGATTAAGGGGCCTCAGTAATTTCTGACCCACAGGTAGGCAACCACTGACCTACAGCTTACCCTGCCTGTGTTTTTCTGTCTTCCAGTAGGTGGCTCAGTGGTTAAGAATCCACCTGCAATGCAGGAGACGCAAGACATGGGTGTGATCCCTGGGTCAGGAAGATCCCCTGATCTCTAGAAGTTTTCTTGCCAGAGTAACCTGGCGGGCTATGTCCATGGGGTTGCAAAGAGTTGGACAAGACTGAAGTGAATGAGCACAGTAGAGAATAATTAACTTTTCACTTAAAAAAAAAATGAGAGGAAATAAGAAAAAGTCAGACATGACTGTGGCAAGTTTCTGGCTTATTGGTTCTCTTGTTAAATCCGGGAATTGGTAAGTTTTTAAATCCAAATTATCTTCAGTTAGAAAATACATTTTTGCAAGTTATTGAATCTTTTAAACATTCTAATTGTAAAGCATTTACTATCTGTGACAGTGATTCTCAACAATATCAGATTTTTAATTAATTAATTTGCTGTGCCAGGTCTGAGTTGCAGCATGTGAGATTTAGTTCCCTGGATTGAATCCAGGCCCCCTACAATGGCAGTATGGAGTCTTAGTCACTGGACCCATTTGGGAAATTCCCCAATAATATCAGATTTAACAACCCTTTTTATAAGGAATATTCCTAATTTCCCCCTTCAGAGCCTAGTTTGTTTATTTATAACACCAAAACAAACAAACCCAAACAGCAATTTATTGCTTTCATGATTCTGTGGGTTCGCATGGCAGTTATTCTGTTTGGTGTGATGTTAAGTGAGGCTCAGGACAGTTAAGATGTCAAAATCGTCTCACTCACACAACTGGAGTTGGTGCTGGCTGGAAGCTCAGCTGGGCAGACCAGTGCAGGCCATATCCCTCTTCCAGGTGAGTCCCTCTACGTGACTGCTTGGGCCTCTTCACAGCTTGGCAGCCAGGTTCCAACAATTGGGTTACTTGAGACCTCCCTGGTGGTCCAATGGTTAGTACTGCACATGTCCACTGCAGGGGGCGCAGGTTGGATCCCCAATTGGGGAAGTATGATGCTGCATGCCACACGGCACAGTCAAAAAAGAAAAAAAAAAAATCTGGCTAACTTACTAGATCTTTAGTGTAGTCATACCTGAGCATTTATATATTGAATATGCATTTTATGAATTATTTTCTTCTATTCCTGTGTTAAATTACAGTTGGGGTGCTGCTTTCAATTTTTAAAACATTGGACCTCAGATAGATCCTATTATGTAAGAATTTCATTTCACAATATGTGATAGATGTTTTCAGAGATGGCCACAACAATCTCTCCCACCTCACAGGTTCTTTAAAAATATAACCTCGCTACTCCAACACCAACAGCTGAAGCTGTTTTGCCTTTCCTTGAATTCGGGCAGAATCTAGTGATCTGTTTTGACCAATAGAATCCAGCAAAAAGATGCTGTGTAACTTTGAGGGTCTTAAGTCATGGCATGGCTTAAGAGATTTGCAGGCTCTACCTTTGCTCCAGGGAACAAAAGATTTCCTTGCTTTTGCAGTAACTGTGGGACAGACTCCTTTAATACCTTATTCAACTAACTGTGTACATCAGAGCCAGGACTAGGGTGAAGGGAGAGGGGTACTCACCTTGGGCACAAAATTTTAAAGTCTCCTTAAATTTAAACTCAGTAATCAAGATCAACAATATTTTGACACAATCTTTTAAAACATTCAATTAGTGCCCCCCCCCCAAAAAAAAACTTATGATGAAGAAAGTAACACAATTTTAAAGATAAGATATACAGAGTAAGTTTTCCAGTAATTCTGACACAATATCTTTATGTCATTTAGTGACATTATGTCCATAACAACTTTTCCTAAATTATGAGTCTTTATGTGTAGCTTCTGATAGAACTTTTCAGTATTACTTTATACTGAAGGGCTACTGACTTACACTAGTATTAATGTACTATTAACATATTTGTAGTAGGATATGGCTCAGGGTGTCTTTATTATTTTTTTTTCTATTGAAACAGAGTTGACATAATATTTGTGTTAGTTTCAGGTGTACTACATACTGATTTGACATTTGCATACATTATGAAACAATCATGAGAAGTCCAGTAACCATCTATCCTCAAACTAAGTTATTGTAGTATCATTGACCATATTCCTTAATTCAGTGCATGTGTTTTAAACTCTAGCAGGAGGGCTCCCCTGCTGGCTCAGTGGTGAAGAATCTGCCTGCCAATCCAGGAGACACGGGTTCGACCCCTGGTCTGAGAAGAACCCATGTGTTGCAGGGCAACTAAGCCCATGTACCACAGCTACTGAAGGCTCCATGCCCTAGAGCCGGTATGCCACAAGAGAAGCCACCCCAGTGAGAAGCTTGTGCACTGCAACTAGAGAGTAACCCCCGTTCACAGCAACTAGAGAAAAGCCCACTCAGCACAACCAAAAATAAATAAAATAATATTTTTTTTAATAAAAGGGTAGGGGTTCCCAGTGGACCCATCTAATTAAAAGAATAAGAAAAAAAAAAAGAAAAAAGAAACTCTAGTAGGACACAAGAGTGTTTTTCATTGTGCAGAACAGAGTGAAGTTTGGGGTAACACCAAACAAACTGCCCCCTCTCTAAGGGCCAGTGGTACCCCCACATATCAAATCATTGAATCAACCCTAAATGTGCCTCATTTTCAAACTCTCTGGCAGTGCAGGGGCTGCGCTGAGTGAGAACCACTGGAGATGATCATCAGAGTATGAGTGAATCATACTCTGAGAATCAGGCTGTATGTAAGCGTCTTTTGAAAGCTGTCTTGGATACACATTTAAAGTTGATTTGAACTTTAATTAAGTCACACATGAAGGCTCTCTAGGGTTTTTAAAAATTAAAGAGCTTTTAGATATGATAGTGCACGTCCTGCTTTAAAGACTAGACAATGATAAAAGGTTAAAGCTGAAGCAACCACACACTAATCACAATATTCCATTTAAAGCCCCTCATTGGAAGAGCTATAACAACTGTCCTGTTATTCATCTCTTTCTTTTGTCTGGCCACAATTAAAGTGAAAGTGAAGTCGCTCAGTCGTGTCCGACTCTTTTGTGACCCTGTGGACTGTAGCCTACCAGGCTTCTCAGTCCATGGGATTTTCCAGGCAAGAGTACTGGAGTGGGTTGCCATTTCCTTCTGCAGGGGATCTTCCTGACCCAGGGTTCGAACCCAGGTCTCCCGCATTGTAGGCAGATGCCTTACCTTCTGAGCCACTAGGGAAGCACGACATTTTACTCAAATAAAAAAGCCCAAATTTGGAACAAAATTGTGAAAGACACGACTACTTAACTCTCACAATAGTTAGAACTTTTTCATTACTATTGTATGTTTGGTTATCCATGACCAGTGATCTGTGATGTTACCATTATACATTTTTTAGCATTTTTCAGCAATAAAGTATTTTTAAATTAAGGTGTGTACATTTAGGCATAATGCTACTGCACACTTAATTGTGTGCTACCACACACTTGAAAGTATAAACACAACATTTATATGTAATGGAAAACCAAAAATTCATGTGGAATACTTTACTGCAGTAACCTAGAACCACATCCATGATATCTCTGACGTATGCCTGTAATCAACTTTTTATTTCCATTTGTATAGAAAAAAAAAATTTATAAGAAGAAATGTCCAAAACTCCCGTACATTAAAACAAGCTCTTAAAACTTACAGATTTTGCTATGATTACCAACTCTAAAAGCACATATAAATTCTAAGATGCTTTTATTTTGTTCTGTTTAGGAAATGGCAAAAATCTAACTAATATTAAGTCAGATTAACTGAAAACAATTTCAGGTGCACCCCTAAGATTTTCTCCCTCCACCTTAATGGTGGGCTACTTAATGCCACTTAAAGGTGCCTGCTTTTGAACACATCACTTCTTAACTCCGTGTCCCAAACATTTAAACAGTTATAATCATAAAAATTCTAGGCACTTCTAATTGCATATAGGTGTTTTAGATTATTGAAACAAAAAGACTTTACTAAAAACATCCCTGCATTCTTGGTCATTTGGATAATTAAGAATCAGGGGTGGTGTTCCCAGGGCCATCAGCTACAATGTTCTGCAGACTCTACAGTTCCTTTGAGCTCTATAGGATTTTGTTTTCCAAAAACTTCTTTCAGTTCCAACAAAGGCAGTTAACTAAGAAATAACTTGATTCGTCTATTTTTTCTGTTGTCCTACAACACCTTACATTAGAATTCAAAGACATTAAAGAATAAGGCAGACTGCCTTCTGAGATTCCTAAAACATGTAGTTTTCAGATGGCCTATAAAAATCTGATCCCTTATCTTATAAAATGCCGTAATAGTAGAAGATATATGCCAAATAAACTATCCTTTTTTTTCTTTTGTTTTTTAAATAGAAGTCTCTAGTGAGGCTTTTTAACCTAATTATTGATTTATGATCTCAAGACTCTCGTTAGGAAGTTTTCTTCCCATTTTGGTAATCTATTTTTGGCACAAGAATCTAGGCCAAATACAAAGTTTCTTGAATAATTTCTGGAATGAAAACTGTTGAAAGTTCTCTATAAATATACTCTGAGTTTAGAGCATTAAAATGGTATTAAAAACTCAGTCTCAATACAAAGTATGCTGTTATACATTCCAATAAAATATATGTCTTTAAGGCAAAGTTAATGGGACTGTTGGACACATCCTACAGTATTGCAAAATTTTGTTTCATTTGAAGCATGAAATTTGGGGGACTGCNAAAAACTCAGTCTCAATACAAAGTATGCTGTTATACATTCCAATAAAATATATGTCTTTAAGGCAAATTTAATGGGACTGTTGGACACATCCTACAGTATTGCAAAATTTTGTTTCATTTGAAGCATGAAATTTGGTGAGTATCAAATTCATCTTTCTGAGTCCTCTCTGAATATAACTTTTGTGTTTATCATCCATCACTAACATTTATTAATTACAACCCTTTCTCTCAAGAGGTTTAAGATATGGGAAAAAGGATAAAAGATGATGTAAAGCCATTGCTATTTGCATACAGTGTGAACATTTATATAGAAATTCCAAAATGGAAAACTAGACAAGTATTTAAAAATATTTTCTAAGTTCGGTAAGTGGCTTACAGGCTAAGTTGCTTCAGTCTTGTGCAACTCTTTGAGATCCTATGGACCATAGTCCACCAGACTCCTCTGTCCATGGGATTCACCAGGCAAGAATACTAGAGTGGATTGCCTGCCACGCCCTCCTCCAGGGGATCTTCCCAACCCAGGGATCGAACCTGAGTCTCCTGTGCCTCCTGCGTTGGAGTTCTTTACCACTAGCACCACCTGGGAAGCCCACTAAAGGAATTAAGGACATATTAAAATACATAATAATGTGTCCTCATTATTCTTCCTAAAGAATGGCTCCAAATCTGCACAAGCTGCAGCCCCCTACAAAACCTAGATTCACCCCAGCAAGGAAATAAACAAAACATAATTTCCACATGAGCACAATACTTGGCTAAGATATTTCAAAATGCTGTAACCAGAGAGATAGGCAAGATTCCTGGATGACAGAACTCAATCCTATTAAAATGTCAAGTCNAGATTCACCCCAGCAAGGAAATAAACAAAACATAATTTCCACATGAGCACAATACTTGGCTAAGATATTTCAAAATGCTGTAACCAGAGAGATAGGCAAGATTCCTGGATGACAGAACTCAATCCTATTAAAATGTCAAGTCTCTCAAAATCAAATTGGGCATTTAATGTAAGAGCAATGCATATTCCAATAGTATTTAGAAAGCATAACAAGACTTTGGGAAAATCCAGGAAACATCTGGAAAAAATTAAGAATCATCAAGAAATTTTTGAAAAAGATAATTAATTAAATGAGATGAAGAAGGGAAAAATGATTGCTTTTCCAGATAAAAAACATAAACTTGAAACAATTTAAACCATGTGGCATTACTGTAAAAATGTATATACTGAACAAAATGAATATGAGTATGTCTAAAAAATAATAAATGATAAAGAGTATTGGAGTGGGTTTTCATCCCCTTCTCCAGAGGATCTTCCCGGCCCAAGGGTTGCCTTGCAGGCAGATTCTTTACCAACTGGGCCACCAAGGAAGCTCCATCCCCCAAAAAAATTCATCAGGAGAGGGAAGGCGTGTTAGGAAAATGGAGATCGCATACTATTTTCTCAGATAAACTAAATAGATGAAGTCATGAAATTTTTTATAGATCAAATTATAGAAAAACTATAATAAACCTTGATATTTATCAAACTTTACAGAAGAATATCTTTAAAGCTTAGAAATAATGAAATAAGTTACAAAATAAGATACTGACAGAACCAACAATATAAAAATTAAAACTATCTGCACATACACACAAAACATTACAAATGAAAGACAAGCAATCTATGGAGATAAAATAGTTTCTGCAAGTATACAAGACTAATATTGGCTGTATATAAAAATCTCATACAAATCTAAAAGAAAAATACCAACATCCCAAACGATAAATATGCAAAAATCATGCACAAACAGTCTAGGAGTTCCTCAAAAGTTCAAATACAGTGTGATCATATGACCCAGCAATTGTATGCCTAGGTATATGCCCAAGAGGAGTGAGAATACACGTCCACACAAAAACCTGTACATTATAGCTCACAGAACTCTGCTCAAGGTTGCGTGGCAGCCTGGATGTGAGGGGAGTTTGGGGAAAATGAATACCTGTATATGTATGGCTGAGTCCCCTTGCTGTTCACCTGAAACTATCACAACATCGTTAATCAGCTATACTCCAGTATAAAATAAACAGTTAAAAAAAAACTTATCATGTTCAAGGAAGTACTACTCATGATAATCAAAATGTAGAAATAACCCCAATAACCATCAACTGATGAGTGGAAATAAAATCTGTAAAAATCTATGAGACAGAATATTATTGGGCAATAAAAAAGAATGAAGTACTGATATCTGCTACAACATGGCTGAAGTTTGAAAACTTAAGCTAAGAGAAAGAAGTCAGCCACAGAAGCCCTGAAATACCATATCCTATGAAATGTATGTATGATTCTCTTGAATCCAGAGCAAGGAGACATAGGGAGACAGAGAGTACAGATGAGTGGTTGCCCAGGTCTAGGGTGGGTTTCGAGGAAGATGAGAAATGACTGCCAGTGGGTACCAAATTCCTTGTTGGAGTCATGAAAATGCTCCCAAATTACCCATGGCAATGACTGCACTGCTCTGTGAACATATTAAAAATTACTGAACCATACACTATAACTGGGTGAATTTTACCTATGTAAATTATATCAACATATAGTTGTTGCTCAGTTGCTAAGTCACTTTCGACTCTTCATGACACCATGGACTGTAGCACACCAGGCTTCTCTGTCCTCCACTATCTCCCAGAGTTTGCTCAAATTCATATCCATTAAGACAGTGAGGCTACCTAACCAGCTCATCCTCTGCCACCTTCTTCTTTTGCCTTCAATATTTCCCAGCATCAAGGTCTTTCCAATATATAGTACATTTATTCAATATACTATATATAGTACATTTAATCACTATATTACATATTATAGCAATATATAATATTATAAATAGCTTTATGATAACACGAACAGTCATACACAGAAGAGAGAGCAAGTGCACAAACATGAGGAAATTATCAACATCCAGCCAAAGATATAAAAACCAGAGCAATAAGGAAACAGTCTTCTTAACAATCAAAATAATAGGGCGGTAGTTTTAAAATGATAATTCTCACCGCTGCCAGAAAGATGGCAAAACAGATATTCTCACATATTGTTCAGTGAGGGTACAAAGTGGCCCAGCCCTTGCTAAAGGCAGTTTACCAACATATATCAAGAACTTCAAATATAGTAACACTCTGCCTTAGCAGTGTTGTTCATAAAAATATTACCTGTGAAATTCATTCTAAATATGAGGGAGGAGTCATTATATACAAAGACTCCCATTTCATTATCATGTATAACAGTGAAGAAAGGAAACATTATAAATGTTCAGTGGGACCGAAATAGTTACATGTGCTGTGGAATACACACTAAATGGAATATTAGGCAGTCACTAAAAATGTGACATACTTACATACTTGTCTGGGTTAGTTATTTTTACACGATATTTACATGTAAAATTACAAGACATGAAGGAAAAGTGACGGCACAAAAACAGATGCACAATATGATTACAACTAAGCCTAACTTTTTTCCTTTTGTTTGTATTCTCAAATTATCTTTAATAAGCCAGATTTTAAATTTTTAAGAAATACCTAAGAGAAAATATAAAACAGTAGCAATAACTACAATGCAAGTCACTACATGATATGGAGCTTATGGATGCTATAATGAGCACCAGATAGTCAGAGAGGAGTTTCAAACTCGAAGTTTCAATGTTTCATCTGCAAGTGACTTTAAGTTTCAAGGCTTCTCTTCCCCCCCCCAGAAAATCATTCCATGAACTCCTATTTATGTTAATAGACCCCTTGGCTCTGGCATCTACAAACAAAAAGCAATAAACTCATGATAATGTACACCTCAATCCATTTTGTATAATACATGGTGTATTTTCCCTTTAGTCCCAACTCTGCTTCTTCAACTGTATTTACAATAAACATTCACTTAAATTATTTTCAACCTAGATTTGTCTAATATGTTTCTAAAGAAAAGATAGTACAATATATAACCAGCTTTAAATTCCTACAAATAGAATCAAATATGACAACAACTTTAAGGAAAAACTACTCACAATAAAAATGGACTAAATTTTATTCTTCAAAAAAAATATCCTAGTGGCAACAGCCTGGCTGGGGCCTCCCAGATGGCTCAGTGGTAAAGAATCTGCCTGCCAATGCAGGAGATGTGGGTTCAATCTCTGAGTCGGGAGGATCCCGTGGAGGAAGTGATGGCAACCCCCTCCAGTATCCTTGCCTGGGAAATCCCATGGACAGAGGAGCCTGGCAGGCTACAGTTCATGGGGTCACAAAGAGTCAGACATGTCTGAGCAGGTAAGTTCATGTTATTTAATTTCAGAAATTTCTTTGAAACAAATTCTGGAGCTGGATCACCCACTCTCACTGGCCAACTGGCACTGAAGACCCATCCCTGGGGCACAGACAGTCTCTGTCATGAGGGGGTAGTACAGTTATGAAAATGTGCATGGCATGAACAGGGGTAGCATACTGGTGAAAGGGAATGCACCAGTCATTGCAGTGTCTCNAAGGCAGCTAAATCTTAAAGACTTCCTGTTAGCCGTAGAAGTCGGTACTCGAAGTTCAGTATTCGGGTATCGGGATAAAACGCCTAGAAACTTCAGGAAGCAAAAACCCAAGAGCACTCTGGAATCTGTAGCAGCGTTCAAGTGTGGCTGTCGTGGTGGGGAACTTGGAGACTACTAACTTCGAAGAGTTGCTTTAATTCAGTCGAGACTCAATCTTCCCTGTCCGTGAAATGAGCAGATTCAACACTGGCCCGCCCCAGCACCACCGAGGCAAAGCGATGGCCGCTCTGAAATGTGGGAATAATCAAATTATCTTAAGAAGATATAGTGGCCGGCATTTAGGAGGAACACTTCCCAGAAGGAAAAAAGTCCTCAAGAGGAGAGAGCCCAGGTTTGAGGCATGTAGGGAGCTGGTCACAAGCACAAGTTAAGGTTCCCATGGTGGGCCAACGAGAACTCTGAGAAGCCGCAGAAAAGGGGGGCGAGGATGGGAAGAAGGACTCGCCGCCTCCCTGGCGCTCCCCAGGCCTCGACTGTCCCCAAGAACCGACTTCTCACCTTGTCCAGTAAACCGCTACGGCTACTGCCTGTCCCACAGCCGGAGCCACCGCCAGCCCCACTACTGCCTCCGCCACCACCGGCTCTCCCGCCCTGAGAAGCCGCCGCCGCCATCTTGCTTGCCTCTGCGTTTCCCTCCTCTCCTAAACTTGTCCGAAGCCGATTGGCTGAAACTGACGGCGTGACGTACTGCGCGGAGTCCATCGGGATCCGTAGTTGGGGCTGGCTGACGCGAGGTTGCCCCCGGAAGTGGCCGCGAGGCTTGCCGGGACTTGTAGTAATTAGAAGCTCCAGCCATCGGTTGCCGCCTTCTCGGCCGGCCGCCGCGTCGCGGTTACTAAGGGGTGGAGAAGGTAGTGGCAGGCGCCACGGTGGAGCGGCTCCGAGATTCCCGGGAGACTCGGAGGCGCGCATCCCGCCCGACCGGGACGTCGCCCCCGCGGACATCTCGGAGGCGGAAGCGACGCCGGAGGCAGGTGCGGCTGGAAACTTAGTTTCCGTGAGGGGTTAGAGTCTCCGCCGCTCCACATGTAGTGTTTCCCAAGGATGGGGTAGGAACTTGTCCTTATCCTTTTTTAGCCTTGTTACAACTGGTTTTCTGGTGACTGTCATCTTAGCTGTGACTGTCATCTTATTTTCGTGATACAGAGAACTCACAGTCACTGAGTGCCTGTTGCCTACCAGGCGCTGTCTTAAGTGCCTATATGTCCATCCTCCTTTAGTCCCCTGACGAAACACTTAGATGAGGAAACTTAGGAAATTAACCAAGGCCAGATAGTATGTATCAGAACCTAGTTTAGCAGCCAGGTGTTTGTGTCATCAAACCCGTGCCATGCTCCATTTGTTACCACCAGGGGTCCGTGGACTCTTTAATCAATAGAAATTGATAAGAGGCCAGGCAAGGAATTCAGGCAAGATTTTACTGGGATTCCACTTGCAGCAGGCTTCCCTGATAGCTCAGTTGGTAAAGAATCCGCCTGAGTTGCAGGAGACCCCTGTTCGATTCCTGGATCGGGAATTTCCCCTGGAGAAGGGAAAGGCTACCCACTCCAGTATTCTGGCCTGGAGAATTCCACGGACTATGAGGTCGCAAAGAGTCGGACACGACTGAGCGACTTTCACTTTCCTCTTGCAGCAGCAGAGAGCAAAGCAAGAGACCGGTGTGTGTGGTGGGGTGGGGGTGGTGAGTGAGCTGGTCCCTTAAATGGGGTGAGGGTAGGGAGCCAAATGGGTGAGGTGAGCAAGTGGCTTACTGTGGTCTGTCCACACCCTTTGTGGTGCTGTGTTCAGGGATCATGCACAGTATCCTACTTTTGCTCCTGGCACCTCAGAAGTGGCAGTTGGATTTTGGCCTTTTTATATGTTATTGTTCATAATTTGGGCTTCCCTGGTGGCTCAGAGGTTAAAGCGTCTGCCTGGAATGCAGGAGACCTAGGTTCGATCCCTGCATCGGGAAGATCCCCTGGAGAAGGAAATGGCAACCCACTCCAGCACTCTTGCCTGGAGAATCCCATGGAGGNCTCTAGGTTGTCCCAGAGCACTAGCTTTGGGTGCCCTGCTTCATGCACCAAGCTTGCACTGGTCGTGCATTTTACATATGGTAATATGCATGCTTCACTGCTACTCTTTCAGATCATCTCATCCTCGCCTTCTCCCACAGAGTCCAGAATTCTGTTCTTTACACCTATGTCTCTTTTGCTCCCCTGCCTGTAGGATCATCATTAGTGTCTTTCTAAAATTCCACATATATGCATTAATATACAGTATTTGTCTTTCTCTTTCTGACTTATTTCACTATGTATAATAAGCTCTGGTTTCATCCACCTCATTAGAACTGACTCAAATGTGTTCTTTTTTTTTTTTAGTATAGCTGAGTAATATTTAATTATGTATATGTAACACAACTTTCTTATCCATTCATCTGCCAGTGGACGTCTAGGTTGCTTCCATGTCCTAGCTATTGTAAACAGTCCAGCAGAGCTATTCATAAGGATCTCTGGCATCACACCTGCATTGCCATGTCCTCCCAAGAGAGAGCTTTCTGACCAGATTTACTGAGTGCTTACTTTGTACCAGCTATGCTAGGCAATGCTATTTAATTCTTTTTATTTTTTACTTTTTTGTTAAGAGAAAACAAAGGTCAATGTTTATTAAAAGTAATTAGCATTTTTTAATTAAGTTCTTAAATATAACCCAGTGAGCTAAGAGGCATTATCCCATGTACACAGGAAACGGAGATTAACTAGTAGAAAAAACGCTACTAAAGCAGCCATGCCACCCAGCTACTAAATCCATGAAACCCATGGGGATTTTTTTAGCTGGCTCAGTACTGTGAGGGCAGAGAGACAGGCCTGTCCGCAGCATTTGATACGTCAATCATGTCTTCCTTTTCACAACTTCCCCTGCTTTCTGCTCTACTTTTGTGGGCTGCCTCTCCCTCTGGCCACTCCTGAAATGCTGGTGTTTCCTGGGGTTCCATTTCTAGAATCTCTCCTCTACTTATCTCCTGAAGTCAGTTTCCCAGATGACCTGTCAACAGGTCCAGTATTTCCTTCCACATTCTTGACATTTTCACCAAGTTTCACAGACACCTCAAACTCAACCTTTCCCCAAACCGGACTCATCCTTTTCCATATGCCCAACCTAGGGTTCTTCCTAGGGGGTTCTTCCTATCTTGATAAATAGGATTTCCACCACCACCCCTAGTTGCCAAATCAGCAATCTTGAAATTACTCCTAACTTTTCTCTTACCTTACATTTTTAATTGCTGATGCAGACAGACCTGTCTGTTCTATGACACTGGTGGTGGTGTTCAGTTGCTAAGTCATGTCCAACTCTTTGCAGCCCCATGGACTGCAGCACGCCAGGCTTCCCTGTCCTTCACTGTCTCCTGGAGTTTGCTCACATTCATGTCCATTGAGTCGATGATGCCATCCAACCTTCTCATCCTCTGCCGGCCCCTTCTCCTTTTGCTTTCAGTCTTTCCCAGCATCAAGGGCTTCTCCAGTGAGTCAGCTCTTTGCACCATCCTATGGCACTGCTGTCCTTCAAGATTCTCCTTTTCTCTCTGCCCTCATGTCTTGATCTCAACATTTGCTGCCTGGATGAAATCCCATAGCCTCCTAACCCTTCTCACTGCCCTACTGTTACCCTCTTGGGGTCAGAAGAATAAAACACATCATGATTTCAGTCCCTTTAAACCATGGGAACTTGTTTTGTGGCCAACATTTGATATATCTTGAAATGTCCAGTGTGCACTCGAGAAGAATGTATATGCTGCCACTGTTGAGAATGCATATGTTGCCCTAACTCTGCTGCTGCTGCTGCTGCTAAGTCAGGTCAGTCGTGTCCAACTCTGTGCGACCCCATGGACGGCAGCCCACCAGGCTCCCCCCTCCCTGGGATTCTCCAGGCAAGAACACTGGAGTGGGTTGCCATTTCCTTCTCCAATGCAGGAAAGTGAAAAGTGAAAGTGAAGTTGCTCAGTTGTGTAGGACTCCTAGCGACCCCATGGACTGCAGCCCACCAGGCTCCTCTGCCCATGGGGTTTTCCAGGCAAAAGTACTGGAGTGGGGTGCCCTAACTCTAACCCTACAAATATCAATTCCATCAAGTGGTTAATGACGTTCAAGTCTCCTCTATCCTTACACATTTCTCTCTACTTGTTCTATCAGCTATTGTGAGGCGTGTTAAAATCGTCAAATATAATTGTAGATTTGTCCATTTCTTTCAATTTTGTTAGTTTTTTCCTTCTTGTCTTATATAGATTATTTTATTATTTAGACATTCGTTTGTTCCATTGTTTTTTTATCCATGCCTTTAAAATGTATGGTTACTTGAGTCTTTAATATACATCTGTTTAACTTATTACAGTCTACTTTCGAATATTACATCATTTCACAAAAAGTTTAAAAACCTTACAACAGTGTACCTCTGTTTGCCCCTTTTGCCCTTTGTGGTATTTGTTGCCATACATTATTTCTACATATATTATAAACCTCATACTGTGTTATAATTATTTTTGCTTTCAACAGTTATTTTTTAATTAAAAGGTAAACTTTTAATTTTGATATAATTATAGATTCACATGTAGTTGAAAGAAATGGTACAGAGATTTTGCGTACACTTTATCCACTTTTCTTCAATTATTACATCTTTCGAAACTAGAGTACAGTATCACCACCCATGCTACTGACATTGATACAATGAAAAGTTGAGATGTTTCCATCATCACAAGGATCTTTCATGTTAGCTTTTTATAGCTGCATCCACTTACGCCCACTCTCATCCCTCTTGAACCCCTGGCAACCCTAACCTGTTTGCCATTTTCATATTGTGTCATTTCAAGAATATTTTATAAAGCTTTTGGAAGTAATGGATTATCTATGATTTGATTGTGGTGATCATTTCATGGATACATGCATATGTCCAAACTCTTCAAATTGTGTACGTTAAATATGTGCAGTTTTTTTGCACATCAATTATGACCTCAGTTAGAAAAAAACAAACACTCATACACATAAGACAAGGTTATGCACTGGTCAGTTGATGAAGATATTGTGACCAGAGGTTCACAAGAACCTAAACCTATATTTCCCATTGGACTGTGTATCAGAAGTCACTAATGAAGTGCTTGTGGTGACTATAGAACATAGCTAGTGTGAACAACAAGAGTTGACTGTGTTTAGGAGGTAAACATAAAATAAAAGCAAGGAATTTGTTACCTTAAAAAAAAAAGAATGTTACATGAACAAATCACACAGTATGTAGTCTTTGGGAATTTTTTTACTCAGCATAATTCTTTGGAAATTCGTTCAGCTCAGTGTGTATATATCAGTAGTTTGTTTCTTTTGGCAGCTGAGCAGTGTTCCATGATATAGAATAGCCACAATTTTTTTTTAAACAAATAATTTTATTTTTAATTTTTTTAATTTTTACTTTATTCTACTTTACAATACTGTATTGGTTTTGCCATACATCGACATGAATCCACCACAGGTGTATACGAGCTCCCAATCCTGAATTCCTCTCCCACCTCCCACCCCACATTGTCTCTCTGGATCATCCCCATGCACCAGCCCCAAGCATCCTGCATCGAACATAGACCGGCGCCTCATTTCTTACATGATAGTATACATGCTTCAATGCCATTCTCCCAAATCATCCTACCCTCTCCCTCTCCCNGAATTCCCCTCCCACCTCCCACCCCACATTGTCTCTCTGGATCATCCCCATGCACCAGCCCCAAGCATCTCTTAATTTAGGTTTTTTCAATTCCTCTTTGTTTATCATTACTTTGATAACAACCTCTCTCTGAACAAGAAAGGAAAACTTTCACCAATTTTTTTTTAATACCACTAAATACACATTTGCCAGCTTCATGATAAACATAAACTGTCTCAATACTTTATCTGTAAAGTGGACATTATGATCTCTCTTGCCACATTGGTGAAAGCAGTCTTGACAATGAGGATTCTAGAGTAATGCCTGGCATGTTAGAGATTCACAGACATTGATGCCTGTTGCTAGTAGTAGTAGTACCATTACTAGTTCTTGTTTTACTTGCTCTGTTGCCAAAACTCATTCATAACACTGTGTGTATAAAATTTAATTGATGGACACAATATGCCTTGGACATCATAAATACTCAGCAAATATTGGTTGAATAAATAAATCAATAGATACGGAAATGAATGCTAGGTGCTAGAGGCTTTTTTTCTATAAAATTGACTGGTCTATTTACAATGAAGTGATTTTCCTGGTTAGATTTATCCCCAAAGAATTCTATTTTTATTTTAATTGAAGAGTAGTTATAAAAGCTAATTGACTCTTTCCATTTGCAGGAAATTATTCCTACCTCACATCAACCGCACACCCCAAGGGGCAATCAATATTTAGAGGTTTCCCACCTATACCAGTGGTTTAAAAGAAATAAAGCCCAAGATTAATGTATATAGCTTGTCAGGTATGTACTTAGAGTTTGTTTGTTTGTTTTTTAATGAATCCAACTCAGACAGGTTGGTAATTAATGCTATAAAATTCAACTCAACAGAAACTCAATTGAAAAATGAGAATGATATAATAGAGTTCTATTGAAAAAATGACTATCCAAGGTTGCTATTTTTGAAAAGTAACCCAAGGTCCTTTGTCCCTTAAATTAAAGCAAAGATATAGGTACATTGTACTGAGTATAAACACAATTTTCTCTCCTTTCTTTAGAGCTATATTCAGTGTGGATATATTAGATGCATATAATGATTAAGAAGAGTGTTAAAGGCATTTTGAGGCAGGATATCAAGTTAAACATAAAAAAGTGAAGAAAAATAAGTAAATTTTAAAGTTTACAAGCATAGTATATTTATATAGTTAGGGGATAAAGATATTCAACATACTTTATTAGACAAATTATCTAATACTTCTTGTACAAGTTAATAATGGACTTGAAAGAAAACCTTTATTAATTCCAATTTGTTATTTTTTTAAATGTTATCTAAATTAAACTGTTTTTTCCTCCACTAGGCAAAAAGAATTGGAGTGGGAAGAAATAGATTACCACTCATTTAAAATTAGATAATTCACCAGATATATTAATTACAAAAACAATCACTCTGTAACTAAGTGCTATGTCAAATAGAATAAAAATAAGTAGGAGACAAAAATTTTAATTGATAAAGGGGATTATTTTAGGATATTTTCATACAAAAGCACAGCTGGATGCAGTTGGGTTGCTGCTTATTTTACACAGTATTTCCCCGATTCTGGTTCACTACAACAGCATTGGGTTTGAACTGAGTTCTACTAGTTCCATACTAAATTTTTAAAGTAGTATTTGTAAATTTTTCTCAAAAGTAGAAATGAAGCAGCCATGACTCTATGAACATATTTGGCTCCCTGACCCTGTCAGAGAAGATTACAACAGTACTTTGAGCATATTAGTGTGTTTCAGTTCATACATTCCAACAGCTTTTCTTTTAACCTCATGATCAAGTCAAAATTTGAATAAGGCAATAGTCGCATCTCTCTTTCATATGACCTTATTTTAGTCCACCCTCAAAACAAACCGTTTCTGAAAGGACCATCACCCTCAGTCTCACCCACAAACATCATGTCCCCTCTCTTTACCCACCAGACCCAGTGGTCAGTTCTCAGCCAAGATGGTATTTCACCTCTCTGGTTGCCTAGTAATGATGACCAGTGCTGACCTCTCTCCCCTCTTAGGGGACTTCCAAACTATTCTGTATTGTCCACTGACTGATGACTTATTATTTTTTATATACGCATATGAGATACATTAACTATACACATATATACTTACATTGCCAAAGCAGAAATTTGAATTTTAGTTTCTCTTGTGTCCTGCGTATATTAAAACAAAAACAACTGAAACAACTGTTAATTTTCCAATTTAAATATCGTAATGCTTTTCCCTACCAAAAGCACCGTTGTTTACAAGTTACTCCTAATTTCCAGCGTNGGTCTTTCCAATATATAGTACATTTATTCAATATACTATATATAGTACATTTAATCACTATATTACATATTATAGCAATATATAATATTATAAATAGCTTTATGATAACACGAACAGTCATACACAGAAGAGAGAGCAAGTGCACAAACATGAGGAAATTATCAACATCCAGCCAAAGATATAAAAACCAGAGCAATAAGGAAACAGTCTTCTTAACAATCAAAATAATAGGGCGGTAGTTTTAAAATGATAATTCTCACCGCTGCCAGAAAGATGGCAAAACAGATATTCTCACATATTGTTCAGTGAGGGTACAAAGTGGCCCAGCCCTTGCTAAAGGCAGTTTACCAACATATATCAAGAACTTCAAATATAGTAACACTCTGCCTTAGCAGTGTTGTTCATAAAAATATTACCTGTGAAATTCATTCTAAATATGAGGGAGGAGTCATTATATACAAAGACTCCCATTTCATTATCATGTATAACAGTGAAGAAAGGAAACATTATAAATGTTCAGTGGGACCGAAATAGTTACATGTGCTGTGGAATACACACTAAATGGAATATTAGGCAGTCACTAAAAATGTGACATACTTACATACTTGTCTGGGTTAGTTATTTTTACACGATATTTACATGTAAAATTACAAGACATGAAGGAAAAGTGACGGCACAAAAACAGATGCACAATATGATTACAACTAAGCCTAACTTTTTTCCTTTTGTTTGTATTCTCAAATTATCTTTAATAAGCCAGATTTTAAATTTTTAAGAAATACCTAAGAGAAAATATAAAACAGTAGCAATAACTACAATGCAAGTCACTACATGATATGGAGCTTATGGATGCTATAATGAGCACCAGATAGTCAGAGAGGAGTTTCAAACTCGAAGTTTCAATGTTTCATCTGCAAGTGACTTTAAGTTTCAAGGCTTCTCTTCCCCCCCCCAGAAAATCATTCCATGAACTCCTATTTATGTTAATAGACCCCTTGGCTCTGGCATCTACAAACAAAAAGCAATAAACTCATGATAATGTACACCTCAATCCATTTTGTATAATACATGATGTATTTTCCCTTTAGTCCCAACTCTGCTTCTTCAACTGTATTTACAATAAACATTCACTTAAATTATTTTCAACCTAGATTTGTCTAATATGTTTCTAAAGAAAAGATAGTACAATATATAACCAGCTTTAAATTCCTACAAATAGAATCAAATATGACAACAACTTTAAGGAAAAACTACTCACAATAAACAGGGACTAAATTTTATTCTTCAAAAAAAATATCCTAGTGGCAACAGCCTGGCTGGGGCCTCCCAGATGGCTCAGTGGTAAAGAATCTGCCTGCCAATGCAGGAGATGTGGGTTCAATCTCTGAGTCGGGAGGATCCCGTGGAGGAAGTGATGGCAACCCCCTCCAGTATCCTTGCCTGGGAAATCCCATGGACAGAGGAGCCTGGCAGGCTACAGTTCATGGGGTCACAAAGAGTCAGACATGTCTGAGCAGGTAAGTTCATGTTATTTAATTTCAGAAATTTCTTTGAAACAAATTCTGGAGCTGGATCACCCACTCTCACTGGCCAACTGGCACTGAAGACCCATCCCTGGGGCACAGACAGTCTCTGTCATGAGGGGGTAGTACAGTTATGAAAATGTGCATGGCATGAACAGGGGTAGCATACTGGTGAAAGGGAATGCACCAGTCATTGCAGTGTCTCAGGACTTTGAGAAATGAAAAAGCAGTAGTTAGATGACTGTTGCTGAGAACCATGGATGCACCAGAGAACTTCAATGAAAGACTGGGGCTAAATAATCACCAATTAGAAATGAATATGAAATCAGACAGCCTCTTTGGCACCATTTAAGGAGACTCTCATCTCCTATGAGTGGAGAGCAGGAAAGGCTGAGGGTCAAGTCCAAGACTCAATTACTGCAGGAGGAGCCAAGCTTCAGAAGCTGAATGCTCAGGCTTGACCCATCTGCTGCTTAAGAACAGAGCCTATTGGAAAGGAGTTGACCCTACGGCGTGATGGGGACATGTTACTTCCCCCATTCTCCCCAGCCTCTGGGCCTACAGAAGTAGCCCACCCTACCCCATGAAAGGCCACCCCTCCCTCCTTGTTTCAAGATGATGCAGAGTCCTCTGTCTTGCAAGAATAAACACATTTCCCTCAGACCTACCCCCACCTCCCTTCTGGCCATCAGTCAAATAAGTAGGGTTAAGTCTACCTAACCTGTGTAACCCCACCTGCTAAGAGAAGAGATTATGCCCCCAAAAGGAGCCACAGGACCAAGCTAACATGTACCAGCAAAAAACAAGAGTGTGTGTGTATCTGTTTTAAGTATTTATTCGGCTGAGCCAGTTCTTAGTTGGGGCATGCAAGATCTTTAGTGCATGCAGCATGTGAACTCTTAATTGTGGCATGTAGAATCTACAGTCCCTCTACCTGGAATCAAACCTGGGCCCCTCCCTCCCCCACTGGCCTCCCTGCATTGACAGCTCGGAGTCAGTCACTGGACCACCAGCAAAGTCCCAAGAGTATGTTTGAATCAAAGGGTATTGGATCAAAGTGAGTGGAAGACAAAGCTGCATAAAGGAAAGCTGATCAATATGGACAACCCTAGGACACAGGATTTAACCCTAAATAAGTATCCTGGAAGATGATACCAACATATGCTGGGACTCTGAGAAGCTTGTAGGAAACGTGGCTACATTTGATGAAGAGGGAATCCCAGAACTGCCACAGTGGACAGGAAAATAAAAGTTCAAAAGGTTCAGAGGAATGTTCTAGAGTGGATTACTATGTCAGGTTAGCAAACTCACTCACCCACACTGTTCTGCGGGAGAGCCCAGAGGATGCTCCTGAATAAATAAACACCAGGGTGAGAGGCACCAATGTCACTGTCAAGGTCAGTGTGGCTGTGATCCGTGGGCTGGGCTGACACTGGGGGTGCTCCTACAGAACTGGGCTCCCTGATAGCCATTGGGATAGTACAGTGTTGAATAGAGGGCAGGGTGTGGGCAATTCTTGTAATCACTGGCAAGGTTAGATTGAAGGAGTGGGGAAGGGTGGAGTCCGACCCGTTGAGATATGGAGATGCGTCACAGAACAAGGCAACCTTAGGAGCAAGATGGATAAGCAGCCAATAGGCACAGTGCCCAAACTACACAACCAAGAGACTTCAAGGACTGAGAACAATCACCCCAGTAAGAGATAACCACAATCTGCCTAGATTCTGGATCTGAGCCATTCCTCAAGCTGGGAACCCACTGATTAAAGCTTGGCCACATCTTGGGAGGAAGAATCCTACCACATTATGGTATTTACGACGAAGATTCTCCCAGTCTTTCCCCAAAGGACACATAACTGTTCACTCCAGTACATAGGGGGAAAAGGAATTCCCAGACATTCCAAGGGCAAAGGGTCTGAATTAACACTGATGCCCAAGTGGGCACTTTCACGATGCTGGTAACAAATGGAGTCCTGGTCTCAGAGACCATGCAGCAGTGCTGAAGGCATAGATGCATAATTGATAAGGATATACTTGGTAGTTGGCAGAAAGCCCCACATTGATTCTTTGGTCTGTGGGGCATGAGCTACCTACCCTAGTGAGAGAGATCAGATGGGAAGCTTTGAACATGTGTTCTCATGCCCCCAACCAGCTAGAAAATAAAAACTATATCATGTCACAAGAAGAAGAGCAGAGACTCCCGCCACTTAAAGCTCTAAAGGATGCCGAGGAAGTCCTCATCATATCTGCATTGGATGATAGTGGACTGCCACAAATTTTATCAAGCAGTGTCCCTGATTGTACCTGCAATTAACAAGGTCCAGGGTATATGTGCAGTGGCCATCCCACCAGGAAGGAAGGTCAGAAGCAGTCTGCATTCATGTGGGACAGACACAAGTTATATTTCCAGTCTAGTTCCACAGTCATGTTAATTCTTTCACCCCATTCATTGTATGGTCTGAGCAGCCTGGACTACCTAGACATTCTGCAGAATCGTGAGGTGGTCCACCCTAATGATGACATCATGACAGGGAAAGCAGATAAGCAAGAAGGCAAAGTACATCAGGGACCTTGGTACGATACATGCTGTCCAGAAATGGATCCCATATGCAGAGGCCACCATATTGGTGAAGTTACAAGGAATGTTATGGTTGGGAGACCCCTTCTGAAAGTAATTGGCAAACTACTGCATCTCACACTTCTCATCACTAAGAAAATGGCCAATGCCTGCTAGGGCTCTTCAGGTTCCACATTGAATGTCACTGCTTCAACCCATTTATCAGGTGACATGAAGGGCTGAGTGGAGCCCAGAGCAGGAAAGGGTACTGCTGTAAGTCTGGACTGTAATGCAAGCAGCCTTGCCAGTAGGGCCATACAACTCAACATATCTCATGGTCTCAAATGTCTCTCCAGTGGGAAAAGGTACCTTGTGGAGTTAATGGCCATCCCACAAATAAGAATCATAATATAGACCCACAGAGTTCTGGAACAAGGCCATACCATCTGCAGCCAATAGTTACACACTATCCAAAACCCATCCTTGAACACACTCCAGGGTCGAGGTACAGTGCACCTGACCACAATGTCATTGAGTAATCATGAGACCAGAACCACCATCCTGAGCTGGGCTCTGTCAGACCCAAAGTGTTATAAAGTCGAGCAGCTCCACAGTCATCTACAATGAGATGGAAATGATCCTTCAGGATCAGGGTCAAAGGAGATACAGGAGCAGTTGGCCTAAAACCCTACATCACCCACCAGTATTTCCCCAGTCCCTCTCCTTCAGCCAACATCTATGGCCAAACTGGTGGTGGTGGGGGGTCTCTTATGAAGACATGACAATCAAGGAAAAGAGCTGAATAAAGTCACAAAGGATCAGGTCAGTGCATGGGTGCAAGCCAAAGACTGACACCAATTATCCTGCTGGACAGCAGTGACCCAATTATCCTACTGAGCAGCAGTGAGGACAAAGCTTATCAAAGGGCAGAGTTTCAGGTGGTCCCTCCAGAGAGAAAGGAAGCCCAGGGGAAGAATCCAGACAGTGCTCGGCTAGTTAGGTGAAAGATTGGAAGATTGGTGTAGTATAGACATTCCCTATACATGTCTCTGTTCTCATAAACAACTGGAGTTTGTGGATCTAGGCACAGCCTACAACTTCTCTGATCAGTAAGATGCAGAGAAAGTGATACATCGAGACTTCCATGCTCATCAGGCAACAAGAAAGCCTAGCATCGTTCACTCTCTCCCTTTTGGAGCCCTGGACTGCCGTTTAAAGAAAACCATGCTGGGGAATTCCTTCATGGCCCAGTAGCCTCCAAACTTTCACTGCCAAGGGCCTGGTTTCATTCCCTGGTCTGGGAAAGAAGCCTGGCCCAGGCCGTGGGGCCTGGCAAAAAAAAAAAAAAAAAAAAAAGAAGGAGAAGAAAACTAGGCTTCCCTGATGGAGAGAGGCCCAGAGAAGCCCTGAAGGATAAGATGTCTTTTGGAGAGACAGGCCAGGTGGAGAAGCCAAGCGCCAGGCATCTGGTCCCAGTTCCCATCTGAGTACAACCCCATGAGACCCGACGTCAATCAAGGCATTGCTCAGCTAAGTCCATGGAGTCAAGAGAGATAATAAAAGGGCTATTTTAAACCACTGAGTATTATAGTGGTTTATTACACAACAACAGATAACTAAAACAGGACTTGGTACCTGAAAACGGTGTCTGCCTTGACAAAAATCTAAAACGTGGCATTAGTATTGGGACCAGGATGGAGCTCCTTCAAGAGATCAAAGTGAAGACTTGAAAGGCAGCAATGAAATTGCTCTTGGAAACCAAAGCAAAGGTGACCTGAGTATTATGATGTCATAACAGCACATTGTGCAAACACATGTGACACACCCAGTGGTGAAACTCTCACCTGCACTTTGGGAAAGAGAACAGGGACCTAAGGAACACATAAATCTGGCTGAGGATATTTACAGGCAGACTGTGGAAAGACGATTTTTTGCTTTATTTTGTTTTGCTTTTAGTTGCCTATGAAAAGTAAAGTTAAAAAATTTTTTGAAGGAAATATACAGTTTTTGAGCAGACTTAAAGGAAATATAAAGCAACCAAGATGTACTGGATTTGAAAGCAATTTACAAGGTAAGAAATGGACTCAGAGGGAAAGAGAAAAAAAATAAAATCCAGGACACACAAAGTAAAACATTCCTCAGTGTCAAGTTCAGATTAAGGGTGGGACCGTGAGACGCTTTGTTGAAACCTCAGGAAGATTTTAGGTGATGTGTCATAAAGTCCTTTCAGCTGAACAAAGAGCCTTCTAAGAATCCTCTGGGTGTGCCTCATATGGCCTCTCTCCCAGACAACAGGGCTTCTAAGAATCCCAAGGACGTAGTCCCAGAGGAACTTCACAGGCCCATTTCAGAAAAATACGTAGCTGTGGCTTTCACCCAGTGGAGTTGTCTGTGATCTGATATAAACAAAGTGCATGATGTTTTAAATGAACTGTATCCATTTGGACTGAAAGGAATAATCATTTCATGATGAAAAGAGGTCTCAAGACCCTCAAACTTCTACAGGCAGTAAGCAGGCTAAGAAAGCTGCTTACCTTCAGAGAGGGGCTATTTATTATGGAAAAGGAAGGATGACTCAGGGCAGAGCCAAGAGGCTTGGGAACTAATCCTAGAGATCAGGACTGGCCTACAGTGAAGGACCGGGAACGTGTACCCTGCGCGATTTTGGAAGCTCACAAATCATGACTGCAGTGTGCCTGCTGTTTCCCCATCGGACCCCTGGAGTTGTTCCAGGTTTCTATTCTTATCATCATTAAGCAAGTAACTTCTCTAATTTATAGTTCTTTAGAGCAAGAAGAACCATACTAAGGAGGCACATCCAAAGAAATACAACTGAGAAGATCCATCAATGTCCATGCCTGATTTAGATGACAAAATCCTGGATTCAAGTTGATGCCATTATGGGATGAGCCTGGTGGTCCTGGGAAAAGGGATGAGCTGCGTTTTTTGTAGGGAGGAATGTGACTTGTGGGCAGAGGGTGGACTGTGGCAGCTATTCTCCAGGGACAACTCTGAATATTTCTGCCCCTGCTTGCATTTACCTACTGCTACTCCCACCTGAGACAAAGCTTATGTCACATCGATCTAGGCTTGAGCCCCTGACTACATTGATTAACAGCATGCAAGGAGGTGATATTCTGGGACTTTGGAAGGCAGGCACCAAGAAGGTCAAGCAGCTTCCAGTTCTTTGCAATTGGACACTGAAGACAACATGTAAGAAGTTCTGGCTATTTTGCTGAATGGAATAGCCACATGGAGGAGCAATGAGGCACCTGAATATCCAGCCCAGCCTCATCTAACTGCAACTGAGTGAAAAATCCCACACAGCACAAGTTGAGGAGAACCCCCCCACTCCGCCCCAAGATGAGCCTAGCCAAACCACAAAGTCCTGAGCTATAATTAAATTGCAATAACTAAGTTTAGGGGTAGTTTGTTATGCAGCAACAGAGAACGAAACAATTGCGGTAAGGAGGCCTGGGGAAGGGGCTTCCCTGGTGGTCCAGTGGTTAAGAATCTACCTTGCATTGGAGGGGACACTGGTGTGATCCCTGGTCTGGGAAGATCCCACAACTAAGCCCATGTGCTATAACTACGGAAGCCTGCACACCCAAGAACCCGCGCTACACAACAAGAGAAGTGCAATGAGAATCACGTACATCGAAACTAAAGAGGCCCCCCACCCCCCGAAACTAGAGAAAGCCTATTAAAAACTAAAGCCATGTCACTGGGAATACAAATAGAAAGAACAGTGCAGTAGAAGGATTTTTTTTTTTAAGGAGGCCTGGGGAAGAGGGATATGGATGAGCCAATGGTATTGGACATGAAATGTGAAGTTCTTTGTGTTGTGTGTTAATTCCCACAAGGAAGCCAGTTTCCATCAGCCAGTGTCTGTGATCCACCGCCCCACAGCGAGTCAGCGAGCTCATGAATGGAACAGCCGTGGTGCTAGGGATGAGCCCCACAGCATGGACTGCCATTCACCAAGGCTGAGCCAGTTGTTGCCACTGCTGAAAAGTGCATTCTGCCCATAACAGAGACTAACACCACGCAGCCCTCAGCATGGTAACCAGTCAAGGACACCAACTGCTCATGTGATGGCAAACAGATTACACGGGACCCCTTCCACCCTGACAGGGGCAGTGACTCCTGACTCTGATACATGCCACAGGGACAGGCAGTTCTCTTTGACACTCACACAACCTAAGCTACACCATATCTAAGAGGTGGTGCTCGATCAGTGACTGGGGCCCCACACTGTATCACATCAAGCCACCTTTCTTCAGAGAAGGTGCAGCAATGGGCATATGACCATGAGATCAACTTTCCTTTACTTACATTATTCAGAAGCTGCTGGGCAGAGAGAGTAGTGGGATGGCCACTTGAAGACAACTGAACCAAAGCCAAAGCTGGCTTAGAGGTGACACCCTGGATAGCTGCTCCTTGGGACATGGACATTAAGTCAATGATCATTACATGATATTGTGTCATGTAATAAAATATATGGGAACCAAGGTTTGGATGTTGGAGTAGAACATGTTACCATCACTCCCAATAACGTACTTAAGAAATCTGTGCTTCCTGTATCCATAATTCTTGCTTCCACCAAGAGACACAGCAAGACTGTTTATAAACTTAAAGCATGGCTGCCTCCAAGTCACTTCAAGCTCTTTTTGCTGAGAGACCAGCAGGCAAGGAAAGTAATTACCATTCTGTAAAGAGTTCCTGACGAAGAAGGCATGGCAACCCACTCCAGTACTCTTGCCTGGAAAATCCCATGTACGGAGGAGCCTGGTAGGCTACAGTCCATGGGGTCACAAAGAGTCAGACACAACTGAGCAATTTAACTTAACTAATGACTGTTTAGTATGGAGGTACAGAGGCTTAGCACCTTTGTCTTGATTTGGGATATTTTTGAAAGGTCTTCTCAGGTCCAGAGTTTCCTTTGGGACTGGTTAGGGTCTCTGTTGTAACTCTATCCCATTTCCACTCCTTCCTCTGTCCAATCTCATTTTTCCTTAGAGTACTTCACCTCTTGTACCCAAATCTCAGCATCTTACTATCTGTTTCCCTGGGAACCTGATTTGTGAACCAACTGTCTCAATACCATATATTGAAAATGCAGTCCTTTCCCCACTGTTCTGGAGGGTTACCTTATTTATTTTTTTAATAGGCTTTATTTTTTAGAACAGCTTTCTATTTGTTAAAAAAAAAATTAAGACGATAATGCAGAGTACTCACATACCCCACACTCAGTTTCCTCTGTTATTAATCTTACATTAATATAGTACATTTGTTACAATCTTAAATCTACACTGGCACATTATTATTACTAAAGTCCACAGGTTATTGCAATTTCCTTCGTTTTTGCCTAACGTCTTTATTCCATCCAGGACACCACATCACATTAACCTGTCTCCTTAAACTCCTCTTGGCTGTGACAATTTCTCAGACTTTTCTTGCTTTTGATGACCTTGATAGTTGCAAGGAGCACTGGTCAAACATTCTGTAGGATGGCCTTGCACTGACAATGGCCTGATCTTTTTATCAGACTAGAGGTTTTCATCAGAACAGACTGGATTATGAGTTTGGGAGAGGAAGACCACAGACGTGAAATGTCATCATACCAAGGGTTCAAACTATCAACATGATTTATCACCCTTGAGGTCCTGATGCCCTGCTGGAGGCAGTGTTTGTCAGATTTCTCCACTGGAACACTACTCTTTCTTCACCCCCAACCTCCAGCCACTTTCCATACTGCACTCTTTGGAAGAAAATCACTCTGCACAACATACACTTCAGGGATGGGGAGTTCTGCTCCCCTCCTCCACCTCTCCTTGAGAGCCTACCTTCTTAAAAAAACTAAATGTCCTTAAGGATGATTCTTAAATAAGTAGACCACTAAAAACAACTTCATCAATAACCTATTTTCTTACATGCTTTATAGTAGGTCTTATATAACAAGGGGAAACAAATCCCCTAAATATCACTTCTAAAGCTGTGGCAAAAATATAGATTAATTTTACCATCTTAATCCTTTTAAGTGCACAGTTCATAGTATAGGTACATTTAGAATGCTGTACAACCAATCTCCCTAACTCCTTTCATCTTCCAAAACTGGAACTCTATACCCATTAAACCACAGTTCTACACTGCCCTGCTTCCCCTAGCCTCTGGCAGCCACCATCCATCTTAAATACTTTGTTTCTGAATTTGACTACTCTAGGTACCGCCTATGAGTGGCATCACACAGTATTTGTATTTTTGTGACAAGCTTGTTTCACATAGTATAATGTCCTTGAGCTTCATCCATGTTGTAGTGTGTGTCAGAATGGCTTTCCTTTTCAAGGCAAAATAATATTCTACTGTATGCATGTATCACATTTTGCTGATCCATTCACCTGTTGACAATTTGGGCTGCTTCCACATTTTAGCTATTGTCAAGTAATTCTACTATGAACATGGATATACAAACATCTCTTCGACATCCTACTTTCAGTCCTTTGGGGTATGTATTCACAAGTAGAATTGCTGGATTTTATAGTAATTCTATTTTTTATTTTTTGAAAAACTGCCATACTATTTTCCATAATGGCTGCACCATCTGATGTTCCCGCCAGCAACGCACAAGCCTTCCTATTTCTCCACATCTTCACCAGCACTTGTTATTTTCTGCTTGTTGTTGTTTTTGTCTTTCAGGATAGCCATCCTAATGCATACAAGGTAGTATTTATTGTGGTTTTGATTTGCATTTCCCTAATGGTTAGTGATGTTGACCTTATTTGCACATACTTAATGGCTATTTGTATACCTTCTTTAGAGAAATTTCTACTCAAATACTTGTCCATTTTTAAATTGGATTTTCTTCTCGTTGTTGAAGTATAGGAGTTCTGTATATATTCGGGATGTTAAATCTTTAACAGATACATTATCTGCAAATATTTTGTTCCATTCTATGGGATGCCTTTTCACTCTACTGATAGTGTCCTTTGTTTGTAAAGACAGTTTTAATTCCAATGCAGTTTATCAATTTATCTATTTTTGTTCTTGTTGTCTGTCCTTTTGGTGTCACATCCAATAAACAGAACCAAATCCAATGTCATAAAGCATTCTCCCTATATTTTCTTCTAAGAGCTGTATAGTTTTAGATCTTGCAGTTAGGTATTTGATCCATTTCAAGTTGATTTTTGTACAGGGTGTAAAGTAAGGGCCCAACTTCATTCTTTTGCATGTGGATATTCAGGTTTCCTCACACTATTTGTTGAAAAGGTTGTCTTTTCACATTAAGTGGTTTGGGCACTCTTGTAGAAAATTATTGATCATACATGCAAAGGTTTACATCTGAGCTCCTTATTCACCCTCAATGTTAATTTTAAGAGAGAAAAAACACAATTAAAAATGTTATATACAGTATGAGTTCAGGCATTATTTTTAAGTTATAAAGATGTCAGCTAACAAATAAAAATAATACATGTTTATTATAGATAATAACTTACTTTTGGAAAGTAAAGTATAAAAAAGAAAAAATCACTGATAATCTTATTTTGGTGTATTCTTACTTCGGTGTAACCTTATTTTGGTATAAATCTATGCCAAAATACTGATGGTATTATACCATTAGAGAAAATAGATCAATTCAATCTCATTACAAAAGTGGGACCATGCTCTTTGGATAGTTTTGAATCTAGCTTTGTATACCTAATGCAATATTTTAACACTGTCCAAAGGCATTTTTCCTGTAACATTTTGTAAATGGTTATATAGTATTCCAATGTTTAATATACCATAATTTATTTCACTATTTCCATTAGTGTTGCATATTTCACCTTGCTTGTAACGTCTCACTATTATAAACTCAAAATGGATTAAAGATCTAAACATAAGACCAGAAACTATAAAACCCCTAGAGGAGAACATAGGCAAAACA
>SJYV01040029.1:183221-262018 GCA_006410875.1 Neotragus pygmaeus
AACTAACCCAATTTAGAAATGCGCAAAGGATGTGCAGACATATTTCAGAAGAAGTCATACAAATGGGTGTCAGGCGCAGGAAAAACAGCCCAATATCATTAGTTGTTAGGGAATTGCAATTCAAACCACAATGAGATATCACTTCACATCTGCTGGCATGCAAAAATAAAAAAGATGGACAATAACAAGTGGTGACCAGGATGTGGAGAAATTGGAACCCTTTGACATTCCTGGTGAGAATGCAGAGCGTCACAGCTACTTTGGAAAACAGTTCCACACATCCTCAAAATGTTAAACATAGAGTCATATGACCCAACAATTTCATTCCTAGGCAGTTAAAATCGTAGGCCCACACAAAAACTCAATCGTGTTCACAGCAGCATTATTCATAATAGCTCAAGATGGAACCAAGTTCATCAGTTGATGATTGGACAAACAAAATGTGCTATGTCCAATTAATGGAATATGATTTAAGGGATCAAGTATTTATTTAAGGAAAAAAGTATTGACATAAGCTGTGAGATGAATGAACTTTGAAAACTTCATGGTAGGTTGGACTTCTTTTTTTATGCAAAGGCAAAAAAAACCAGACTCAAAGACCACATATTGTGTTGTTGTTCAGTCACTAAGTCCTGTCTGACTCTTTGTGACCCCATGGACTATAGCACACCAGGTTCCTCTGACCTCCACTATCTCCAGGAGTTTGCTCAAATTCACATCCACTGAGTCGGTGATACTATCTAATAGCTCATCCTCTGCTGCCCCACTTCTCTTGCCCTCAATTTTTTCCACCATCAGGGTCTTTTCTAATGAGTTGGCTTTTCACATCAAATGGCCAAAGTATTGGAGCTTTAGCTTCAGCAACAGTCCCTCCAATGAATATTTAGGGTTGATTTCCTTTAGGATTGACTGGTTTGATCTCCCTGCTGTCCAAGAGACTCTCAGGCACCACAATTCGAAAGCATCAGTTTTTCAGTGCTCAGCCTACTTTATGGTCCAACTCTCACATTCATATATGACTACTGGAAAAACCATAGTGTTGACTATACAGACCTTTGTTGGAAAAGTGATTATCTCTGCTTTTTAGTAAGCTGTCTGATTCCTAAGATGTCAATGTTCACTCTTGCAATCTTCTGCTTGACCACATACAATCTACCTCGATTCATGGACTGAACATTCCAGGTTCTTATTCAATATTGTTCTTTATAGCATTAGACTTTACTTTCAATACCAGACACACCCACACATCCAGGTAGCATTTCAGCTTTGGCCCAGTCGCTTCATTCTTGCTGGAGCTATTAGTAATTGCCCTCTACTCTTGCCCAGTAACCTACTGGACACTTTCCAACCTGGAGGGGATGGAGGGGGCGCTCATCTTACGGCATCATATCCTTTTGCATTTTCATTCTGTTCATGGAGTTCTCCAGGCAAGAATACTGGAGTGGATTCCATTTCCTTCTCCAGCAGACCACGTTTTATCAGAACTCTTCCCTATGATCCGTCTGTCTTGGGTGGCCTTGCACAGCATGGCTCATAACTTCACTGAGTTACGCAAACACCTTCACCACAACAAGGAAGGCTGTGATCCATGAAGGGGCCACATATTGTACAATTCCATTTATATGAAATGTCCAGAATAAGCAAATCTACAGATACACAGCAGAAGTCAGGGACTAGAGGGTGACTGTTAATGAGAACGGGGTTTCTTTGGGAAATGATGAAAATGTTCTGGAATTAGACAGTGGTCATGGTTGCACACTCTGTAAATACCCTTAATTGTACACTTTAAAAGGGTGAATTTTATGATGCATGAATTATAATTTAATTAAAATAAGAAGCATAATTGTGTCTTTGAATTCTTTTCTAACAGGGAAATAAAGGCAGAGAATTAGCTAAATTGCCCAAAGTTGGCAGTGGAACCCGAACTCTAATTTGCAAATCTGTATATTCTAGTCCACTATTCACAGTGACTATCCGTATCTAACCCAGCTCCCATGTTGAAAGTGTCACCCGGTTTCTGGTTAATTATTGACATTTGGTGATAAATCTGGCAGGAAACATTTCCTTATCTACTTATTCTATAATATGTGGTGGCTTGATATGTAAATCTATGTCTGTAGATCGTCCATTGATTCAGGATCAACTTTTAAATCAGTCACACTGACTGAAAACCTTGCATGTGCCCAGGCTCATGCACACATTGTTTTGGAAATGCAGAACTCAAGCTCAGAAACTCAGGGAATTAGAGATATAGATTGAGAAATCAAGAGTCTAGTGGTGCTGGTTAAAGTCCTAAGCTGGGATGAAATTGCTGGCAAAGAGCAGGCTCAGCGGGTAAAGAATCGGCTGCAATGCAGGAAACGTGGGAGACATTGGTTTGATCCTTGGGTCGGGAAGATCCCCTGGAGGAGGAAATTGCAACCCACTCCAGTATTCTTGCTTGAAAAATCCCATGAACAGAAGAGCCTGGCAGGCTACAATCCAAAGGGCCTCCAAGAGTGGAACACGACTGAGTGATTAAACACACACACAGCAAGCAGAGAACAGAAAAACTCAAATGGAACCCAGGAGCACAGATGTTTCAAAGCAGCAAGTGGTGAGTGAATGACAGAGGCAGGAGAAATCTACACCCCGGATAGGAAACCTTACACTTATTATATTACATTGTTATTATTTTTTTACATGACTGTCTTTTTTGCTATTCCCTGAGCTCCTCGGGTTTGTGTCTCTCTACTGCAGGACACAACTTAGTGACTGAACACACACACGCTGCAGAAAAGTATTAGAAAGTCACCAAGACCCCTCAAATGCTCAGATTCCATGGACTTTCACCACGTCTTCTTACTCTATCGGTGTATTATATTTGATACTGTAAACAGACCATTGCCTTATTTTTTTTCTTAAAATGTAGGCACAAAAACGGCACTCCTCTCCTGGGGCTCCAGCAAGGGCAGCCCCTTGGACATAAGGCTGAGTTGCTGCTGCAGAGAACCCTCCTTGGAGATGGGCCACTCACCTCTCTTGAGGCCCTCCGCCTTCTACTCCACTGTCTCCACTGCAGTATAAGCCCACACAGAGTTCTTTGTGATGCTGCTGCTAGGAAGCTCTACTCAGGGGGTCCCACCCCAGAAGATGTGAGACCCAGATGTCTATTGAACAGCACAACGGTTAAGAGTAGAGGCCCGGCTTCATCCAGATGCCCTGCCTTATACAAGCTTCATGACCTCTCTCCCTGTCCTGTCTGCTTCTGAGGATCCTCTTCCCCTGTTGACTCTGAACACAGGGATGCTTCCTTCCTAGTCTACGCTCATGCTGCCAACCCCAATCTCTAGATAAATAACTTGTGAATGTACATTTCTTTATATATATATATATATATATAAAGATTTTCTTCTTTTTAAAATCTATTTAGTTATGTGGCTGCATCAGGTCTTAGTCGCGGCACACGGGATCCTCATTGCATCATGCAGGATCTTTTTTCACTGCAGTGTTTGGACTTTTAGTTGTGCTCAGGCTTTGTTTCCCCTCGGCTCCCCAAGGGGGAGAACCTTAGCTCCCCAACTAGGGATTGAACCCATGTCCCCTGCATTGCAGGGCAGGTTCTTAACCACTGTACCACCAGGAAAATCCCTGAATTTATAGTTCTTTTCCAGATCTCCTCCTGAGGTCCAACACCATGCATCCATCTCATCCTTTCAAATTTAGCATGCCAAGAAAAGGAACTCCTTTGCCCAAGACTTGCTTTTCCTACATTCCTATTATCATGTACCCTTTAACCCAACCCTGCAATCTAGGAATTATCCTATCTCTTCTCTCCCAAAGCCAATGGATAAGGAAATCCTATCCATTCTACCTTCATAAGATAGTTTAGACCCAATAGCTTTCTCATTAGTATGCTACATGTTACATCCTCTTCACTTCTTCCCTAAGTGGCGGCCATTAACGCATAATTTCCCTACCTCCCATCATATCTTAATTCCATCCAAGCCTCCAGTTCACTGGAAGAGTGGTCTTTCTAAAAATACAAAGTTGAGTATTTAATTTACTAGATGAAAAAGCTTGAATAACCTATAGCATGGTTCCCACACTGTGCATCAAGTCACCCTTGGGCACCACACAGTGACCTCAGATTTGTTGTAGACTATTTAATTTTTTTTTTTTTTTTTGGAGGAAAATGCAGCAACATCTATCAGGCACTGCACAAATTACTATTATGGCATTTGGAACTGGCAACTTAATGAATGGAGCTGTTAGGTATTTCTCTTGGTCTTGAGCATTGCAAAAAGAATTACAGAGACACTAAAGGTGCAGTCAACTGGCACTTACCTCTCCAACCCCACCTCTCTCATCATGCCTTGATTTCTTCCCCAGTGTTACCCTGCAGTCCAGCAGACAGGCTTGCATCTCCCCAGATGCGTCCTTTCTACCATCCTGAGTGGTTAGTCTCTGACATCTAAGAGAGCAGAGATACAGTCCATCCAGGGTTTAGTGGTGAGACTGGATACCCTCAAGAGAACACAAGATGAAGTAAATAAACCAGGGAAGTCACTCCATAACCTCTACACTAGGTGGATTCTGTATGTGTCAGATGATCTGAAGCTTAAAAAAAAAAAAAAGGCTGACTAACTGTTCTCTGGAATTTCACGTATATTTGTCAGGCCAAGGGGAGTGGAGAGACCAGCCCTCTGGCCCTCACCTGCTCCCACTTTTATACAAAGGTCTGTGTTTTTCTGGGCTTCCCAGGTGGTTCATTGGTAAAGAATCTCCCTGCCAATGCAGGAGATACAGGAAAAATGGGTTAGATCCCTGGGTTGGGAAGATCCCTGGAGTAGGAAATGGCAGCCCACTCCAGTATTCTTGCCTGGGAAATCCCATGGACAGAGGAGCCTGGTGGGCTATAGTCCACGGAGTCCCAAGAGTCAGACATGACTTAGTAACTGGATAACAACAACTGTATTCTTCTAGGACGGGAGGCAGAGACCATAGAAAGCAACAGTGAGGCTGCCTTTGTTAATGACTGCACCATCCCCTTTGTCCCTGGAAGGTGCCTAGCACCTGAGTCATATAAATGACTGCTCTTTTCTCTGTGCCCAACTTTATCTTATTCCATCTCAGCATCTCTAATATTTTTGCATTTATCAGTTCGCCTGTCTTCTCCACTTGACTATAAGCTTGTGGAGGGCCAAGACTATGCCTAATTTAGTTCTGTATTCTCACCTATCAGAATGCCTGATACATAGTAAATGATGAGTGGATAGCTGATGAATGAATAAATTTCAAGGAGAATGTGGGTAAGTCCCAGAAGATGCTCAAGCAAGTTAGAAAATGAACAGTGTTCACTAGATTAAAAGGTTCAAAAGTCTGACAATAGCAGTCAAAGGTGTCTCAAGAGTGTGATAGGGATAAACTAGTTTGCAGATGCTGAGGTGCAAAGTGGGAGATGTGGCAGAATTTACTGTCTAAGTAAAAGTCACTCCCTCATTTCCTCCTGGCTAAGCAGAATTTCAGTTTTGTTTAGGCATTGAGAAGATTCTCTTTGATGTGGAAAAATGGGCCCAGTTCCTAAACTATATCAAAATTCTGACTGATGAGATGTAAGAGGAAATCCTTTGGTGGGGTGCTTCTGGAAAATATTTCACCTCCTTGACATGAGTCAGGCTGATGAGGAACAAGTTTCTGTCTATTTTTTCACTTCTGCACCAAGGTGAAGATGTGATACTTAAAGTGTGGCAGCCATTCTGCAATCATGAGTTAAAGGTCAAGTGAACTGCAGAGCTGTGACATCACTGAAACCCTGAGAAAATACCAGCAAGTCTTTACCTACAGACTTGTTACATAAACAAAAGAACAAAAACCCCAACCTTCTGTTTTAGCTATGTTTTCCAGTACATTCTAATTTATATAGAAAGAAAGAAAAGATAAAGACAGAGAGGACAGTGTAGACTCCCTCTTCTAAATAAACATATTACAAATAATAACAGATCAGCAGCTAAAGACAGCTTGTTCAGTAGCCTTTGGAAATGAGGCTAGAAATGCAAATGTAATGACGTTACAGGGGCATTTAATGCCAGAGAAGAGACAGGCTGTAATTTTGTTGGCAATAGAGAGTCATAGAAGGTTTTTGATTAAAGCTCTAAAACTTCCAGAAGATTACTTTAGCAAAATTAGCAGGACCCATATGTGCCCAAAGAATCATACATTTTAAGTCACTTTTATTTGACATGATTGTATTTGGCACTGCCCACTGCCAATGCAGGAGAGGCAAGAGACAAGTTTGATCTCTGGGTCAGGAAGATCTCTGGAATAGGAAATAGGCAACCTACGCCAGTTTTCCTGCCTGGGAAATTTCACAGACAGAGGAGCCTGGTGGGCTACAGTCCATGGGGTAAGAAAGAGTCAGACATGACTAAGCACACACACACACACCACTGCATATGGCAGAGTTCCTACAATGTGTGAACACCCCTCACTCAGTTCACACATGAGTAACCAAAACAGTAACTGTGTTACTTTATCATGTTTGTTGGCCTAATACAAACACGAAGTCTCAGAGCAAATGAAGTATTATATTATTTCAGTGTTGCCATGATATGAATAGTCTCTGTGAAAGTTACCAGTCCCTGTAAAAGTTACAAGCAAATAAAACTTCTGTTAATGAAAAGTAGCAATGGTAGAAATATACACTGTATGCCTGCCCATCCAGTCATGTCTGCCCATCCAGTCATGTCTGACTCTTTGCGACCCTTTGGACTGTAGACCACCAGGTTCCTCTGTCCATGAGATTTTTCAGGCAAAAACGGAATGGAGTGGGTTGCCATTTCCTCCTCCAGAGGATCTTCCCAACCCAGGGATCAAACCAGAGTCTGCCGTGTCTCCTGCATTACAAACAGTCTTTACCAGCTGAGCCGTCAGGGAAGTTCCACACGTTATATGAACTTCTGCCATATAAAATGAGATCATGAGGCCACATGTGTACTTCCAAAATGCCAATTCCTAATACTCAATCTGCATCAAAAAGAGATTAGACATGCCAAAATAATGCCTTACATTCCAGGCCTGAGACTGATTTTTCGAGTGTTTTATAATGACGTGAAAAGTTCTCAGTTTGCTTGATTTTAAAAGCATTTTTAATGATTTGGTCATATTAGAATAAACACTCTTATGTTTATTCATAGCTTCAAACAAGTCTCTCTCTTACTAAATCTACTCAGAAAACAAATAAGCTTTCAAAAGACAGACAACAAACTAGAGAAATCTCTGATGTGAATATCATATAATAATCGAACATGGTATAGGAAAAACACTGAGGAATGGTGATTGCTTTGTCATCGTGTATGTGAACACTATCTTACAATAGTTATTAAGATAGAGAAATGTGTCATTTGTTTGTTGGACTAGGAATTAATGTTAGAGATTTTAAATAAATTGTAACAATCATATCATAAAGTAAAAAGAACAAAAATGTTAACATCTTGCTGTTGTTGCCCTTGATCTTTTTATAAAGAATCAACACCCGCTTTGGATTTCTTCCTATTTCCCTCCTTCCTTTTCTCCAAAAGGAAATCACTTTTTTTTTAAGTCACTGTGTCCTTCCTGTTAGTGGTACTATATTTCACATGTGTATATCCTTACCCAGTTCTTTCACATATGAAATTATTCATATGTAAATATTAAACACTCCATGTAGGAGTGTTATTTATGCATTCTGAATATTAATCCTTTGTCAAGTCCGTGTCTTGGAAATATTGTCTCCACTTGTCTTTTAACCTTTTATGATGTCTTTTGTCATATATATACAATTTATTTTAATATAATTTGATGTATCCTTTCCTCTACGAATTGTGCATCTCAGTGTTTTAAGAAATTGTTCTCTACTGCAAGGTCATAAAGATATTCTCCTATATTTCCTTCTAATATATGTTTTTCATATTTAGGTTTTTAGTCTATCTGAATTTAATTTGTGTGTAGAGTAAGGTAGGGACCTAATTTTATTCTTTTCCATAGGAATGTTTGTTTTTAAATGAGAAAAAACAAAGAACTAATCACTCCTTATAATGTGTAAACTCTTCAATATCAGATACCATGTCTGATTTATATCCTTCTCCCCATTACACTGCTTCAATGGACTTTGAACATTACTAATGTATGTATCTATATATTCCAGATAAATGAGACTTTTCTCTAGGCACCCCTCCCCCTTGCTTAGAGAATATACAAAGTTGTCCATCTAAAATAAACTTAATTGTGCCTTAATATGTCCCCTTTGAGCAAGAAACAACATCTTAATAGGATTAACTTGGTATAAATACTGAATCATTCCAATTAAAATGAAGGGTATTAAAAATAAATTAAAGGGCACTAATAACTTTCTAAGTTTGCCCATTTTTAGAAAGCTTGTCTAAGGGGACAAAAATCTACCTATTCTTTCATTGAGAGTCATTTTGCTTATCTATCAAGGGAAAAGCATAAAAAAGAAGTAGGAGTCTGGATTAAACCTATTTTTAAAAGACATAAAGTCAGCTCTTTATGCACAACTCAATTTGATAAACATACCAGGAGCATACCAATTTACAGATTGGTATCTTAATAAGGTACCAATCCAGTAAGGTATTGGATCTTAATAAGGCCTAGTTGCAGCAGCAGCAGCACTGGTTTAGCTCTTGCCAAGACTACTTCCTTTCTTTTTTCTTTCATGAAGAAATAGTCTGAAAGTAAGATATGAACATAAACTAACTTTAATCAAAGCAATTCATGAAAACCAAGGAAGGTAAAATTTTAAAGAACCATTCTAAGATTCTTTCAAAGAATACTACCCTGAGACAGTTTTAAAGAGATTCTTCTTATGAAATTTTGAAATCTTTTCAAATAATTCCAGGAGCATTAGAATCATGTAAGGAATGAGCATTTGTGTATTTTTCTCTGTAGGATATGGTTCTGACAGACCACAAAGGAGATCAAACTAGTCAGAAGATATGAAAATAAAGTGAAATGTAGTTGGTAATAATTATACTGGGAAGCACAATCNATCATGTAAGGAATGAGCATTTGTGTATTTTTCTCTGTAGGATATGGTTCTGACAGACCACAAAGGAGATCAAACTAGTCAGAAGATATGAAAATAAAGTGAAATGTAGTTGGTAATAATTATACTGGGAAGCACAATCTTTTTATTTTCAAATATTGTATAGAGACTACCCTTTTTCTTTACCATGACTAAAGGACACATTCAGATCAGAAAATGATGTCACTGCTTTCAGAGTTTTGTATTGACTGAAGCCCTTCACTTGAAATAGCTTCTATCAGCTGGTTCTTTAATAGAACCAAGGCACACTCTGCCCAAACACTACCGCCACCCCCAGCAAAAACTAACCGGAGACTCTACTACTACGATTGAGCACAGTCCGGAAACATCGCCTTCTGCTTTATCTTTAACGTAGCGACATATTTCTCATTGTTTCACTGAACACCGCTTAGAGACCCTGAACTGCAAAATCATAAGGCGTCTAGAGAAACTATCCGAGAACCACATTTGGGGGCGTTACGTATTCAAAAGCATCTTTTTTAAAAAAAAAAAAAAACAGAGTTCATCCTCATTCTTCAAAAGGATCAAAGTCAACAATGCATGTAAAAGGAAGTGTAATTTTCAAAAAAGTTCGGCCTGGAAAACACAAGTATCTCAGTGCTTGGGGTTCCCTCGGTTCAAAAGAAAACAAGGAGGGAAAAAAAATTATTAGCATTGCCGACTTCTCTACACGCTTCTCTTAAAATGGTCCTTGGAAGTCCCTTGGGAAAATGAGATCCATCTATCCAAGTATGCCATGCCCGCGAAGACGGCAAAAATGATATTCTAAAGCGTAAAAAATTCAAAAAGGTATTAACTCCTGCGCAAGCCCTGAGTCTCCTCCAGGTCTGTGACGCCCGGCTGGTGGGACGGCGCCGCGCGAGTCCAGGGGCAGAGCCGCGGGGGACGAGGGCGCAGGGCGAGCGCACGACTGATTAAAGGAGCTGTCTGAGTTCTGGAAAAAAAAAACAAAAAACAAAAAAAAACCACCCTGTCTCCACCAAACCAGTTCGTTCCCTAGCCTCACCACCCCACCACTCCTGCTCCCCGACACGCAGAAAACACCAAGTGAGACGGGCGGGGGAGCGCGAGCCCAGAAAGGGAACTGAGAAGAGAACCGCCTGTGACACAAAATGGAGAAGGAGGAACCGAGAGGGGAAAGAGAAGAAGGAAAAGCGGGGGAAGGAGATGGTTAAGAAGAAAAGCAAGCGGGTGATGGGGTAGCGATTACGGGGAGAAAAGCCGAGGGGCGGTGGGGCGTTAAAGGACAAGAAACGTTGCCGAAGTAAGAGACGGAGGAGAAAAGAAAGACGTCCTCGAGGCCGAGGCTCCATTTTCAGCAGCGCCATTTCGCTTTTCCTTTCGCCGCGTTTTGTTTGGTTTTGTTTGCAGCGGGTGGACGGGCGCCAGCGCGTTTCTGCAGCTTCAGCAGCTTTGCTCCGGCAGACGGGGAGGCACGCAGGGCCCGCGCTGCCCCCTCCCCGCTCCGGACGTGCAGCGCGCCTCCCGCTCCTGCTGGTAGCCGGGCGGCCTCCCTCCTCGGTCCCTGGCCCGAGGGGGCCCGGCCCAAACCCCCGGGACCCGCAGATCTCTCCAGTTCCCCCCGCGGGGTTGGCGGCGGGTGCGTGCCGCAAACGGATGGTGTAATCGAGAAGCGTCGAGGAAAGAAACCGAAAAAGACCGACTGCACCCGAGGCGGGGAGGGAGGGGCGCACGGTGACCGGGGAGCCAGGAGGGGCGCCCGAACCTAGACCTTTCCCAGAATAGCTGGGGGTCCCGCCCGCATTCGGCCCCGGGTCGAGCGACCCACGGAGCGCCTCCACCTGCGCCCTGCCACGGGGATGGCGCGGCCTCGTTCGCGCGCTCCCGCCGGGGCCCTGTCCCCGGCCCACCCGGAGCCTCGCTGCCCGAGGCGGCGCCGGGCCCAGGCCTCCAGGCCTCTCCCCGCAGCCGGAAGAACGGCTACGACCCGGCTCGGCCCGGAACCTCAGGCTGGCCCGGGAGAAACGATGGCCCAGAGCCAGCCTCTGGGCGCCCGTCCGGGAGGCGGCTGGGACGCCGGTCTGCGCCGTGGGAGTCCCAGGGATTTTCGGCGCGGGGATATCCCTAAGCTCCTGCGGGGTTAAATTCTGGGGCAATGGGAGGCTCTTTAGGAAACAGAAAGTGAGGTTTTTCTCACTCCCGACCTTCAACTGCTAGTTTCCGTCGANGTCTGCGCCGTGGGAGTCCCAGGGATTTTCGGCGCGGGGATATCCCTAAGCTCCTGCGGGGTTAAATTCTGGGGCAATGGGAGGCTCTTTAGGAAACAGAAAGTGAGGTTTTTCTCACTCCCGACCTTCAACTGCTAGTTTCCGTCGACTGATAGTGTCTATTTTAAGAGTGTCTAACGCGCCCCGGGTAGATTCACTTCGTACATCTCTCCTTGTTTCTTCACTTGCACTTGAGTGTCCTTCGCTCAAAGTGACGTCCTTGCCGGCGCTAGAGGAGCCCCCGGCTCGCCGGCGTCCGCACCCTCAGCGCTGGCTCCACGGACGATCCTCTGGGGACAAAGTCGGGGCCGCGGGGAGACGCCGGGCAGCGAGGCCGCGCGTCGGGAGCTGCGGCCGGTCTCGCCCAGCTCCCAGCACTGACCCATACTGGGCGGCCGAGGAGACACCGCGGCCACGCGCGCCGTCGGGTTCCGCGCAGCGCAGCGCTGTGGGCAGGACCTGCACCTCCGGCTTCCCGGGCCCTCCTTCCTTCCCGGCGCAGGAGTGGGTGGCTTGAGTCTGGGAGCGACGGTCCACAGGCCGGTGGAGCGGAGCCCGCGGAAGTGTGGACTCGGGGTCACTGCAATGGTAACCGAACCCCACAGTGTCCCAGGGCGCCTTGGTCAGCGCTTCCCTAGTTTTGCACCTGGAAAAGAAACGTCTTCACTCTTGTGCGCCCCGGTTCACTGCGTCCTCTTTCCGTGGTCAGCTCTAACCACGTAGCACTGTCCGTGCCACTAGTCCCCGGAATGCTCGGATAACTCAGACCCTGCAGTGTATCAGACGCGCCAACCAGACTGGCGCCTTCGAAGATCCTCGGGTGCCGGCCGCCGGGCCCTTGAATACGCTCGCTCCGACGGCCACGCACGCGCACGATCACCTGTCGCTTTGCCCAGGACCTTGGAACTCCGCGAATTTCTCACTACTTCTACGTTAGCTGNCTCCCAGGCCCAGCAGGAGACACAGAAGGCAGCGCTGCGGTATGAGCGGGCAGTGAGCATGCACAACGCTGCCCGGGAGATGGTGTTTGTGGCTGAGCAGGGCGTCATGGCTGACAAGAACCGGCTGGACCCCACATGGCAGGAGATGCTCAACCATGCCACCTGCAAGGTGAGCCAGGCGGTGCCAACTGGTCCCTTCTGCCAGTTCTGGTACTTCGTGTGCTTTCCCTGAATCCTGTCACCTTCCTCACTCCTTTCTGTCTCTCTCCTGCTCCTGTCTTTCCTCAGTTTTAATTCTGTTTTAGGAAAAGTCTGGTCCTAGCTCTCTGCCCTGTTTGGCCTCCAGTGTGTCCCATATACACTTCCTTTTGACTTAGAAGGTCCTTCTCGGCTCTTCTTGAATCTTTGCCTCCAGATGTGGGAGTGACTCAAGTAGTTCATTCCTGAATGCTCTGGATTCAACTCTCCTTTGTTATGTTTAGCTGTGACCCTTTTTTTTTATTTTCTGAATTTTCTTCCTTCCTTTGTTTTGAGCTCTGCCAGCATACCTTGTATAATTTGTGTATTATTTCCAGTCTTTTCTATGGGATTCGCTTGTGGCTCAGGTGGTAAAGAATCCACCTGCAATGTGGGAGACCTGGGTTTGATACCTGGGTTGGGAGGATCCTCTGGAAAAGGGAAAGGCTACCCACTCCAGTATTCTGGCCTGGAGTCGGATGTGACTGAGAGACTTTCGCTTCGCTTCTGTGGGGGTTGGGGAGTGGGAGGATCCCTGGCATCACTTCTAGTCTCCCACCTTCACCTTGTAAAGAGCAAGTGTCTTAGTCCATTGGCTTTACTACAAAATAACAGACTGGGTGGCTTAAACATCAAAAGTTTATATTCTGGAGGCTAGAATATTTCAAGATTAAGGCACAGGCAGATTTGGTGTTTGCTGAGGGCCTGCTTCTTGCTTCCCATATGGCCAGCTGTCTTTTCACTATATTATTACATGGCTGAAGGACCTGAGGAGTTCTCTGAAGCCTCTTTTATAAGGCAGATAATTTCATTCGTGAGAGCTCCTCACTCTTGAGCTAATCACTTCTTAGAGGGCCCACANACTTCAGGGTTAAATTCTTTTCCAAAACAGAAAGCTCGGTGGCTAGCTTCCAACTTTAGTCTTGGCGTCTTTAGGTAAGGTGATCTTCTCCTTGTGTTTTTTGTGACTTTCAAAGACAAGCAGATCAATGCTAAAGTTCAAACTCAGAGAGCTATCTGTGATGGTTTTACAAAATTAAGAAGTAAACAGTATAGAAAAGCTATAAGGCCTAGTTCACAAATAACATTGCAGCTTCAGTTTCTGAAACAGAAAGGACTTTAGGAGATTTTAAACGTTTTAAAAATTAAAGTATTCCAGTCTGGAACACATATTTATCATCTGACAGTATATGAAATTTACTTTGAGCATTGTCCATAAGCCTCATGTTTATATTGTTTTTTGGATTTACTCAAGTTTTTGTGCTTCCCTCTTTGGTGGAAAAGTTTATAATTTTAACTCACCATGTCCCTTTTAATTTAATCATAATTTTTCTTTTTAAGTGCAAACTCTAAAGCCATTTGGAAAGGATATTTTATGGCAGCCAAATACAAGAGCAAATAAAACTTAAATAACTCTCTCATTTCTCAAGGATCACTTCCTTCAGAAATAAAAGTTGAAAGTTGTAGCTTGATAGGTACTCTGTCCACTCTTAAAGCTAGCCACTGAATGCAACTGATTAGGTATTAAGGCCTACTTTCTGTTTGTTTGTTTGTTTTTTGACATTCCAAAGAATTTATTAAACTCAAGAGAAACCTGGGTTTCTTTTCATAAGTTCATGTACTGATTAATGTTCATTGTGTTAAGGTACTCATGTGAATATCATGTGTTAAATGGTACAAAGTAGTGTGCAATTCAAAAAGAAAAGCATCTCTATTGGATAGATCTACCCTGTTAAAAAAAGCATACAGTCACTGTCTTAGAATTAAAAGAAGAGGCAAATTTTAAGTAGAACTCTTATGATTGATTCAAAATCCATTTAGAAAGATAGTTAATATAAATTGCCTTCAGAGCAAATTTTTGGCAAGATAGTTCTTAGGAATGAAAAAAACTAAATCCACAATGTCCCATATATGATAGTCAACTTATACAAAATTTTCGCAAAACTATTTTATTATTCTTAACATTACCTATTGGTCTTTTTCTCTTTCAAAATCTCAATATTGGTAATTTATTGAATACTTTTAAGGCTCTTCTTTATGTTTAGAATCACCTGCTTTGTTATAGCATAAGTCATAATTCCCTCAACCCACTGAAATAGGTTATACTATTTTAAATGTTGCTTATTTGTTTCATGAATATCTTAAATTTCAAATTTGAAATTTTGAAGTACACTTTTACTACTAGATATTGCACATGGAATACATTCAAGTATTTGATTCTAATAAGAAACAAATGTAAATGCCTAAAATAANTATTTTAAATGTTGCTTATTTGTTTCATGAATATCTTAAATTTCAAATTTGAAATTTTGAAGTACACTTTTACTACTAGATATTGCACATGGAATACATTCAAGTATTTGATTCTAATAAGAAACAAATGTAAATGCCTAAAATAAGGTATGTACAATCACAGGAAATAGCAAAGAAAATAACTTCATTTTTCTATAATTCTACTGTCATTTTAAGAACATTCAGTTAAAAACATGAAGTAAGTTATTTGCTAAGACCTTATTTTTTTACTAAAATATTTAAAAGTTTGCTAAGATCTTATTTTTGTACTAAAATATTAAAAAGTAATACAGTTATATTCTTTAGCAATCACTTCCCAATCCATTGCTTTGTTAATTACTCTTCTGATTATGTCTACTGGATACCAAGCATGATCAAACACTTAGATAATGAAATGTCTTAAAATTTCCCCTGTTAATGTTTAATGTTGTTTCTTAATTGTTTTATGAGAAATGTAGTTAAAAGCTTTTAACAACTTTTAAACATAAAATTAAGATGCACACTTGCACTCATTTATCAAATTTATAGAATTTATTGAAGTTCAAGGTCATCTGAANATGTTTAATGTTGTTTCTTAATTGTTTTATGAGAAATGTAGTTAAAAGCTTTTAACAACTTTTAAACATAAAATTAAGATGCACACTTGCACTCATTTATCAAATTTATAGAATTTATTGAAGTTCAAGGTCATCTGAACAATGAATATGTTGAACATAAATATTGAAATACAGCAAGTTCAAAAGTTATAATTCTTTACATTAAGTGGAAATTTAGGAATAGTGTTACTTTTATTTACTGTGTCTTGCTTTAAGAGGGCAGTATATGATACCAAAATATTCTAAGAAAAGTGTATGTAGTGCTGATGGTGGTTGCAGGGATGGTGATGGGAGTTACTGAGGTAATCTTACCGCTTTTGAAAAATCTACATTTGTTTGAAAACACTTTTGTTTGTTTCCAGCTAAATATTTGGCAATGTGTTCAATGCCTCAATTTCTCAAATAATTGTAAAGATCTAAAAATAACAGTAAAAGAATGTTGATCAGCTAAAATGTTATAGTTTTCATGTCACAAATAAAAATTGCATGTAAGCCATTGATCTTAAGTGGTATTAATGAAAATTCTACAAATAATGCAGAAAAGTTGCATAATTGTTTTACTGAATTAAAAATTATTACTACAATGAATGGAATGTTTTATAAAAGTAAGTAATCTTTTCAGTGGTTTTAACACATTTTCATATATTATTTTAAATTCTTCACTTTATTATAGTACAAGTGTTCTGAACAGAATTGTTTTTAAACATATAGAATACTCAGCCGATTTCATACTTTGAGAATAATCAGAAACTACTAGAATTCTTGATTACTAACAATGGTCTAAACGCAATGATAACAGAATTTCATAAATCAATTATATGCTCCATTTGAAGATTATAAAGCATAATTAACTTACTTGACACTAACACAAACAATGTTTTGTTTCTTCACAGAACAGGCTATGAGCTGTTTTCAATTATTGCAGTTAAATGCTGTCCTCTAAACTTAACGAATGAATATTTGCATACTGTACATTGTACTGAAGGCAATTTAGAGTGGGGCTACCAAATTGTTTTTCTAATGATATTTTGCCTACTTACATAATTTATTTTCTGATGAGGAATTAGAAATTACCTAATTATTTTTTAAACTAACTTCGTGGGGAGAAAAAAAAACTCCTAAAGTATCCTTATGAACACTGTGAAATAAGTGAAATAATCAATCATTTGAAATGGCATCTAGAGATTGTAATTTTAATTCTTTATTTAGAATATTTAGCATAAGATTTATGTTGTAACTTTTACCATGCTCTTCCTTACAAAGATGCAGGAAAAATAGAAACCAATACATAAATGATTAAGATAAACAGTTTCTGGTTCTATAAAACAAAAAAGTTTTATGAGAAGAGGGGATTGGTGCAGAATTCTTGCCTGCCTTTGTCACAGGTGGAGTAGGCAAATTGCCACTTGGTACAATTTCAAGAGCAATTGCAAGGAGTGTATCCTTCTAAAATACTTCTGTTACCCATTCATTGACCCTTTCAGATTTTTAGCTTAGATGTTACAATGTAGGTAAAATCCAACTAATAGTAACAAAACTCATATTCTCAGATGTTATCAATAATTTATACCTTTGAATGAGTGTCAGAGCTATTGCTGGTATATGGAAGAAAAAGTCTCATGACACTGAGTAATTAATATGAATGAAGAGAGAACTTGAGGAGGTGGAAGGGGCAGAAAGAGGGCTAAGGTTGGAAAATTGTTGAGGAACAGAAATAAACGCTTTGTCCACAATTTTGTTTGGTCAAAAGTAACTGACAAGACTAAGTCCCATTTAAAATAGCATTTAATGATCTATAATCTGCTTTTATACCACCTTATATCTGGACAATTAAGTTATCAGTGTAAGATACATGGGGGAAAATGATTTAATTAGAGACCTCAGGTGCAAACTTAACTTGAAAGTAAAATGCTCATATCATTAAAGTCACATGTATAAAATAGAAAGTGAAGTATTGGTTGGGTTATGTATTTGACAACCAGATAATTTATCTGTCCACATAAATCAAATTAACTAGATGACTGCCAAATTTCAGCTTTACTGTGAGCTGTATTCATATATATCATGACAAAAGACAGTCTCTTAAATAATTTTTGTAGAGCTTAGCGTTTTTTTAATTGGCTATGTTAATGATGAGTTCCATTCTGTGAAGAAATTAGAACATATGTTAATTCAAAATCAATTGTTAGGAAAGCCAAACAGTCATGCAATGATTCAGTTATTTAAAATATAAACTGTACTTAGACTTTTTTTTCTCACAGTCTGGTTCCAGTCAGTCGAGATTCTATCCTAAAAGCAGTATTTAGCAGTTTTCAGCCAATTTCCAAACAAATGAAGATGAATGAATCATCAATAATTAAGTTTGGCACCCTAATTTAAAGTAAAAAATGAATTGTTGGTCAAAATGCTAATGATATAAAAGTGAAATTCATTGTATCCCTTGTTCTTACATATTGAACAAATATCAACTAATCACTGAATTATCCAACATCAAAAAATATTAAAATATAATTTCTAGCTGATTTGTCATCCCTGTAATTGATTATCTTGCTTTGCCATTCTATAACTTATCCATGATCAAAGATAGTTTCAACAAACTAACTCTTCTTAAGTTTAAACAACTGGAGACCATTTCTCAGTGTTGCAGCCTTTCTTATATTAATTCAAGAGACTTGGAGACATGTTGCTGATTTTGGAAGCTGATCTGTGTTGATGTGTGAAAGAATAGTTTAGCTTGTACCCTGGCCTCTGATAAAGGAAGATACCCTTTCAGACACATGCAGGCATTGCAGAATCCAGCCTGTTTCTAGCTGGTTATCTGATTCCCGAGTCCAATTTGAATTGCCTTTGTCTCCTCCCTGTAACTGACTTGATTTTGTTTTCCTATTTTGTGATTGCTAGCTGAATTTTTTTCATTCCCATATTCCTAACTTGGACTTGACCAGTAAACTGTATTTTGAACCTCCTTAGTGTTTGTTTTTGAAATGATCTCAACTGGTTTCTCTGATCCGGGAGAATGGGTAACACAAACACAGTGGCTCGGCAAGCAGTCACTGCTGTTTTTCCTGGTATCCTGACCACCCCACCACCTGCCCTTTGGTGAGAAGATGGACCTGTCATCTGCGGACAGGAGTTTCCTTCTCAGCTAGTCTGGTGTCAGGTGGTCCAGGAATGAGTCCCTGTGTGCTTCCAGAGTTGTTCTAGGGTTTCTTTCCATTTATTCTATTAACTAATTTGATGAGCAATATTTCTTTTTCATTGGCTGCCAAAGATGACCTCATTAGTCTGAAAACCTGGTCAGTTAGTCCAACTTCAGTTAAAAGGATGGTCTTCCCCAGTGGCTCAGCGATAAAGAATCTGCCTGCAATGTAGGAGACACAGTTTTGATCCCTGGGTTGGGAAGATCCTCTGGAGGAGGGCATGGCAACCCACTCCAGTATTCTTGCCTGGAGAATCCAATGGACAGAGGAGCCTGGCAGGCTATAGTCCGACACAGACTGGACCGACTGAGCACACACACAGTTAAANCCCTGGGTTGGGAAGATCCTCTGGAGGAGGGCATGGCAACCCACTCCAGTATTCTTGCCTGGAGAATCCAATGGACAGAGGAGCCTGGCAGGCTATAGTCCGACACAGACTGGACCGACTGAGCACACACACAGTTAAAAGGAATAGAAGAGACTTTCCTGGTGATCCACTGGTTAAGACTTTGCCTTCCAATGCAGGAGGTTCAAGTTTGATCTGTGGTCTGGGAGCTAACATCCCACATGCCTCATGGCCAAAAAAAAAAACCAAAACATAAAGCAGAAGCAATATTTTAACAAATTCAGCAAAGACTTAAAAAATAATAATAATAAAAAGGAATAGAGGAACTAACTCTAGTACCCATGATGGCTCAGTGCTAGGCCAGCCCCAGCAACCAGTTATACTTGTCTTCTTAGAACTAGACCTCCAGATAAGGAAGGTGGAGAAAATGAAGGCCTTGAGCAGGCCTCACGTTCCTGGACTCGTGTTGGATTTCATGCTGAAAACTCTGTGGACAACCCCATGGCTCTGTCTTTCCTGGTACTGGATCCCTTCATCCTGGGCCACTGCCTTTGTTCAGCCCTGTGACAATTTTGGCTAAATCCCAGCACATCTGCGAGCATCGACATTACCAATGTAACCATAGGGAGCTAGGCAGATAGTGTTCTTGTAGAGAATGAAAGAAATGGCGCTTTATCATAATGTTTTCTGCAACATAGCTCTTTTGGTTTTTACTGACATCCAACTACCTCTCTCTAGGATTCTGACATAAGCAAATTGATGATAGTGCCTAACTCTACTATGGAGTCTTTTACTTCCTTGAAGAATGGCTGGGTCATCTTATTCCCAGATGTACTTAGCTAGAGTTAATTCAAGTATAGGGATTGTGGAATTATCAGTAGCTTTTTAAAAAAAGCTAATTTCTTTTAAAAATCGTTCTTTTAATTTATTAGTTATTTCTGGCTGTGCATGGTCTTTGTTGCGGTGCACAGGCCTCTCACTGCAGTGGCCTCTCTTGTGGAGCATGGGCTCTAGAGTGCACAGGCTTCAGTAGTTACGGCACATGGGCTTAGCTGCCCCGCAGCATCTGGAATCTTCCCAGACCAGGGGTCGAACTTGTATCTCCTACATTGCCAGGTGGATTCTAAATGACTGGACCACCAGGGAAATCCAAAAAAAAATCTACTTTTAAAAACGTATTATTCCTCATAATAAGTTTATGGGAAGAATATTAGTAAACTTATCTTACATAATTGCAAGCATTTGTTCTTAGCTCATGTAACAACTCACATTTAGTTAGACATTATACAAGGGTAGGAAGTGCTTTACACACTTAAAGACTTTGAGAAGAGGGTATAATTATTATGACATTTTACTGAGGAAACAAGGCTTCAGTTCAGTTCAGTTGCTCAGTCATGTCCGACTCTTTGCGATCCCATATCCTGGAGTCCACCCAAACCCATGTCCACTGAGTCGGTGATGCCATCCAACCACCTCATCCTCTGTCGTCCCCTTCTCCTCCTGCCCTCAATCTTTCCCAGCATCAGGGTCTTTTCAAATGAGTCAGCTCTTCCCATCAGGTGGCCAAAGTAATGGAGTTGCAGCTTCAAAATCAGTCCTACCAATCAACACCCAGGACTGATCTCCTTTAGGATGGACTGGTTGGATCTCCTTGCAGTCCAAGGGACTCTCAAGAGTCTTCTCCAACACCACAGTTCAAAAGCATCAATTCTTTGGTGCTCAGGTTTCTTTATAGTCCAACCCNCAATCTTTCCCAGCATCAGGGTCTTTTCAAATGAGTCAGCTCTTCCCATCAGGTGGCCAAAGTAATGGAGTTGCAGCTTCAAAATCAGTCCTACCAATCAACACCCAGGACTGATCTCCTTTAGGATGGACTGGTTGGATCTCCTTGCAGTCCAAGGGACTCTCAAGAGTCTTCTCCAACACCACAGTTCAAAAGCATCAATTCTTTGGTGCTCAGGTTTCTTTATAGTCCAACCCTCACATCCATACATGACCACTGGAAAAACCATAGCCTTAACTAGACAGACTTTTGTGGACAAAATAATGTCTTTGCTTTTGAATATGCTATCTAGGTTGGTCATAACTTTCCTTCCAAGGAGTAAGCGTCTTTTAATTTCATGACTGCAGTCACCATCTGCAGTGATTTTGGAGCCCAGAAAAATAAAGTCAGTCACTGTTTCCACTGTTTCCCCATCTATTTCCCACGAAGTGATGGGACTGGATGCCATGATCTTAGTTTGCTGAATGTTGAGCTTTAAGAGAAACAAGGCTTAGAATAATTAATAAGGTGACAGAGATGCTCACTGATGTTATTAATAGCCTTCCATGCTGTCAAATGCAGTGGACCCTTTTCCGTCATCTTTTTCATCCTCGGCATCAGCTGACCCTCTTAGGCAGACATGATTGCCAGCTCTTTCCCCACCTGATTAGTCCCTTTGGCTGGTTCTTCCTTCTTTACCTTAACTCTCAGTGATGAGGTTCCTTTAGACACGATCCTGTCCATCTGCTTTACTGTCTCGACTCTTTTCCTTAGGGCTCGCTGGTGGGTCAATGGTAAAGAATCTGCCTGCAAGGCAGGAGACATGGGTTAGATCCCTGGGTCGAGAAGATTCCCTGGAGAAGGGAATGGCTACCCACTCCAGTATTCTTGCCTGGAGAATTCTGTGGACAGAGGAGCCCAGTGGGCTAAGATCCATGGGATCACAAAGAGTCGGACATGACTGAAAGACTAACGCTAGATGATCTCACACATCCTTATAAATCTATTCTCATCTCTATGTCTACAGTGACAGCATTTACACCTCTCTAGAGATCTCTTCTCTGAACACTAATTTATCTACCAGACAGCCTACCTGATATCACCATTTGAATGCTTCACGGGCATCTAAAATCACATAATATATCTAAAGCTAAATCCATGATCTCCTACCTATAAATCTGCTCTTCCCCATCCTCAGTGAACAGCATCACCCTTTACCTAATTGCTCAAGTCAGGAACCTGGAAGTCATTCATTTTTTAAAATTCCTATATCTACATCATCATCAAGTTCTATCAGTTTCACTCCAAAAAGTCTCCTATCTTTCTCTTCTCTATCTTGATGGTCAGCATATCAGCTCAAGCCACCATGTACTTTTCTCTGTGCTACTGTAATAACTTTCTAAGGGGCCTCCTGTCTGCATTGTTCCTGAAATATGTTCTCTACTCAGATACTGTAATCCTTTATATGTATGTCTGTGTATGTGTATGGTCAAATTTTTACAGAAAAATGCATAAATCATAAATATTCAGCACAACAAAATTTCACACCCTGCATAACCAATATTCAGCTCAAAAAGTAGAATGTTATTAGTATCCCCCAAACCCTCCATATAATTCCTCCCAATCATTACCTCCCAGAAGTAACCACTCTCCTGACTTCTATTGCCATAGAAGAGTTTTGCCCATTTCTGAACATTATATAACCAGTATCAACATGTTTGAAACATAAAACATATTATGACAGTACAGCCTAAACTCCTCAAAGGCTTCCTTTATACTTGGACTAAAATTCAAACCTATTACTGTGGCCTGCAAGTCCCAACACAATCTGTCCTCTACATATTTCCCCAAGATCAAATCCTGCCATATCCCACTTGCTCAATATGCTCCAGCTCACTGGCTCTTGTTTTATATCTGACTCTTGCCTTGACTTGGGGCCTTTATGTATGCTGCTTCCTCTCTAGTTTGCTGGTTCTAGCACCGTTGGGGTTTTTTCTTTTTTCTCACCCTTAAGTTCTCATTTCTGCAGAGAGAAACTTCCCACAGTCACTATAGGATGAGATTCCTGAAGGCTGATGTGTGTCAGGAATGGTTCAGTATCTCTTACTTAACAAACGAAAGAGGTATAAGAAAACTTTATCTTTGCTTTAGTGACCATGTATGAGTACAGTTTATGGGGGTATATGAACTGGTTAAATTTGGTTTAAAAGGGAGCAAGAGGAATTTAAAAAAAAAGTGTCAAACAAGAGATGGTGGAATTTGAAAGACCTGTGTTACTATCTTCCAGGAAGCTAGATAAAGCAGCTCCCTTATCACCTGCTTTAGATTAATTGTTGGGGAGAGGAAGGACTATAGCCTTTTCCTTTAAAATGCAAATATGAAGTCCGTTAGTCTGTGACTAACTGGGCACCTGGCAGGCAGAGAAGTGTGTGGGAGAGAAGCAAGGACTCTTGCGTATTTGCCATTTTCCCCAGGACCCAGGTGGCAGATTCCTGGCAGAAACAGTGTCCTGTATCAGCAGAAACATTCATTCTATATCCAGTATGTATATCTCAATTTGGATTTCTTGCAATTCCACCTTACCATATTCCCTCAAGCTTTCTCCGACTGTCTGCAAATTTGTTGTTGTTTACTTGCTAAGTCATGTCCGACTCTTAGCTCCTCTCTCAATGCAAACACTTTCACACTATAAAATGCCGCCTTTGGGCTGGCGAAACCAACATCTGGGGAGAAAGGGGAGAGGAGAAAAGAAGGGGGATGGGGAGTGGGCCCAAGGAGGGGAAACTGATACAAAATTGTCCTGCTGGGGTCGGGGTGGAGGGCCACAGTCCCACGCTATTTTGAGGGCTGTCAGGCAGGCCCCTGTCTGCCCCCTCCCCTCACACATAGCACCCTGCCCAGGCCTATGGAGTAAGGTGCACAGATGTTTTCTCTGGACATCCTGTTTCACAGGATGCTCCGATTTGAATGAAATGCCTCCTGTAAGGTTTGGGTTCACCTTAGATAAAATATTGCCCAGGGGCATTTATATGAAAGCATTCTATGTTCCTACAATGCTTGCAGTTAGGGAGCATGAGCCTGGAGAGACTACAAAGGTGTAATTATTTGTTTACAACAATAATTCTGGCATTATAATTAATTATTATTAATTATTATTATTTACACTCTAAAAGACATTAGACTTTTGTTACTGTTTGGGGTTGAATTGAGCTGTTTCAAAAGACAGAGCCTGACTCAAGTTATTTCAGCTCACTGAGGGGTAGGGAGGGGGCCTGTGGGTGGAGGCTGTGCAGAAGACACCCTGCTCTGGGGTCACCTACAGGGCTTTGCTCACTTCCTGAGTGTCTCTGTGTCGGTCCTTAGGTTTGTCTTGCCAGGGCTGCAACCTGTTTCCTCCTGCAGCTTCCCAAGGGTGGGCAGAGGAGGGAGGAGGGCTAGGGAATCTTCCACAACCAGGGATTGGGGGGGGCTGGCTCTTTTGTCTCTCAGACCAGCAGTGTAACTCTTCATCTCCTCTCAGGCCCTCCAAGCTGCTCTCAGGGCATCGCCTACCTCACAACTTTTTCCTAAGCAGATTGCTTCGTTCACTTAAAGTTTTTCATTTCAAATTCCTGACAAGGAGAGAATTTAAGTGGTCCGTTCACCCTTTCAAGCCTAGTCATGCCATGTCACGCCTGTGAATTTACTGTCCTTTCAGCTGGGGCCAGGACAAGAGTTGAAGGGGGTCATGTGATCTGTGTACCTCAAATCTGCCCTCTTAGGAGGTGTGGGGGGGTGATTCATCTTCCTTAGAAGCAACTGGTTTCAGCAGGCAATGTGTTTGACATTCCTAGGATATTCTCATCAGCAAAAGAAAAGCCTTTGCGATGCAAGTAATCAGCAGAAAATATACAAAGTCATCTTTCTTTTTTTTTCACCTGATGTTAAACTATAGGTATGTAATGATAGTAGACATTTTTAAAAAATACATTCTTTAAAAAAAAAAAAAAAGCTCTGGTTTGGAATGTTTATTTGATTCAGCTGTGGAGCATTATCCTGCTGATTCAAGAAATTAATAATATTCTTTAGAAGTATTAGTATTATGATAGTCTACTTCTGCAAGCAATAAAAACCAGAATACAATGGTTGATATCAGAATTTAGTTTTGTGTACCTGGACCTCACTGGGGTAAAAAGCTTTGATGATGAGACGGCTTTGGAGAGAATGTGTATGTTCCAGCTACAAGATCCATAATAGATGTTAGGAATTTCCAACCATTTTCTGCATTATTTAACATGAGTTTAACCCACTTTTCCCTTAGGCTCAATGGAAAACAGGTGTCAAGAGAACAACAGGAAGATGAAGATGTTTTTATCTTCCTTAGCTATTTCTGCAGTGATGGGAGAAAGAATTTTCCCATGTTCTGAATGAAAATAAGATTTTACATTTCTATCTGTCATATCTAGACAAAAAGCCAGACATCATCCTTGATTTCGTCCATCCCTTACCTCCTGTTTCCAGCCAACCCATCATCAAGTCCTGGTGGTTCTCCTTTCAGAATATATCCTGAGTCTGACTGCCTCTTTCTGCTTTCACACCTATCACTCCTGTGTCTGCCTGGAATACTGTAATTGGTTCTGTCCTAGGAGTGCATTCAGTAGCAGACAACGGAAAACTAATCTCTAATAACTTTGGCAAAGAGGGCTTTTCACTTGTCTCTCGTAAAGGTAGTCCAAAGGCAGGCAATCCAGGTCTGGTGCAACAATGCCATTGAAGACCCAGCTCTATCTTCCTTTTCTATCATCCTTAATATATTAGCTTTCATTCGCATGCTTGTTATCCCACGTTGTCCAGAGGGCTGCTACATTGCCAGCCATTGCATCTGTGTTCCAGATAAGAAGAAAGTATGGGTGGAGAATGATTTCCTTCACAAGTTTTGTCTTTTGTTCAGAAAGGGAAGCCCCTTGGACCTAGAGATTATCAAGTGAAGTAAGTCAGAAAGAGAAAGACAAATATCATATAATATCACTTGTATGTGAAATCTAACTTTAAAAAGTTATACAAGTGAACTTATTTATAGAAACAGACATCAAAAACAAACTTATGGGTACCAAAGGGGAAATGTAGAGTGGAGGAATAAATGAGGAGTTTGGGATTAAAATACACATACTACTACATATAAGATAGATAACCAACAAGAACCTGCTATATAGCATAGGGAACTCTTCTCAATATGCTGTTATAACCTCTATGAGAAAAGAGTCTGAAAAAGAATGGATATATGTAAATATATGCAATGTAAACTGAATATATTAATGTAAAACTGTGTCACTGTGCCGTACACCTGAAACAGAATGTTGTAAATCACAGCACTGTAATAATAAAATGTTTTTAAAAAAGAAAAAGGGAAGCCCTTGTTAGAAAAATAGCCATCACCATTTCATCAGCAAGAACAGAATTCCATGCCTATTCTTAGGCTAATCAGTATCCAAAGGATTAAAATTGCTGAGGTAGATACTGTGAAATTTACACAGTATGTCTTCTAACCTCCTTCTACTGTGTCTTCCCGTACAGCTGAGACTGGGAGGCTAAAAACTACAGTTCCCAGATTCTGTGGCAGCTAGGGAAATGGAGTGAAGTGAGGAGAGGCAGATAAAAGCTGACCATTTTGCTGGTGTCCATTAGCAGAGGTAGGGTGGAGCTAGAGTCATTAAATAGGAACTTTCTTGATTGCCCCTTCTTTATAAAATGTCTTAAATCATTATTAACTCCACTTGAGTTTGCCCCTTTTTGATTTTTGTCTCTAGCTATTTCAGTACAAAATATTACCAAGTTAGGTAACCCACAATAAAGTACTTTATAGTCTATTTGGTTTCCTCGCAGTTGATGAGCTGTACTTAGAGGATGATAAATTTCTTTGGTCTCACAACCACAAATTGCTAGGCTTCTCCTAAGGCAGGCTGCTGCTGGTGATGGTGATTTTGCTGGTGATGTGATTTTTCTAAATCATCTATGCTGTGCATGCTTAGTCACTCAGTCATGTCCAACTCTTTGCGACTCCGTGGATTGTAGTCCACCAGGCTCCTCTGTCCATGGGTTTCTCCAGGCAAGAACACTGGAGTAGTTTGCCATTCCCTTCTCCAGGGGATCTTCCCAACTCAGGGATCGAACCCGAGTCTCCTGTATTGCAGGCAGATACTTTACCACTGAGATTCTGGGAATCGTGACCAGTGGTGTTGGTTTTTCCCTCTTGACTATTAAAAAAATTTAAGGCAGAGCTTCCCTGGTGGTCCAGTGGTTAAGACAGCCTTGCAATGCAAGGGACACTGGTTCAATCCCTGGTGGGGGAAGATCCCACATACTGCAGAGCATTTAAGTCTGTGTGTACACCACAGCTACTGAGCCAGCGCTCTAGAGCCGGCAAGCCAAAACTACTGAGCCTATGAGTTGCAGCTGCTGAAGCCCACGTGCCTAGGGCCTATGCTCCACAAGAGAAGCCTCTGCAATGAGAACATGTCACTAAAGAGTAGGCCCCACGTGCTGCAACTAGAGAAAGCCCATGCACAGCAATGAAGACCCACCACAGCCAATAAATAAATACATCTTAAAAAAAAAAAAGCTTTATGGCAAATGTGTATCCCTCTCCCTAAAAGTGCCATCCTCACTGTATCTATTTTGTATGCTAACCTGATTCCCGATCCTATCTTTTCTACTCTGTTTTTCTCCTTTTTCTTGACTCCTTTGCTTTTGTTTTTTCCTTCTGTTGCCTCTTTTCTCCTCATGACAGAATCTTGTTGAAAATAGATAGGGTTATAAGAGTATTTCTGCTAAAGAAGAAAAACTACTAAGATATTTGATTTCCCAAATTAGAAAAACTATCAGCAGGGACTTTCCTGGGGATCCAGTGGTTAGGATTTGATGCTTTCACTGCCGTGGCCCCAGCTTCAGTCTCTGATCAGCGAACTAAGATCCTGTACAGGGTGCAGCCAACAAACAAATAAACTACAACAACAACAAAAACTACCAACGTACTAGATATCAAAAGTAAAAATTGAGGTTAAGCATTTCACAGCTATAAACTACTTTAGTAGAATACTTTAAATTGGTCCCAAGTATGAGTTTCTGCTTTGTTCCTTGGTAAAAATACTCNGGGGTGGGGGGAGGGAAGTACTAACTTTCCTCCAAATGCCATAAACTTGTGAATAGGATGAATGTAAAACACTGATGCTCAGTATCAGTCTTAAACATCTTACTATAATGATAAGGACTTCACACATCATAGAACTGAACTGGAAGAGTTTGTCCTCAGCCCTTTAGAGGAGATAAGTGCATATAAAAATGCTTTAAACACTGGTAGACAGTGTAGCAAGATGAGAAACCTAGACGAATCTGCTGGTGCAGCTGCTGGTCTGAAGTGTGGACAGTGGGGAAATTTTGCCCCACAGCCCTGCTCTGACTGCAGAGCTCTGACCCAGACTGGAAGCTTCCCAGGGTGCCATTTCCAAGGCTGGGAGATAATATTCCTTCAAAGTATCTGGGTGATTCAACTGCTGCCAAGTTAGTTAAAAACATGAGTGGCCATCCAATGAACAATTTCTAAAGTGTAAAAATGTGTGTTCCATGAAATGCAGTCAGAAGCAAAGATTCAACCTCATGGCTTTATAATCAGAGTACATTTTTGACCGTTCACTAATATTAACCTGCTTCATCGTCAACTTTGTTTATAGAACACAAAAAACACAATTCTCCTCACTGGTTTCTTTTCCATTCCTTACCTTTCATCCCACCCCTAAATCCAGTCTACCCTCAAAAGCATTCTCAGCAGTGAGACTATTCAAAGGAATGAGCTAGGGACTTCCTTGGTTGTCCAATGGTTAAGACTTTGCTTTCCAATGCTGGGGGTGAGGGTTCAATCCCTGGTCAGGGAGCTAAGATCCTACATGCCTCATGACTAAAAAATCAAAACGTAAAACAGAAGCAATATTGTAACAAATTCAATAAAGACTTTAAAAAAATGATCCACATCAGAAAAATAATTTTTAAAAAGAGTAAGCTGAATGTAATTTAAAAGGAGCTCTACAAAGTTTTGAGTAAAGGAGCATTATTGAATAAGTGTGTCACCCATGGAAACACTTTCTTCTTAAAGTCATTCCTTGGCTCACCAAAGCATTCCCCATAAAGTCCAAAATCCTTAAAATGGTATCCAAGATGCTTCCCTATGGGAACTGTGCTTCCTTCTCCAGCTTCACCTCTGGTCACTCCTCTCCTCGTTGCCTGGCAAAATCCAACCACAGTGAATACTGGTTGCCTCCCAGACATGCCTCATGCTCTGCTGTCTCCAGGCTCCTGCCCAGACTGGAACACCAACCACCCGCCCTGTCTGTTTCCCCTGCTCAATGATTCTGGCTAACCTTTGGGGACCTATGTCGACCTTCACCCCAACCAAGGAGTCTTCTCCCACACCTACATTTTTTATGGCACCCAGAGCCTATCCCACTGAACCCCTTAAACTAACACAAAGTTGCTTGAAACTCTTTTGTCTCCAGCTGCAAATTCCTTGAAGGCACAGACTGTGCTTTGTTTATCACTGAATCCCTAGCACCTGGAATAATGCCTGGGACAGGAGGTGCTAACACACGCTTGTGGAATGAATGAAAGTTATTATTCTGAAGGAAAGTTATTATTCTGAAGGAAACAATTCATTTGAATGGGTAGTTTTGCCTGTTTGGGAAAAAAAAATCATTCATCTTATGGACATAATGCATGATGTAGCAACATTGATGTTTTCTAAGAAGTACTCAAAAGTTTTGTCATCAATCTGATAATTCTAGTACTTGCATTTTTCACGCCATGTTAAACTTATGAAAATTTCATCACAGAGCAAATAAGACATTTATAAGTCAAAACTATTTTAAGGGTGAAAAAAGGGATATCAATGTCATTTTAAGAATGGAAGTACTCTCTAAATAGCACTGGCAATTAAATTATAACATGAAACAAATATTAGCAATAGTCTTCTGAAGAAAATGAACTTAGTCATGTTTTTATTTTATAGAGTAAGTGACTCTTTTTCAAGCTGTGAAGAAAATATATTTGGAATAAAAGCTGCCACTGTCTTTTCTCTGACCTGATAATGATGACAATAGTAATTTGCCATGTTAAGTGTGTACTGGTCCTTTAAACAAATCCCCTCATTCAGTTTTCACAACAGTATGATCATTGCCTCCATTCAAAGTGAAGAAGAGTGTTTTTGGTATGTAGAATACTTGTTTTGATTTATACACTTGATAACCAGTAGTTAGGATTGAAGCCCAGGCAGTCTGACACCAGAGCTGAGGCTCTTTCCTGACTTCTAGAAAATGAAATCTCACATTAAGGAATAGGAAATGCTTTCTCTGAGTTTAGCTAAATGCCTACTCCATATATTATATAATGTTACTAGTTATGGAGTAGAATATAGCATAAAACTGGTCCTTCTGGGCCTCTGTCCAATGGATTTTAGTTGTTACAGTGTCAGAAGTTACGTTTGGTAATACCTTTGTGTTGCTTCATTACAAATTACCATCAAACATTTATTATGTTTCTCAGATGGTCAGGAGCCTGGGGCTGCTTAGCCCCCAGTTCTGGTTCCAGTTCAGGGTCTTTCATGAGTCTGTAGCCATTTCAAGGCTCAGAAGGGACTAGAGAACCCAGCCCTATGCTGGGCTGAGGCCCTGGTTCCTCCCTAAGTCCCTCACCACACAGACCTCTCAGTTAAGACAGCTCACAGCACAGAAGCTGGCTTTCCTCAGAGGGAAAAATCTAAGAGAGAATCAGAAACAGGTGACTTGAGGAAAACTGCAGTCTTTTATAACCTAACCTGGGAAGGGACACACCGTCACTTCTGCTGGATTCTCTGTATTGGAAATGAGTCACAGAGTTGTGCCCAACACAGGGGGCTACACAAGGACAGAACAACCTGAAGGTGGGGTCACTGGGCGCCATTCTGGAAACTGTCTTCCATTGCTGTTGTTGTTGTTCACTCGCTACGTTGTGTCCAACTCTTTGCAACTCCATGGTCTATAACCCACCAGGCTCCTCTGCTCATGGAATTTCCTAGGCAAGAATACTGGAGTGGGTTGTCATTTCCTCCTCCAGGGGATCCTCCCAACCCAGGAATCAAACCCCCATCTCCTGCACTGGCAGGCAGATTTTTTACCACTGAGCCACCAGGGAAGGCCCACTGTCTTCCATACCTGCTTTAATATGCGACAGATGGGCAGCTTGATTTCATGCCTAAGTGCCAGGTTTTCAGCTGTGAGTGTTGGCTTTTTCTTTTATTCCACTGAAAAGAAATTAGATCATTAGACTCAAATGACAAATCTCAGCTTACCAAAAAAGCACCTTTACTAGAAGACAAAATTGGAAAGATGACAAAAAATTTAAAATATCTTTAATCCACAATTGCATCCAGTAGCCAATAAATTTCTTTGCAAATATCACATTCTTTCCTAACACAGTTCAAATGTAGGTCCAAGGTATACTGGGTCCTGAATAAAAGACCACACAAAGAAGCAAAGAACATTTAAAAATAATGTAAGGTATTGACTCCTGAAAGCAATGGTGCATCTCCATTACCTCTGCTTTATGGCTAATTTCTGAAATCACTGTGACAAGTATCATGCCAGACTGTCCTTGGGGACAAGCTGACAGACACGTGTTTAAGATCAATCTGAGAAAAGGTATGCTACTGCTTCAACAATATAATTCAAATAAATCACCCTTCAGTTCAGTTCAGTCACTCAGTCGTGTCCGACTCTTTGCGACCCCATAAATCGCAGCACGCCAGGCCTCCCTGTCCATCACCAACTCCTGGAGTTCACTCAGACTCACGTCCATTGAGTCAGTGATGCCATCCAGCCATCTCATCCTCTCGTCCCCTTCTCCTCCTGCCCCCAATCCCTCCCAGCATCAGAGTCTTTTCCAATGAGTCAACACTTCGCATGAGGTGGCCAAAGTACTGCAGTTTCAGCTTCAGCATCATTCCTTCCAAAGAAATCCCAGGGCTGATCTCCTTTAGAATGGATTGGTTGGATCTCCTTGCAGTCCAAGGGACTCTCAAGAGTCTTCTCCAGCACCACAGTTCAAAAGCATCAATTCTTCGGCACTCAGCCTTCTTCACAGTCCAACTCTCACATCCATACATGACCACAGGAAAAACCATAGTCTTTTAGAGTCTTTTAAATCATTTGTTTTAAAGATAGGAGAAATATGCACTTTCGACCTAGTGGTTAAAGTAAACTAATGCTGTTTCCAAAATTTAAATCCATTTGGAATGTTACGTGTTTTCATGCTCAGGAACTTAGCCTCTACATTGTTTTAAATTAATCCCTTACAATGCCATTATCAGAATAAGTAATCATCTGTTCTGTAAGATTGTTAATAGCCATGACCAAAAAACCTTAAAATTCTGATCTAAAATGGCCCAAATCTTAACCATAAATGGGGCTGGATGGGCTTATGAAGGACTATATTTGTACTTGACTTATTATAAGATGAAAATTATACATGCTTCAGAATTTTTCCAATTAATCAATCATGTAAGTTTAACCTATGAATACAAAAATCAAAGAATAATTCTTTTCTTCAAGTTGCTGAAAATTTGTGTCCTATGTTAGTATACAATTTTAAGTGAAATTCTTAACTGCACTGTAGTTGTTATATACACTTTGCAACTTCAGGAATAGCAACTGGAATACAAGTCCATGCAGCTGTATGGACTGCCTTTCAGACCTCATCTCTGACGTCCAGTCATCAAAGTTGAACTAAGACTTTTCCAGGCTGATAGTAGAAATTTTTCATTCTATAATAATATTCTTTTATGATGATAATATGAATTTAGACTAGTCTACTTGTTCATGGAAAAAATATTTTCTTCTTGTCATGGAATTAAATATTCATCTTGTATAAAAGCTATTAAAGTTTTATAATTAAATTTTGAAAAACAAAAAAATTTTATGTTGAACACTGTTTTTAATAGCTAGTAGAATGAAGCCTAATTAATTCACATTTTGTAAATTCTGAGTTAGCTGCTACTGTGATTATATTTCTACCTTCATATGCTTTATTAAGGCTTTTCTGGTGGCTCAATGGTAAAGAATTAGATGCAGGTTCAATCCCTGGTTTGGAAAGATGGTACACAGAGCACCTAAAGAACTATGGACAGAGATTTGCAACACTGTACAGGAGGTAATGACCAAAACCATACTCATGAAAAGGAAATGCAAGAAGGCAAGGTGGTTGTCTGAGGAGGCCTTACAAATAGCTAAGAAAAGAGAAGCAAAACGCAAAGGAGAAAGGGAAGGCAACCCACTCCAATACTCTTGCCTGGGAAATCCCATGGACAGAGGACCCTGACAGGCTATAGTCCATAGGGTCAACAGGAGTCGGATACAACTTAGTGACTAAACAACAATGACATGCTTTATTAAAAGGGTTTATAAATGCACCTGAAGTGTAAAGTAGGTCCCACAACAGAGTGTTTTCATACTTAAAATAATAAACTTTCTAGGGCTTTAGAAGTATTTTATTCAGGAGTACTTAGAGGTGCCTCTTGAAAAACCTATATGGAGGTCAGGAAGCAACAGTTAGAACTGGACATGGAACAACAGACTGGTTCCAAATAAGAAAAGGAGTACGTCAAGGCTGTATATTGTCACCCTGCTTATTTAACTTCTATGCAGAGTACATCATGAGAAATGCTGGGCTGGAAGAAGCACAAGCTGGANTTACTGTGCCCATCTTTGCATGAAATATTCCCTTGGTATCTCTAATTTTCTTGAAGAGATCTCTAGTCTCTTCAAGAAAATTCTGGTCCAAGGTGAGGAGCAGTGGCCAAGAGGAGCTACCCCACATCCAAGGTAAGGAGCAGCGACTACGCTTTGCTGGAGCAGCCGTGAATAGATACCCCACGTCCAAAGTAAGAGAAACCCAAGTAAGACGGTAGGCACTGAGAAAGGGCATCAGAAGGCAGACAGACTGAAACCACAATCACAGACAACTAGCCAGTCTGATCACTCAGACCACAGCCTTGTCTAACTCAGTGAAATTAAGCCATGCCATGTGGGGCCAACCCAAGACGGACGGGTCATGGTGGAGAGTTCTGACAGAATGTGGCCCACTGAATGTGGGAAANAAAGGGCATCAGAAGGCAGACAGACTGAAACCACAATCACAGACAACTAGCCAGTCTGATCACTCAGACCACAGCCTTGTCTAACTCAGTGAAATTAAGCCATGCCATGTGGGGCCAACCCAAGACGGACGGGTCATGGTGGAGAGTTCTGACAGAATGTGGCCCACTGAATGTGGGAAAGGCTAACCACTCCAGTATTCTGGCCTGGAGAATTCCATGGACTGTATAGTCCATGGGGTCACAAAGAGTCAAACACGACTGAGCGACTTCCACAAACTACATTGGTTATCTAAATGAAGGAATCTACTGAAAAACCAGTCAGAGGAATTCAGATTTGACACACAAAAATTAGGGGCCCACTCCAGGCTCCTGAACAAAAGAATAGTCCTGAGTTTAATTTTAGGAAGCTTTTCACCAATGGCCTAAATCAAAATGTAATTAATTAAATAAGTATAAGCCTCTTCTTCTGCAAATAGATGTTAAAAGATGACAAGAAGAAAGCAAGAACCTCTTAAGTTCCACTTGTTGAGGTTCAGTTACATTGTCTTTACCAGAAAGAATAAAAATTAGAAAGAAAACATTAGGAGAGTGAGCCCAAAACAGGTAGGAAGGGAGTCAGAAGCAGCTTCCACAATTTAATACAAAAATATATAACTGAGTGCCTTCTACTTGTGAAATACTTGATATGAAGCAACCAAACATAAATAAGATCCAATTTATGCGGCTACAGAGTTTACAAGATAGTAGAAATGTTAAGGAATGGACATGGACACTTGAATAAATGTCATAACAGAGTTGCTGACAAGTCCCATGAACATTCACATAAGGGTGAAGTCACCTGTCAGGTACATGAATCAGAGGGGGTTTCATGAAAGAGGCCAGGCTTGTTGTAAATCTCAAAATGAGCATGCTGTCAAAAGGAATGGCAAGACAGCCTCAGAAAGGCAATGTTTATTCTGGGTGGTCTTGTGTCTGCTAAAAATCAGGAGTTACTGTAGAAAAGCAAAGGAGAATGGATCTTGAAGCCAATAGCAGTGTCTGGCACACATGGTTTGTATAGAGACTATAGCAGGAAGATGCCATCCAGCTAATATCCAGAATATATGTGTGTCCTGCTGCCCAAACTGATTTGGAGTACATGGCTTCTTAGCAGGAGTGTTCTGGTTAATGAAATACAAAAGTTGCTTAAGTAGGAGAGTATGATGAATGAGTTATGAGGTTACCAAGATGGGGAGATAGGAGAACAATTTATCTTCTAAAGAAATGCAGAATGTAACATGTAAATACACCCAACCTTTCCATTCTTGGCTTTGCCCTTTTGGATACCTATTCTCTTTTCACATTCAGCCCCGCATGCTAAAAATCCTCATCTTGTTCCTTTGCTACTTTATATCTTCTTACATAGAAATTAAAATTAAAACTTCAGGCTTGGCCATAGTTTTGCTCCAAACCTATTATTCAGCTGCAGTGTTGACATAATTAATCTCCTTTATGTGACAAGTAACGAACTCAACTAGTTGGAAAACTTCAGGGCAAAGAGAACAGACAACTGAAATGATATAATCTATAGACATTTCCTTTGATTCACATTATCCTGCAGTAAAGACCTTACCTGTCTGCAAATATTACTTGGTTTCTCACTAAAACTAACCACAGAGCAATCATCTTATGCACATTTACTTAACAAAACATTAATATCCAAGCAACTGGGTTGAAAGTTTAATTTGCATACTCTTAAGCAACAATTTATTATTATTAAAGAACACTCAAACTTCCGGAGTGGCTATAAAGATTTTGTTGTACAACTGATTTTCTAAATACTTTGTAGCACTCAAACAGGGTGCTAAAAAGAAACATCCCAGGGGACCTCCCTGGTGGTCCAGTGGTTAAGAATCTGCCTTCACATGTAGAGGACTTGGGGTTCTATCCCTGGTCAGGGCACTAATAATCCCAATGCTATGTGCCACAACTACTGAGCCTGTGCAGCGGAGATGCCATGTACCACAACTAAGACTTGATGCAGCCAAATAAATACATTTTAAAAAAATGTATACACTGCTGTCAAAGTTTTGATAAATAAGTGTAGTAAAATATCGTCTAGAGAAACTCATGAATCTTCCTGCAAAACAAGATCTTTTTGTGTCTCTTCTAAACAATGCCTGAGATTTTCCACTGAATTTCCTCTTGATGCTTTTCTCAGTCTCCTTTATTGGTTCCTCCTTAACTCCTTGAGCTCCAAAACGCTGATGTAGCCCAAGCCTCTGCCTTTGGATCTGTCTCTTTTCTTAGCTGATCTCAAGCAGTCTCTAGGCTTCAAGAACTACCTCTGCGGACAACTCCCAGTTTTATATCTCTAGCCCAGACTTCTTCCCTAATTCCAGTCTCACACAGCTTCCTTTCTGTTCAATATTATATGGATGTCTAATAGGCATCTCAAACTCAATGTATCCTGTACAGAACTTCTGATTTTCCCCTTAAATAAAAACTATTAATCCCAGTATCTTCCCCATTTCAACGAATGACAATTCCATCCTTCCGAACTGCTCAAGTGAAAACCCTTGGTGTCATTCTTGACTCGTCTCTTCTTTCCGCATCCCCACAGCTAATCTGTAAAGAAGTTCTACTGGTTCTACCTTCATTCTTTATCCAACCTTTGGCCACTTCCCACTGCTTCCTCAAATGCTTTGTGAGATCTTTCCCCCACTCTTTGTTCTGGGCACACTGGCTTCCTGGCCATTTCTCCGACACTCCAGGCATACTCTCTCCTCAAGATCTGTGACACTGTTGATCCTCCATCAAAAATAGTCTTTCTCCAGAATATCCTCATAGATACCTTCAGGTCTTAGATTCAGAGTCATCTTCTCAGTGAGGCTCTGCCTGATTAGCCTATTTGAAATTGCCACCCCTACCTTCTTCCCAACATTCTCTACCTCTTGTCTCTACTTTTCTCCATAATACTTATCACCCTCTGAGGTATGTTTTACTCATTGGTTTATTGTCTGTCTCCCTCACTAGAAAGTCAGTTCCTTGAAGGTGTGGAATTTTGTTGGTGTTGTTCACCGAGGACAATGCCTAGCACCCTAGTAAATGTTCAATAGATAAAAGTTGAATGAATAAATAATAATGAGTATTTATGACTAACAAGGAAAAAAATATAATTAACAAGAACTTTCATAAAGGTTAGACTCAAGAGAAGCCACCATGCTTTTCCCCCTTTTGTGGTCCCAGCATCTAACAGTGTTTGTTATATTAAAGGCATTCAATAAACACTATTTGATTATTTATTAGAGAGACAGACTGAAGCTAGATTGCCTGTGTTCAAATCCCAGCCCTTTTATTTATCAGCTCTGTAACCTGGGGAAAAGCATTTAATTTCTCTGTACTTAGTATCTTCATAAAATAAGAATAAGTATAACAGTATAGGCATATCTTAGAGACAACACAGGTTCAGTTCCAAAGCACTGCAACAAAGCAAATATAAAGTGAGTCACATGAATTTTTTGTTTTTTTTTTAAATTAATTAATTAATTTTTTAAATTTTACTTTACAATACTCTATTGGCTTTGCCATACATCGACATGAATCCCCCACAGGTGAATTTTTTGGTTTTCCAGTGCATACAAAACTTACACACTATGCTGTAACCTATTGTATGCAATAACAATATGTCTAAAAAAATGTACATACCTTAATTGGAAAATTTAAGCCTTAAGGCTAAAAATGGCTACCCATCATCTGAGCTGTCAGCAAGTCATAGCAGTAACATCAAAGATCACTGATGACAGATCACCAAAACGAATATAATAATAAAGTTTGAACTATAGTGACAATTACCAAAATGTAACACAGAGACATGAAGTGAGCCAAAGCTGGGAAAAATGTTGCCAATAGACTTGCTTGAGCCGGAGTTGCCACAAAACTTCACTTTGTGAAAAACACAATAATCACTATGTGCAATGAAGTGAAGCACAACAAAATGAGACATGCCTGTAATTATACTTGGGGTTGTTTCGAGGATTAAATGAGTAAATATATTTAAAGCACAGTGGGACTTCCCTGGCGGCCCGGTGGTTTGGACTCTGTGCTTCTAATGAAGGGGGCACGGGGTCGATCCCTAGTCGGGTAACTAGTATCCTGCATGCTGTGCAGTGTGGAAAAAAAAAAAAGGCATAATAACTGTTAGATGAAGATGATGATACTGGGCCCATGAAACTCATCATGAAATAAGAATATTCTGAATAAGCTACCTAAGATTTTTAAATGTATAAAAGTTACATGAATTTAATCAAGTAAGCAAATGATAGTATTTTATTCCCCAACTGCAAAATTCATAAGTAACTACTACAACCTCCATGATAAAATCCAAACTTCCAGCACTCAAGGCCTTTTATAATTTGTATCCTACATAGAACTTTGAAAGTCAACAGTTTTTTTTTTTTTTTTCAAAGAACAAGGTAAGGAATTTTCCAGAAATGTGTGATGATAAATAATGCCTCCTACTTTTATAGCATCATATGATTTTCAGAGAGCTTTTACATAGCTAATTTGTAACCATGACCACATTAAAAAAGAAACCCAGACAGACATTATTATCTTCATTTTGCAGATAAGGAAAGCAAGATTCAAAGAGAAAAAGAGATTTGTTTGAGGTTTCGTAGCTGGCAATTGATGTAACCAGGATCACCAAAATGATCAAATTGATACTGAATTCAGGATTGCTTCCACCACAACCTTCTATTGTTAAATGCTGAATTTAATGAGTGACTGTTGTATCCCTATCAATGTTTAGGACATGCTAGGCATATGGCAACCCACTCCAGTACTCCTGCCTGGAAAATCCCATGGACAGAGGAGCCTGGTAGGCTGAAGTCCATGGGGTCGCTAATTGTCAGACACAACTGAGCAACTTCACTTTCACTTTTCACTTTCATACATTAGAGAAGGAAATGGCCACCCACTCCAGTGTTCTTGCCTGGAGAATCCCAGGGACGGGGGAGCCTGGTGGGATATATATCTATATCTATATATCTTTTGCTCTGGCTTACCAGAATTGTCATAGAAAAAGAAAATTCATACCATTTATCAGAAAGTAAACAAAGCCCTGAATCTTGCTAACTTTTTTATAAAAATTGTATCAGGACTTTTCAAAGGTACAAAAGCTACCTTAGATTTCTATTGATATTCCTATTTATTATATGTTTTTCTAATCGGAAGATATCTGGTATTATTTCTAGGAGTTCTGCAAGATTATTGTCTGGGTTTTATGACCTGAGTTGTCATTTTCTTTACTGTGTGTGTGTGTGTCCCATGCTGCTGGTCCATCAGGGATGACCCTGAGTCATTTTCTTTTGAACCAAAGAATAAATCATCAGATCTTATACAATCTGCATTTCCTTCTATATGTATGATTCCAGCCTCTCTTCCATATTTGAAGGGTCCAAGAGATTTGGCTTTAATTTTTCTTGCATTAGAGTTTCAAATCTTATGCTTTAACATTCCATTGCTACTCCTAACATTTTTATAGGTATCATATAGAAAATATGAACTAAAAAATATAGGAAAGAGCATGATATTTATATTCAAGACCTTATGCTTGAAAATAATCACATTTCTAGCTGAGCTATAAGCAACAGCCTTTGAAGAATTTAGCAGATACTATAGAATAGAATTTTATCTTTCCTATTTCAACCACATCAAGCTCAGAAACACCCAGAGAATCTCTTGTTTTTCTAAGCCTGCTATGAAGAGGCATCAGAAACAAAAACTTTCTGGAAGAAAAAAGTAAACAAAATAAGTTTAGCCTTCTGGATTGTTGGGAAATTTAAGAGAGCGAATACAGCCTTTTGTGTCACTTGTGTGCTGTGGTTGATCTTGTAAAAGGGCTGGAGGTGTTTCCTTCCACTGGCTACATCCTTGCTGATGCTCCTGTGAAGATCATGCCTTGTCGAGGGAGCTGCCCCAGTGAAATTAACCTGCAGGTTTTAAAACATTAAAAACCAGGAAACTCACTTTCCTCGGCCTCTTCTCCCTGACCTCCATCAAGAACATATGATGAAAAGCGTGGTCCAATAAGGTTGGAGGGACACACCCAATGTCCACATTTAGTGGACACCATATCCAGACGTTGGGGAGAGAGCACATTTATATTGTGGTACAGGCTGCTCATGTAAACTGTTATTTTCTGGCACCTACGCACTAGGGCGGGAGTCCAAACTTGTGAGTGGGCAGAGAGCCATGCCAACAGATGGGCACAAGGATGACAGCCAAGGGACTATGTATGTGCATCAAGTATAGGTGTTGAGAACAGGGATTCCAACTGAGAAGATCAGAATGACTCCCTGTCTCTAGTTTACGGTTAAAAGCTTGTCAATTCATGCCTTGTTTAATATAAATGGACTGGAATTCCAGAGAATTGACAGGTTTTGATGAAATCTTCCATTTATTTTTATTTTTTCTCTGAAAAAATATAAAAATAACTTGAACATCAGCAGGATATGGTTTGCTGGCATTTTGTGAGTAGAAAATGTTTCCCTTCTCCAGAAGTTTCCATGATTATTAAAGTTTCTCTTTAAGAAATATAGAATCGGACACTTTTATAGAAGTAACTCATGAGTTTCTCTTAAACTCTCAACATGCATTCAATTCTATCATTTCAATGTCACATATAATCCTCTAGTAAATTTACCCTAACAGATCGATGAAATTGAATTTCCTAATTTAATCATCTGTTAAATCTCAAAAATGCCTGAGATCCACTCTACTTTGTCTTTGACATGGGAAAGATCATTCAGTTCAATTCAGTTCGGTCACTTACTCATGTCCCACTCTTTGCAACTCCATGGACTGCAGCATGGCAGGCCTCCCTGTCCGTCACCAACTCCCGGAGTTTACTTGAACTCATGTCCATTGAGTCAGTGATGTCATCCAACCATCTCATCCTCTGACATCTCCTTCTCCTGCCTTCACTCATTCCCAGCATCAGGGTCTTTTCAAATGAGTTAATTCTTCACATCAGGTGGCCAAATATTGGAGTTTCAGCTTCAGCATTAGTCCTTCCAATGCATATTCAGGACTGATTTCCCTTAGGAGGGACTGGATGGATTTCCTTGTAGTTCAAGAGATTCTTAAAAGTCTTCTCCAACACCACAGTTCAAAAGCATCAATTCTTCAGTGCTCAGCTTTCTTTATAGTCCAACTCTCACATCCATACATGACCACTGGAAACACCATAGCTTTGAGTAGATGGACTTTGTTGGCAAAGTAATGCTTCTGCTTTTTAATATGCTGTCTAGTTGGTCATAAATTTTCTTCCGAGGAGCAAGCATCTTTTAATTTCATGGCTGCAATCACCATCGGAAGTGATTTTAGAGCCCCCAAAATAAAGTGAGCCACTGTTTCCACTGTTTCCCCACCTATTTGCCACGAAGTGATGGGACCAGATGCCATGTTCTTAGTTTTCTGAATGTTGAGTTTTAAGCCAACTTTTTCGCTCTCCTCTTTTACTTTCATCAAGAGGCTCTTTAGTTCTTCGCCTTCTGCCATAAGGGTAGTGTCATCTGCATATCTGAGGTTATTAATATTTCTCCCGGCAATCTTGATTCTAGCTTGTGCTTCATCCAGTCCAATGTTTCTCAGATGTACTCTGTATATAAGTTAAATGACCAGGGTGACAATATACAGCCTTGATGTACTCCTTTTCCTATTTGGAACCAGTCTGTTGTTCCATGTCCAGTTCTCACTGTTGCTTCCTGACTTGCATTCAGATTTCTCAAGAGGCAGGTCAGGTGGTCTGGTATTCTCATCTCTTTAAGGACTTTTAAGAGTTTGTTGTGATCCATACAGTCAAACGTTTTGGCATAGTCAATAAAGCAGAAATAGATGTTTTTCTGGAACTCTCTTGCTTTTTTGATGATCCAGGGGATGTTGGCAATTTGATCTCTTGTTCCTCTGCCTTTTCTAAAACCAGCTTGAACATCTGGAAGTTTACAGTTTACATATTGTTGAAGCTTGGCTTGGAGACTTTTGAGCATTACTTTACTAGTGTGTGCTGCTGCTGCTGTTATGTCACTTCAGTCGTGTCCGACCCTGTGCAACACCCATAGACAGCAGCCCACCAGGGATGGGTGCAATTGTGTGGTAGTATGAGCATTCTTTGGCATTGCTTTTCTTTGGGATTGGAATGAAAACTGACCTTTTCCAGTCCTGTGGCCACTGCTGAGTTTTCCAAATTTGCTGGCATATTGAGTGCAGCACTTTCACAGTATCATCTTTCAGGACTGAAATAGCTCATCTGGAATTCCATCACCTCCACTAACTAGCTTTGTTCATAGTGATGCTTCCTAAGCTCCACTTGACTTTCTATTCCAGGATGTCTGGCTCTAGGCTGGTGATCACACCATTGTGATTATCTGGGTTGTGAATATCTTTTTTGTATAGTTCTTCTGTGTATTCTTGCCACCTCTTCTTAGTATCTTCTGGTTCTGTTAGGTCCATACTGTTTCTGTCCTTTATTCTGCCCATCTTTGCATAAAATGTTCCCTTGGTATCTCAAATTTTCTTGAAGAAAGATCATTCAGAGGGGTACTTTCTTAGTGTTTTGAGTTTTCTTTTCTAAAAATAATTTCAAAATCTTAAATCATAAAGTCATATAATTTGAACTATAAATGGGAGGCGAGGAGATTCAGACAATCATGTGGCTCATGTTACTTCTCTAGGCTTTTCCCCAAGTAATAAAATTAGGGAATTGGACTAGACCATCTCTGAGGTCCTCTCCAGCTACCAAACTCTCTATTTCTAATAGAAACAAATGAAATGGTGCTGTTCTTTCAAAATAGGAATAAAAATTCCTAGCGGAAGTCTCCTTGTGGCTATTATGATTCCCAAAAGAGGCAGGGCACAAAGATTCCCCCTATGTAACCCAAGCTGTCCTGGAGTCCTAAGATTTTTAGAGACAAGGAAGTCTAGATTCATCCTCACTCTTTCAAAGGCCATCAGAAACAAATCCTCCTAATTATCCAGAACATCTCCATAAAAATAAATGTTGCTGGGAATTCTCTGGTTGGTGGTCCAGGGGATGCTAGTTCCATCCCTGGCTGGGATCCCACATGCCCTATGGCCAAGAAACCAAAACATAAAAGCAATATTGTAACAAATTCAATAAAGGCTTTAAAAAATGTTGTTGCTTGAGAGAGCATACTATATGGTTTTGGAATCTCTGAAAACATCTCTGATGCTGTGAGGCACAGTTTGTAAACCAGGATTTTAAATAATAACGCTGTAATTATAAAGTGTATATACTGGCGTACAAACTAGTCAATTAGTAAGAATCCAACAAAACATAATTTTGTAAAAAAAATTTTTTATGCATTCTTTTAAAATTTTTAAAATGATTCTTAAGAAATTAAGTTTGAAATATTGAGATTCACTTGACATTTCTTAATAAATTAAAACTCCTATATCTGTAGAAAAAAATTTAAAAATTTTGTATTGAGGAATAGTGTAACAGAAAGGACCATGTATCATAAAGGTGTAGTCCATGAACTTTCATCAACCGAATATACCAGTGTAAAGAGCAACAGATCAAGAAACAGAACATCATCACACCGCAAGAGTGACTCTCTTCTAGTCACTACCTCCTCAGTCCCAACCACTGTGGGGACTTCTATCAACATAAAGTAGCTTTGATTGTTTTTGAACTTTATGTGGAATCATAGCAAATACTCTTTTGTGTCTTTTTCACTCAGTACTTTGAGCTATATACTGAAAAGAAGATTTCCTGGGTCATAGGGTGTGCAGATGGTTCAGCTGTAGCAGAAAGCAGTGTTTCCTCAAATAATTGCAACCGATGTACATATCTATCATTCTGTGAGAGTCCCTATTGCTTCACTCCCCTTAGTATTATGGGACTTACCATTTATATACCCATTTGAATGCAGAGTTTGAAAGAATAGCAAGGAGAGACAAGAAAGCCTTCCTCAGTGATCAATGCAAAGAAATAAAGGAAAACAATAGAATGTGAAAGACTAGAGATTGCTTCAAGAAAATTGGAGATACCAAGGGAACATTTCATGCAAAGATGGGCACAATAAAGGACACAAATTGTATGGACCTAATAGAAGCAGAAGATATTAAGAAGAGGTAGCAAGAATACACAGAACTATACAAAAAAGATCTTCACGACCCAGATAATCACGATGGTGTGATCACTCACCTAGAGTCAGACATCCTGGAATGCAAAGTCAAGTGGCCCTTAGGTGGTATCTCTACGAACAAAGCTAGTGGAGGTGATGAAATTCCAGTTGAGCTATTTCAAATCCTGAACGATGATACTGTGAAAGTGCTGCACTCAATATGCCAGCAAATTTGGAAAACTCAGCAGTGGCCACAGGACTGGAAAAGGTCAGTTTTCATTCCAATCCCAAAGAAAGGCAATGCCAAAGAATGCTCAAACTACCACACAATTGCACTCATCTCACAGGCTAGCAAAGTAATGCTCAAAATTCTCCAAGCCAGGCTTCAGCAATAAGTGAACTNCCTAAAGATCAGTCCTGGGTGTTCATTGGAAGGACTGATGCTGAAGCTGAAACTCCAATACTTTAGCCACGTCATGGGAAGAGTTGACTCATTGACTCTGATGCTGGGAGAGATTGGGGGCAGGAGGAAAAGGGGATGACAGAGGATGAGATGGCTGGATAGCATCACTGGCTCGATGTACATGAGTTTGGGTAAACACCGGGAATTGGTGATGGACAGGGAGGCCTGGCATGCTGCATTTCATGGGGTTGCCAAGAGTGGGACATGACTGAGTGACTGAAATGATGTTTATCTCACACTTCTGCAACTTTTCTGAAATTTGTTTATTAGCTCTAGTATTTTTTTTCTTTTTGATACAGTCTTTTGAAATGTTTTTATATATAAGATCACGTCATTGTGAACAGATAGTTTTACTTCTTCCTTTCCAATTTGGATGCCATTTATTTCTTTTTTTGTATGAGCTCTGACTAGAACTTCTAGCACACTGTTGAATAGTAGTGATTGAAACAGGCATCCTCATAGTGTTACTGATCTTACAGGGAAAATTTTCAGTCTTTCCCCATTGAATATGATGGGAGCAATGGGTTCTTCACAAATGCCCTTTATCATTTGAGGAAGTTCCCTTCTCTTCCTAGCTTTTTTGGAAACAGGGCTTTAGATTTTGTCCAGTGCTTTTTCTGTATCAACTGAGATGATCATGTAATGTTTCACCTTCATCCTATTAATGTGGTATGTTTTGTTCATTCATTTTCTTATGTTGAACCACGTTTGCATTTCTTGGATATTCCCCACATTGTCATACTATATAATCCTTTAAATATGCTGCTAGATTTGATTTGCTAATATTTTGTTAATGATTTTTAAATCAATGTTTATAAGAAATATTGGTCTGTAGTTTTCTTTGCAGTATTTTTTTCTGGTTTTAGTATCAGAGTAATTCTTTCTTATTATGAAATGTTTCTTCTTTTTTCAGAAGAATTTGAAAATAATTGGTATTATTTCTTTAAATATTTGGTAGCATCAATTGATTATAATTTGCACTTCTCTATTGTCTGAAGAAGTTGAACATCTTTTCATAAGCTTATTGGCCATTTTTATATCATCTTTCGTGAAAGTCTGTTCAAGATTTTTGTCCATTTTCCTATTGGTATCTTGTCCTTTTCTTGATTTGTAGAAGTATTTACATATTCTGGATGAGCCCTTTGTCAATATGTGTATTGTTTTATCTTCTCCCATTCTATAGTTTGCCTTCTCATTCTCTTAAGGGTCTCTTTTGATGAACAAAATTCTTAATTTTAATATAGTCCTATTTGTCATTTTTTATTTTTTGGTTAGCCCTATTTGTATTGTGATTAAGTCATCTTTGCCTACTCCAATGCCATGAATATTTCTCCTGTGCCTTCTTCTAAAAGCTCTGTAATTTTCCCTTTAATAAGCAATCTACCTGGAACTTAATTTTTGTGTCAGGTGTGGAGCAAGGGTAAAGATTTTTTTCCCCTTATATATCCAGCCAGTCCAGCACCAACCCTTTCCCTACTAGCCTGCAGTGCTACTTTGGTCATAAGTTAGATAACCGTATATGCACAGGCCTTTTTCTGGATTCTTTATCCTGTTCTGTGCTGTGGTTTGTCTGTCTATGCAGGAATACCTAATACATTTTCTTAATGTATTTTCCTAGGACTTATATTACAAAACTGTTTTGTAATATAAGTTATATGAGATTTGTATATAAGTTATATAAGTTTTGTAAATATATATACTTATACATATATATATACTTATATATATATATAAGTCCTAGGATCTGACAGTGAAATTCCTCCAACCTTGTTCTTTAAGATCGCCTTGGGTAGTCAGCACCCTTTACCATTCCATATTAATTTTAGAATCAGCTTCACAATTTCTACAAAGCAAAAAGGGAAAACTTACTGGGATTTTGATTGGGAGTGTAAGAGAGTTCCAGAAAAACATCTATTTCTGCTTTATTGACGATGCCAAAGCCTTTGACTGTGTGGATCACAATAAACTATGGAAAATTCTGAAAGAGATGGGAGTACCAGACCACCTAACCTGCCTCTTGAGAAATCTGTATGCAGATCANGAGTGAATTCCGAGAGATGGTGATGAACAGGGAGGCCTGGCGTGCTGCAATTCATGGGGTCGCAAAGAGTAGGACGTGACTGAGCGACTGAACTGAACTGAACTGAACTGAAAACACAGCAAGTACATGTTCTGTTCAGTTCTCCAGGCTCTCAGACCAACTTTTGTAAAGTTAAAGAGGGATATCCCTGAAGAGTTTGTGTAACATGAAAGCACAAAGAATGCCCACCATCCATCAGGTACCATGTACCTGCATCTTTCTGGAGTTATACCCATGGTTCCCCATTTGGTGACGTCCAGGGACCTTCAAAACTGAACAGAAGAACATCAAAGTCAGGGTACGGAGAACAAGTTTTTATTGATTTCACCCTCTGGTCAGTGTGCACACAGAGCAAGGGCTTGAAAGATTCGTCAGCTTGATGCAGTTTTCACCACATGAGTGAATGTTGTCATTGTTCCGGGAAGAAATCAACCACTGCCACATGCCTGCTTCATAAGGCACCCTGCTGGACCCCGTGAGAAAATGCCACAGAAACCTGCTCGGAGCCCCTACAGACCACCTGAGGGCCCAGAGAGATACTGGGATGCCATCAGCCAAAGGAGGCCTGGGCGGATGCGTCTGCAGACACCAGGGCAGACTTCGGGAGGGAACTCTTATACGAGTTGCTTATTTGATGCCAGCCAAAGTCCAAGGGCTTCCCAGGTGGCTCAGTAGCAAAGAATCCTCCAGCCAATGCAGAAGATTCAAGAGACCAGGTTTGACCCCTGGGAAGGGATCCCCTGGGAGAAGATCCCCTGGGGAAGGAAATGGCAACCCACTCCAGTATTCTTGCCTGGAGAATCCCATGGACAGANTTGAGAGTCCCTTCGACTGCAAGGAGATCCAACCAGTCCATTCTGAAGGAGATCAACCCTGGGATTTCTTTGGAAGGAATGATGCTAAAGCTGAAACTCCAGTACTTTGGCCACCTCATGCGAAGAGTTGACTCACTGGAAAAGACTCTGATGCTGGGAGGGATTGCGGGCAGGAGGAGAAGGGGCCGACTGAGGATGAGATGGCTGGATGGCATCATGGACTCGATGGATGTGAGTCTGAGTGAACTCCAGAAGATGGTGATGAACAGGGAGGGAGGCCTGGCATGCTGCGATTCATGGGGTCGCAAAGAGTCGGACATGACTGAGCGACTGAACTGAACTGAACTGTGCTGTTTATAGGGCTTTGGAAGCTGAAAATAAAAAGGGGACAATCTAGAATTTGGGGACAAGATGAAAAGAAACATTGTTCATTCAATGAATATTTGTTTGGTGCCTGATTCCAGCCATGCCCTCTGTGAGGTGTGGTGGTATGTGGAGCTACAGTGGTAACCAAGACACAGTACCTCCACATGAGGAACATTCTGCTGCTGCTGCTGCTAAGTCACTTCAGTCGTGTCCGACTTTGTGCGACCCCATAGACAGCAGCCCACCAGGCTCCCCCATCCCTGAGATTCTCCAGTCAAGAACACTGGAGTGGGTTCCCATTTCCTTCTCCAGTGCATGCAAGTGAAAAGTGAAAGTGAAATCACTCAGTCGTGTCCGACCCTCAGCAACCCCGTGGACTGCAGCCTACCAGGCTCCTCCATCCATGTGGTTTTCCAGGCAAGAGTACTGGAGTGGGGTGCCATTGCCTTCTCCCAGGAGCATTCTAGTGGATCTCTAAATTCCACACTGACACTCTCCATAGTACTGATGCCATTTGTGTGTTGCTTGTTAATCATGTGTTGTTGATAATGGGTGAGATTAGACTGAGGCATTTTCTGATCATTTGTAAATGTCTTCCGGATGAAAATGAGTGCTTTCCAAATCCTCATGAGATTCACTTAAGAAACAGAAACTTGAAGTTTAATATGTGCCACTGAGAATTTCATAGATTTTAATTCTCATGACAATATCACCCAACAATGAGATAAAATGTTATTATCCCTATTTTTTTAAATCTGTTTTATTTTTTTTTATTTCACTTTATTTTACTTTACAATACTGTATTGGTTTTGCCATACATCAGCATGAATCCGCCACGGGTGTACATGAGTTCCCAACCCTGAACCCCCCTCCCACCTCCCTCCCATACCATCTCTCTGGGTCATCCCATTGCACCAGCCCCGAGCTTCCTGTATCCTGCATCGAACCTACACTGGCGATTCATTTCTTACATGATATTATACATGTTTCAGTGCCATTATCCCAAATCATCCCACCCTCTCCCTCTCCCACAGAGTCCAAAATTATCCCTATTTTTACAGATGAAGAAACTGAGTCTTAGAGCAGCTGAGTACTTTAACCAAGACCATACAAGTGTACTACAGATCTAGTAGCCAAAGCCAGTGCTCTTAACCGCTACAAATCAAAAATAGAAATGATATAAAATTATTTATCCTTGTGATTCAGTTTCTTGCAACATGGCTGCATGTGCAAAGTTATAACAGGAGAGCCATGACATAAACAGTCTTATTGGTCCAGACGGTGAAAAATTTGCCTGCAATGAGGGAGACCCGGGTTGAATCCCTGGGTCAGGAAGATCCCCTGGGGAAGGGAATTGCTACCTACTCCAGTATTCTTGCCTGAAGAATTCCATGGACAGAGGAGCCTGGCAGGCTACAGTCCATGGGGTCGCAGAGAGTAGGACACGACTGAGCGACTAACACAAAGATAGGCATGTATGAATTTGTTGGTGTTTCTGCAGTGCTCTGGGGGGTAGATGACAGAAAAATTAGAGTGATTGGGAACCTGGCCTAGCCAGGATGGGGCTGAACGGAGTAAACAACCAAGCAATTTTGAAGGATGGAACTTTGGTAATACATAGTGCAGTTAACTATGGCCACCTGGCATGAAGTGCTATTATACTTCATATGAGGCACTGAGAAATCCAGGGCTTTTCCCCAAAATACAGCATGGGATGTTTAAGAATTCAAAGATATGATGAATTCAAAGACTGCAGGGTAGAACTGGTGCTTCCAATGGTATGGGAGAGCTTAAAGAAAGAAAATAGACTTTATCAAGGACTCAAACAGGGACTTTCTATGATTATTCTTAAAGAATCTCTTAGATATTGTGTAGCAGAGCTGATAGACCTCAAAATAAATGCTGAGATTACTGAAAATTGAACATCCACTTAAATCTTGTGAGTTATCTAATTTCAGTACCAGGTGAAGTTCCAACCTCACTAGATTGCTCATATTCAAGTTAAGGCTCTGAATAAGCAAATAGGACTTGAGGACCGGAGTATGAATACATGGGAGGATTAGACTCAGTATATACTGAAACTCCAACTCCATGGAGTTTCCCTTGCTAATTACAGCAGATAAGATTCTGCTTGCCTTGCTTGAAAACTCCGTAAAGACTTGATCTGGTGAGAAATATTTTCCTCATACCTTACCTCCACCACCCATCATTGTCTGTCTCCTATCTCTCTATCTAGACATATAGCTACATATACATGTGGTTATATGTTTATGTGTGTGTATATATATATATATATATATATATAATTATGTACACTTACATATATATTAATAACTACACACATTTATACCTATGTAAATATATCTAGTTATGTAAACATATTTTATATATATATATATATATATATATACACATTGGCAGGCAGATTCTTTACCACTGTGCCACAGGGAAGGGTCTAAATATATATATAAGTAACTACATATGTAGTATATGAAATACATATACTAGTATATAGAATACATATAGTATATAATAAAACATATTATATATACCCTAGCATACCAGGGGGTCGCTAGGAGTTGGACATGACTAAGTGACTTCACTTTCACTTTTCACTTTCACGCATTGGAGAAGGAAATGGCAACCCACTCCAGTGTTCTTGCCTGGAGAATCCCAGGGATGGGGGAGCCTGGTGGGCTGCCGTCTACGGGGTCACACAGAGTCGGACATGACTGACATGATTCAGCAGCAGCAGCAGCAGCAGCATGCCTTGGAGGAGATATGTGATAATAACAAAATCCAGTAAAAGTGATAATGACTACATATCAGAAGAATTGTAAAATTATGCTAATTTATATTTGTAAACTTTAGAAACTGATTCTGAGAATGTTAGGCTAAGTCTAAGGGACAGAATTTTAAGTCAGACTGAATTTATTGGGTGTGCGAATGCCAGCAGCTAGGATTGGGTCTAATGCTTTGCCCAGTTGGTTGACTGAAACCTGGCTGAATAAAGTTGAGATGCCAAAAATTTCTTGATATAATGTCAAAGAAACAATACAAAAAGCAGAGAGATAAAATGTTGGAGTGGATCCATTAGGGAGAGGCTGCTCCCCCCACTCCCAACTGTGTACCCGTAGAGGGTCCAGAGACACTCCTTGGTGAAGGGGGTACCAACACTGAAGAACAAGCACACAGACATTGTACTGGCTCTTCAGTGTAGCCTGGGGATGTGTTAGCTAAAATGGTTCAATCCCCAGTGAACTTGCAATGGGCATTCCAAGGTCCCACAGCAGGGTCACCAGGGCAAGGTGTGTGTGGCAGTAGAATGGGAGTGGTAAAAAGAGTGAAGCCTACAAGAATCTTTGTTAGCAGCTATTTCAGTATTCAGTCCCGTGAACCAAAATGGATGGTCAACCCCTTAAAGGACTATTTGATGAAATAACCAACAATTAATGAGTCTGGTGAATGACAGTTGCTCTGAGCCTTGGCACTGGGGGTTCAGAGCCATTGACCTGATTTCTGAACCTGAGTTGGTTCAGTGACCCCGAGAATCTGCACTGAACGGGGAGTGGGGACCTACGGAGGAAAATCCTATCACAACAACACACATAGGTACTGTGAATCTTCCTTCTGGATTTCCCCAACAGTACCTGAAGGTCATTGTTCACGGGAAGAGTACATTGTAGAGGCAAATACCTAGATGTTTTGGGGGGATTATTGGAAACTGGCTGAGAACTAATACATTCCTGAATGAAACTGGTTTATAGGATAGAGATTATTCCCTTGCTGCCTTTAATCTTAGCAGAAATACAGCCTTCTCTGAGCACCCTAAAGTACAAACACCTCCCTATCTGCTTTCCTTGACTGATGTTTTGCTCCATAGAATTTATTGCCATCTAAGGGTCTATATTATTTGGTTAGTTAATTTATTGTTACCTTCTTTTAGAACATAAACTCCAGGAAGACAGGGCTTTTTGTCTATTTTGTTCCTCGCTGTGTCCCTAGAAGCCAGAACGATGACTTTCATAGGACAGATACCTACGATATAGTTACTGAATAAATAAAAATGAGAAATAAAGTTTTGATCTGTGTTCATCTCTGTAGGCCCAGTAGGACTCTGATTTCACTTATCTGTTGCTAAGAGCATAAGGAATAGATGAATAGATGAAGCGAAAGACTGAAAGAATGACTCCTTGTCGTAGTAATAGCAAGAGCTATGACGGTAGAAAGAGCCACAATTAGACCCCTTGGAGCATTTCCTGTGTATCCCCCTATACCAACAAGTCACCAAAAAGAAAGCCCCATAACTGAGGGGTCACAGAGATAAAGATTTTCATAACAAACCTATCAGATGCAAAGACAGGATTCTTTTTACATCACCATTTAAGTCACCTGTATAGTCAGTGAAGCTGATACATGTTTGCAAAAGACAGCATATTATAAAAAAAATTTAATTCAAACAAAAACATAAGAGAAGTATTACAGTGAGCTGATATACATGGAATTCACTTATGCATCACCCAAAAGTAATTGGCCTTATGGGAAATTCTTTAGGCACGAATACCAGAATGGGTTGCCGTTCCCTTCTCCAGAGGATCTTTCTGACCCAGTGATCGAACTCAGGGCTCCTGCATTGCAGGCAGATTCTTTACTGTCTGAGCCACCAGGGAAGCCCAAGACACTGAGCTGGTACCCATGGAATTCACTTATGCATCACTCAGAAGTAGCTGACCTTATAGAATGATGGAATGATGACACATGTTCTAAATAGACTGCTGTGCTTCCTCATGGGATACAGCAAACCAGCAACCAATTTTCCCACAGCCAACCAGGTGAAATATAGAACTGAGCAGATGCTTATCACTCATTTTTGTCACCAACTATCTGGACTCTTTCTCCATATTTCTAGAACTCCTCACTTTATGAGACATAAAAATGAGAAACACTTTTTTTTTTCACCTAAGTGAGAGCTTAGTGCTGCAGCCCATGAGGTCACATAAAGTTGGACACGACTGAGCAACTGACCTGAACTGAACTAAGTGAGAGCTGTCAGTCAGATGCATCTATCAGTTCAAAGTCCTGGGAATTAGCAATACAAAAGACGCAAGGGGTGTGGTGTTCTGGTGACAGATGCCAGCTGGTGGCTGTTTCCTCAACCAACAATGAGCACTAGTTCCAGCAGGACCCTCCTGTGCCCACCCAGGGACAGGATCTGTGCCCAGCTGTGCTGTGTGCCATGAGCTATTCTGCGGAGCAGTGCTGTTTCCTGGCTGAGCGGCCACCAAGCAGTAGTGTGCTGGAGTCAGGTTTCCCTGCTTGTAAAAGGTAATCGCTAAAGTTTCAGGAAATTTGTAAGCCAGTCATGAAATGTAATGTTGAATATTAAATTATATAATATAAACTCACAATTAAATAAACTATCTATAAAACAAAGTAATATACTCTCTTACATTTCTAGCACATTTCTTCCTGATTTCATGTTCAGTGACATCACACTGGAAGCTCGGACATCAATCATCATAGGAATATCTACACCGTGGAATTTGGCAAACACCACAAATTGAGGCTTGATTTATTATTTTGTTGTCTAGAATTTGATTGTCTAAAATTTAACTGATGGAAAAAAATGTTAATACAAATTAGACTTAAAAGTGTGTTATGTTTATAACCATTACTTGTAAATAGCAGAGAAATTTAACAAAACATATTTTTCTCAGAGAGCTGTAACAGGACATTATCTTTGCAGTAGCACGTAACAAAATTCTCTACAATGAGACTACAATGTCAAAGGGAGGGCAGGACTCTGTCTTTCATTCTGAAGCTAAGCCTCAGCTTGTAACAAGAACATTCCAATGCTTTGAACAGTAGTTCAATTTCTGTTCAAAACTGTTCATCTTTTTATATGTCTTGATTTAATGGCAACATCTTTTCCACATCTTATTTTATACACCCAGTGTCCCTAAATGCATGTTTATATTTTGACATGGTACTAGTGTGCCTATTTTTGAGGAATTTAGCTACTCTATTAAAAGTCACAAGCATTTATTGAGTACCTGCTACTTACAAAACAACTGCTGAAAAAATAAAGATAAAGTTTTATGTGGTCCTTGAAGAATTTTATCATTCAATACTAGAGGTGACCTATACACAACAGCTGTAATTCAAATGAAATGTTAGGGGACCATGGTGGTCCAATGGTTAGGACTCTGTGCTGCCACTGCAGGGGGCCCAGGTTCGATCTCTGTTCAGGGAACTAAGGTCCTACATGTGCAGGGGTGTGCCCAAATGTGACAAGTAAAAATAAAATAAAAGGTTAAACAACAACAACAAAAATGTTAGAAAACATAAAACATGTTCAAATTGCTGGGTAACATGGTAACAATTAACCAGTTATGCCATCTATAACAATAAACCAAGCTTTATAATGAGTATCATCCAAATAAAAATCTTAATTGCTCTTTTAAATGTGAGAAGGAGTCAGACAGACCTGGGCTTGAGAAGTTCCTCAGCAACTTGCTTTTGATGTGTACCTAACTGGTTAATCATTCAGTCTGGGAGGCAGGACCTCTTAGGACTGATATGGACTAAGGGGTTCATTACAGGGAGTAGATATTACACAAATGTGGCGGAAGATGTGATAGCAAAGGTCTGTGAAGGAGGGGGATAGTTGGAGGACCAGATAAAATTGCTAACCTTGGAACATGAATGGAAGCTGATGAAGGGCTCTCTTGAAGCCCAACTCCTCGGCTGGTGGCCCCAAAGTCACCTGCCTGCAGAGCAGCAAGGAAGGCAGGCAGGAAGGAAAGCTGACTACCAAGTGGTGGGAGGCAGGCACAGCGTATTGCCTTCACACCGTGTCTCTTGCTGCAGCTAATTCTTGCCTGGGATCAAGAGCATCTGAAGGAGGAGACTGACGGGCATTGAGGGAGCTGCTGAACTTCAAGACAAAAAGATGAGCCACCAAGGACATCGGCGACAGCTTGCTTTGAGGCTGATGGCTGCCGCTTCACTTCAAACCTTATACAGATTTCTCCAGAGCCAACTTTAGACAGGAACCACACAAGTGCAGAACTTCCCAGGTGTCTCAGTGGTAAAGAATCCATTTGCCAATGCAGGACATGCGGGTTCGATCCTTAGGTCAGGAAGACCCTCTGGAGAAGGAAATGGCAACCCACTCCAGCCTTGCCTGGAGAATTCCATGGACAGAGGAGCCCCGAGGGGTACAGTCCACGGGGTCCAGAAAGAGTCAGACATGACTTAGTGACTGAACAACAAATATAAGTACAGAAATTTGGGGGAAAATACTTTCAGTTTAGTTAAAACATTATCAAACCAATATACTATATTACCTCAAGTAAAACCCTGTTAGCTTTAGGTTCCTTATTTGTAAAAAGGAAATAATGGTATTTACCTGGAAGTGTTGTGAGGCTTTGTATGGTAAACATATTTTTTAAAAAACCCAACTCATTCCTTATTAATTCTCATTTGGGACTTCCATAGTGGTCTAGTGGCTAAGACTCCATGATCCCAATGCAGGGGGCCCAGGTTCCATTCATGATCTGGAAACTAGATTCCACAGCCCAGGGATCAAACCCAGGTCTCTCACAGGCAGATTCTTTACCATCTAAGCTACTACAGAAGCCCAAGAATACTGCAGTGGGTAGCCTATCCCTTCTCCAGGGGATCTTCCTGACTCAGGAATTGAACTGGGATCTCCTGCATTGCAGGCAGATTCTTTACCATCTGAGCTACCAGGGAAGCCCACCTACATGGCCCAGCTGGCCAAAAATAAGAATTTGCCCATGCCACAACTAAAGATCCCATGTGCCACAACTAAGACCTGGGCACAGCCAAATAAATAAATACACATAAAAGTTTTTTTTTAAATCTCATTTAACTGAGCATCTAATATTGTATATGGCAACACTCTCTGATTCTCTATTCCTTTTGAGGAACCCTAACCTCACTAATCCAAAAATCTTTTCTACTGTCCTCCTTCTCATATTATTTTTGCTGTCAGTTCCCACAGCAACTCACTTCACACTCAGTGTACCCCTAGATGAAGCATTATCTTAACTCTAAAAGGGCTACCCTTTCCATCAAGTCATGTCTGTCTGTACTCTTGACCTTCTCATCCCTTCAGATAGAACCTTGGGTTCATTGTCGAGTGTCCCTCTCCCTCTTTACCTACTTCCAGACATGACTAGGTTCTGTCAATTCCTTCTTTAAAGCGACTGTCAAGTGCTCCTTTCTTCCTTGTTCTCACTGCCACGACCTCTTCCTGACTCGTATCTGCTAGATAGTCTCCTTAACTCCAGTTTCTTTCTTGGATCCTGTCTGAATCCTACTCAGCTTCCTGATATCTCATTGTCCTGTGCTGATTAAGAACTTACAGTTGCTTGCTCTTGTCTGTTGTACTAAGTACTATGAAACAGTGAAAGTGTTACTCACTCAGTCATGCCCAATTCCTTGTGATTCCATGGACTATATGGCCTGCCAGGCTCCTCTGCCCATGGGATTCACCAGGCAAGTATACTGGAGTGGGTAGACATTCCCTTCTCCAGGGGATCTTCCAAATCCAGGGATTGAACCTGGATCTCCTTCACTGCAGGCAGACTCTTTATCATCTGAGCCACCAAGGAAGTCCATTAAGTACTATAATTAATGTCAAATCTTTTGATCTTTGAAGAACAATATGAAGAAAATGAACAGACAAGTGGAAATTTTCTCACACACACAAAATAGATAACCTGAATAGTATTATATTCCTTTGAAAAATAAATGTATAGCTAGAGACCTTAAAACAAAGGTAACTGGAGGCCCAGATGGCTTCCCTGGTGAACTCTACTAAATATTTATGGAAAAAATAATACTAATTCTACATAAATTTTCCAGGAAATAAAAGAGGAAGGAAGTCAGCATTACCCTAATATCAAAAGGAGAATAACTATTAGAAAAAAGAAAACTAAAGACCAGTATGTCTCATGAACATACACAAAAAACCCTCAACAAATATTAGCAAATCATACTCAGCAATATATAAAAGAGATAATACATCAAGACCAAATAGGTCTTGATGAATTTATACCACAAATTCAACTTAGTTTCAAAAATGTAAAAATCAATCAGTGTAAACTTAAACATACTCATATCAAGTCCCACACCTTGGTATTTATTTCAGAGAAATAAAGCATATGTCTATACAAAATTAGCCCACAAATCTCTATACAGTCTTTTTTTATAATCAACGAAAACTAGAAACAATCTAAATGTCCACCAGCTGGTGACTGAATAAACAGACTGTGGTATAACCATACAACAGAATATTATTTGACAATAAGAAGGAAAGAATTATCGATACATACATCAACATAGGTGCATCCAAAAATATTATCAGTTCAGTTGAGTTCAGGTGCTCAGTCGTGTCTGTCTCTTTGCAACNACATATATGTGTTAATATGCAATATTTGTTTTTTCTGTCTGACTTACATCGTTTGTATGACCGTCTCACATTTGTTCTCTGAGTCTGTTTCTGTTTTGTCAGTAAGTTCATTTGTATCATTTTTTTGTAGATTCCACATTTTAGTGATGTCATATGATGCTTGTCTTTCTCTTTCTTACATCACTAAGTATGATAATCTCTAGGTCCATCCATGTTGCTGCAAGTGGCATTATTTTGTTCTCTTTTATGGCTAATGTTCCATTGTATATACATGCCACATCTTCTTTATCCATTGCTCTCATGATGGACATTCCATGTTTTGGCTATTGGAAATAGTGCTGCAGTGAACACTGGGAAGCATGTGTCTTTTAGAATTATGGTTTTCTCCAGATATATGCCTAAGAGTAGGATTGCTGGATCATATGGGAGCTCTACTCTCTTAAACAAAGTCAATACTATTCTCCATAGTAGTTGTACCAATTTACATTCCCATCAGCAGTGTAAAAGGGTTCCCTTTCTCCATACCCTTTCCAGCATTTACTGTTTGTAGGCTTTTTGATGGTGGCCACTCTGACTGGTGTGAACTGATACCTCATTGTAGTTTTGATTTGCATTTCTCTAATAATAGTGATGNGCATTTTTCCATATTATTACTTTCCTATATGTGTATTTATGTATTTTTTTATTTTTACTAGTATATGAGTAGAATTTTTAAAAATCAAATAATATAAAAAGGTGGCCCCCTTGCCTTTTGTGGCTACTGGGCACTTAAAATACAGATTCTCCAAATTGAGGTATGCTGTAAGACTTAGTATGAGAAAAAGATTATAAAATATTTCCCTAATAATTTTAATGTTGATTACATATTTAAATGGTAGTATCTTGGGCTTTTGGGGTTAAATAGACTATAATGATATTACTGAAATTAATGTTGCCCGTTTAGTCTTCCTTTTATAATGTGGTTGCTTAAAAAATCAAAATTACCGTGTGGCTTGTAATATCCTACTACTGGATAGCAGTGCTCTCCGATGTATCATCTTCTCCATTCTGTTTTCCTTCTTTTATTATTCCATTTTCTTGAAAATTTCATCAGTTCCACATACCAGTATTTCTACTGAACTTTTAATAACAGCTGTCATCTTTTTAATCTCCAATTTTAATCTCCAAGAGGATTTTGTTGGCCTCTTAGTCTTCCTTTTACATAGAACATTTCATTTTTTTACAAGTACAGTACTTTCTCATCTCTCTGATTTTGTGATTCTAGTTCTCTTGACATTTTTTCCTTCTGTTTGTGCCATTCTAGTTTGCTACAAACTTCTTCATTCTCTTTGCTCTCCATGTTTCAACTTGGAGGCTTCCCTCTGGTAAAATAATTTTGGGCTATCCATTCAGTTCAGTTCAGTTCAGTTCAGTTGCTGAGTCGTGTCCGACTCTCTGCGACCCCATGAATCGCAGCACGCCAGGCCTCCCTGTCCATCACCAACTCCCGGAGTTCACTCAGACTCACTGTCCATCGAGTCGGTGAGGCCATCCAGCCATCTCCTCCTCTGTCATCCCCTTCTCCTCCTGCCCTCAATCCCTCCCAGCATCAGAGTCTTTTCCATTCAGTTCAAGAGGCACCAAAAAGTTGCCTGGAAATCCTGTGTACATTGGTTCATTGGTTGGCGGTCTTCACTGTGGGTTAATAAGATGGAAGGCTGAACTTTCTTTAAGAGACACCCATCACCGCCAAGTGTTAGTTTGTGGAGGCTTCTTCTCTGATATTTTTTCAAATTTCTCCAGAGAAGAATCCTCCAGACTGCTTGTCTTGGTAAGTAGTTAGGAAAAAGAGAGATGTTAGGAGTCAAATTATCACTTGCTAGTTAATCCCACTGTTTTCAGCACCTTACTCATCCGGGACCTCTTCGATACTTTTTCAAGTCCCGATGGTCTCAGGTTCAGTATCTCTAGAGAATAAATTTCTGTGTCTTGGAAAAGTAGAGGGCATCGCATTCCTGGGCGCTGAGATGGGAAAGAGGCTGCAGCCCATCCAACCCTGGGCTCCTGCAGTGCGCTTCCTGCGGTGCGCTCGGGGCCGGGGGCCTCCCATTTGGGGTGCCCTGTGTACTCCTTGGGTTGTCGCTTCTGCTACGTCTGCTTTTTCTGCTTTGCGTTTTTAGAAACGGGTGAAGTCTTTCATCTGCTGTTCTCTCTTGTCCCGTTTTGCTGTCCGTGTGGGTCAGTTTTTCAGTATGCCGCATTCTGTTTTTTCTTTGTTCGTGCCTGTGTTGGCTGTGCTCGGCCTTCGTTGCTGTGTGGCCTTTTCTTTAGCTTCAGGGAGCAGGGGCTGCTCCCTGGCTGTGATGCGTGGCGTTCCCGTTGCTGCGGCTTCTGTTGTTCCGGAACATGGGCTCTAGGCCCCACGGTAGTTGGAGGCGTCACTAGCTGCAGCTCGCAGGCCTCGTTGCCCGCTGGCATGTGGGATCTTTCCAGACCAGGGATCCCTGTGCCCTGCATTGGCTAGGATTCTTACCCACTGGCCCACCAGCGAAGTCCTATGTGGTATTTTCTTAGTGGGGTTTCCGTAAAGATCACATGTATAGCCAATTTTCTCATCTCTACCTGGAAGCCCTGTTTCTACCCTGAGCTCTAGTTATTTATTGCTTTTTATTTTTCTCCTTAAAGAGAGGCCAGAATGAAGGTCTGCTCTATCTTTTGAGTGTACCCTCTCAGCCCTCTTCCTGGCATCTGTGTGTCGCTTTTGGTATCCTGAGTGCTCCACAGACAAGGAAGACACTCTTGTAAATTATTTGTACTTTTAAATCTTACTGGCTCCCTGAATGTCTAGAAATAAGTCACTTTATCTCTCTGGGTCACAGATCTTAGACTAGAATCTGGTCTCTAGATAATTTCCAAAGACAGCTTTGACATAGAATCAACATGACTAGTTACTTTCTTAGTTTTTCAGCGTTTGCTAATGTGTATTTTATCATCACTGGGCATCTGATGTTGTAGAGACTTTGTAGGAACCTTTTGCTACAGAATAAAATTTAAATCCATCAAGAGAGACAATAATTAATCCTAGTTAAAGGGCTTATCGTCCCTGATCGGTAGTGGTGACCAAGTGCAGGAGTGAAAATGGAACAGGAATAGCAAGTGCGGTAGAAACAGTGCGTTCTCCCTGTCCTAGCTGCACAAGTCTTGGCACGAGATGTGGGAGGATGGAGAAGAAAGGTAAGGTGAGGCTACTGGAAGTTGTTTTAAAATGTACCCGGGATTTTGGGTTTATACCGATATGGCAAGGCCAATAGATCCAAAGATGATTGCCACTGAAAAGACAGTCTGTTAGAGTTCCTGCCACGCCATAGGGGACCACATAGGGAGGCACCAGGCTCACAAAGATGGAGGGGAAAGCCAGGACCGAAGACTTTTTTTTGGAGTGGTTTTTGAAATTTTATTTCATTGAACTATATTTGATTTACATTGTTGTGTTAATTTCCGCTGTATAGCAAAGAAATATAAATATATATATTCTTTTCCATCATGGCTTGTCACAGGATACTGAACACAGTTCTCTGTGCTCACAGTGGGATCTTGTTTTTCCATTCTGTATGTTTACCTGTTTGCACCTGCTGGTTGCAAGTCCCCAGGCCTTCTCTTTCCCAGTCTCCTCCCCCTCGGCAAGTCTGTCGTCTGTTGTCTGTGAATCTGCTTCATAGATAAGCTCGTTTGCGGCACATTTTAGATTCTGCATCTAAGCGATCTTCTGTATCATTTGGCTTTGACTTTTCTTAGTGTGATCATCTCTGAGTTATCCATGTTGCTGCAGATGGCATTATTTCATTCTTTTTTATGACTGAGTAATATTCTGTTGTACATTTGTGCTACATCTTTATCCATTCCTCTGTTGATGGACATTATGTTGCTTCCATGTCTTGGCTATCATGAATAGGCCTGCTCTGAACAGAGGGTGCGTGTACCTTTTCCACCTGTAGTTTTGTCTGGATGTATGGCCAAGAATGGGATGGCTGGATAGTATGGCAACTCTGTTTTTAGCTTTTTGAGGAACCTCCGTACTGTTTTCCATAGTGGCTGCACCAAATGGTCAAAACTCTTTATTGTGGTTTTTGCAGGAAGGAATAGGTGAGGCAGGGTAAGAAGCAGGTTCAGGATCGGGTAGTTTGATAGTCTGAATAATTGATAGCAGCCTCTGGTTTGTAAGAGTGGTCCCCAGTTGTCTATTACCTGGACCTGTGGTGATTAGGGCAGAAAATAATTGCCTGGTGTGTAACAGCCAAACAAGGGAAGTGGTTCGGGTTAAAGACTCTGGATTGGTCAGTTGGCATTTGAAAGATATGCTCCCCAGTGAGTTGCTTGCTGTCTCTTAAGAACTGACTAAGCTCTGGGAATGTCAGTCTCTCCCTAGTCAGCGAGGCCCCAGATGTCAGAGCATCAAAAATATAGAAAATAAGAAAATACAGGTAATACAAAAACAGTCAAAGACTGAGCTAAAGAGATAGAACGTCATGACGAAGCAGGCAATGAGGCAGGAGTGACACGGCTTTTGGTGGGAGTAGGGTGAAACTTGTAAGAACAAAGTTAGAAATGCTCTGTATTTGGGGAAACACTCACTGTAGCATCATATGGATGGAGGTAGACAAGGTGGAATGTATTGGTTAGATGCAGCTTTCTTATATAGCCAGGAGCCTGAGGCTATCGTGAAGGGCTGAGGCAGCCCCTCAAGGAAGCCACCCAGGGTCCAGGCTTCCTGTCGCTTCCTGTTCCGCCAGTCTTTACCTGTGGCTTTTGTTCACATGGTAGCCAGATCCACCTGCCTACCAGCACTGAGTCCAAGTCCCAAGCAGGAAGAAAGACAAGGTACAATGACAGAAGGCAAATTCCAGCTGACATTTTTCCTTTAATCTGGAATTCCCTTTCCTGGAACCCTACCTTATAGATTTCTGCTTACATTTTATTGGCCAGAACTGGGCCACTTGGGTTTACCCCAGGAAGCAAGAGTTCTGGGAGAGGTAATTGTTCTAACATTTACATTGCTGCCTCAAGCAACATTGAGATTCTAATGGTAATGATGAATCCATATATGAATAAATTCAATTTAACAGTGTCCATCAGACAGGGGAAAAGGAAATATGGGTTTTTCTCCTTCAACTAGATGAGAAAAATCACACAAAGGATTTTAGCACCATGCTTAGCTTAGAGTGTGTGTTCAAAAATAAAGAAGTTTGCTTCTGCTGCTACTCCTATTACTAACGTTAATAAAATGTATTACTTCATCATCCTGATTTTTCAGTCCCATTCTTTCAGGCTTCCCTGGTGGCTCAGATGATAAAGAATCTGCCTGCAATGCAGGATACCCAGGTTCGATCCCTGGGTTGGGAAGATCCCCCTAGAGAAGGAAATGACTACCCACTCCAGTATTCTTGCCTGGAGAACTCCATGGACAGAAGAGCCTAGAGGGTTACAGTCCATGCGGTCGCCAAGAGTTGGACATGACTGAGTGACTAATACACACGTTCATTCAACAAATGTTTATTGCAGTTTTACAGCATTCAGTCTTTAGGAGCTAGGGGTCAGGAAAGGGAATAAAATATCATTCTTGGGATTTCCCTGTCAGTCCAGTGGTTAAGGCCTCACCTTCCAGTGTAGGGGATGCAGGTTCAGTCCCTGGTCAGAAAGCTAAGATCTCACATGCCTCATGGCCAAAAAACCAAAATAAAGCAGAAGCAGTATCATAACATGTTCAATAAAGACTTTAAAAAAAATATATCTGATTCCTGCCTTCTAAGGGCTTACCATCTGTGTAGCTAAATGCACAATGAATTGAAGGGGAAAAAAAGCTTCAGCAGAGGCAAGCTTGGAAGTTATTGGAAGAGGATGGAACTTGTGAGCACCTGGGTCCACTTGGATCCCTGCTTTCACAGATGAGGAGAGCGGGAGCCCCCAGGGACTTGAAGGCTGGCTGCAATCACTCAGCTCTCTGTGTAGAGAACAGGGCCTGGAGCCCACGCCTCCTGATGCCCAAGCTGGTGTCCCTTCTATTACACTGCCCTGTTGGAAGTGATTTGGAAATGCAAAGCTGAATAAAGAGACTCAAATAATATCTTGCCCTTTGGGGAGGAGGATAGGGGGATGGGCAGGCCATCTCACAGAAGCAAAGCCATGGTCCAGGTGGAAACACGACCAGCAGAAAATTAACTGAACTGCCAGGGTTGTGATGATGTGTATGCTGGCACAAAAATGAAGGCCCCTCTGAGCCACAGGCAGGACAGGTCCACTGGGTCAAGACTTTTATTCACTCTGTGATTTTTAATTAGCAGTCTTGATTTTTCCAAGGATTGCATTAAATCAACAAATTCTTCTTGCATAGTTCTATACTCACTCTACTATTAGACAGTCCAGGTCACTAAAATGTAGGAAAAAAGGGAAATTTGGGATCCTGGTGCTTGATGCAAGATTAGATGAGGGAGAGAGCCATGAAATGCCATTCAGAAATATTTTAAAGATGTTAAATGCACTTTGTTCACTACAATGACCACTATATTTTATTTAATTAAAGAATATTTCGTTCTGCTTGGCATAAAGTATAGCACTAGCTTTTATGGAAGGCTGCTTTTGGTGGTTGTTTTTAAATGAAGTTAATGAAAATCACATACTGTCTGTCTGGCTGAAACAAAATAAAGTCACATCTGGAAACAGCTGCACTAGTAATTAAAAGGCATTTAATGTGACTAATATCAAAAGAGTGGTTTTTTCTCTCCCTAGCATTAAGGATGCAAAATTCAAGCTTCTGAGCTGCTCTATTATAATAGTTTTGAGTCAGTGGGTGTTGAGAAGTCATTCTGATATTTATAAAGAAAAACCCCCAATGAGCCGTAGAAGGGGGAAAAAAAAAGGACAAGAGCTGCACAGTTTGAATTTTGAAAACTGGCGTAAATTTTACAATTTTTTTTCCCTAAGCATAAACTGTTCAGTGTTTCAGTTCAATGAAATAAAGGCCTCTTGTTTGCCATACCAGTCAAGTGACCTCCTGCCTCGCTGTAATTAGTGGTAAACTTCAATATGCAAGCTAAAAGGCCACCTAATTAAAAAGTATAATTAATTTACATAGATCATTCAAAATGCCTAGATTAGATAGCTTATGGAGATGATGTAAAACTCTTTGAGCTGCTTTTATTGGCTTCTTTCCCTGCTGTTCCTCAGTTTCTGAGAATTTTCATGGGAATGAGTTGATCAAAGTGGGAAGGGCTTTGAGGTGATGGTTTTAGCTAATCACTGTTAAACATTTAAAGCTTTGCAATTATTTTTTAATCAATTACCCAAGTGTAAAACAACCAAAAAAAAAAAAATGGCCTTATCTTTCCTCTTGGTGCTGAATGGCCTAATGTTATTAGTGAATATTTATTAAGTGCCCGTTGAGTGCTAGATGCCACTTAAAACACACCGTTATTTTAGAACTCGCCATGATTAGCAACGACTCCTCTCTCTGGGCTAGACAGCACTTTGATTCTTCTCATCACAGTGAGATGGTTGCAGGACCCAAAAGCCAGATACTGGCCGAAGGGTTTCTCTCCACTCACAGTGCACGATGCCAAACAATATTCTATATTATCTACTCAATACAGTGTTGGACTCTAGAGCTTGTGCAGGCCGCTGAGTGACAATCAGGCAGCTGTTTCATTGGTGAAATAGAAGAGTTCTTTCCATGGTGCAAAAAGTGTGGCCCTATAGTGACATCCGATTGTAAATTTCTCTCCTCTTATCTGAGTTGCAAAGGAAGAAGTTTCTCCTCAGTTTATGTATGGAAGCAAAATACCAGAAAATTAATTCAACAGAGCTTCTAAACAAAGACGCTGTAGACAGTGGATCTGTTTAATATAGCCTGTTGTTAGGGAAGAAGTCCTGGCAGCACCTTACCAAAGAACAATAGATAAATCATCACCCTTTTAAAATTTCACCTGCTTCTCCTAAGAGGGAAAGATTGTCATGTCATGTCACTGATGATTTTGGCCTAACTCTACAGAGCTCAGTGCATCTCATAACAAGGGCAAATACCGATTTTCTAGGTTTATAAAAAGCAGAACAACCAGAGATCAAATTGACAACATGCATTGGATCAGAGAGAGAGCATCATCTTTCAGGATTTTAAATAGCTCCACTGGAATTCCGTCACCTCCACTAGTTTTGTAGTAATGTTTCCTAAGGTCCACTTGACTTCACACCCTAGGTTCTCTGGCTCTAGTTGAGTGACCATACTATCGTGGTTATTAAGTCATTGAGACCTTTCTTATATAATTCTTCTGTGTGTTCTTGCAACTTCTTAATCTCTTCAGCTTCTGTTAGATCCTTACTGTTTCTGTCCACTATTATGCCCATCCTTACATGAAATGTCCCCTTGAGCTCTCCAATTTTCTTAAAGAGAGCTCTAGTCTTTCCCATTCTGTTGTTTTCCTCTGTTTCTTTGCATTGTTCATTTAAGAAGGCCTTCTTATCTCTCCTTGCTATTCTCTAAAACTCTGTATTCAGTTGAGTATATCTTTCCTTTCTCCCTTGCCTTTCCCTTCTCTTCTTCCCTCAGCTATTTGTAAAGCCTCCTCCAACAACCATTTTTCTTTCTTGCATTTCTTTTTCTTTGGGATAGTTTTGGTCACTGCCTCTTGAACAGTGTTACAAACCTCAATCCATAGTTCTTCAGGCACTCTACCTCCAGATCCAACCCCTTGAATTCACTCGTCACCTCCACTGTATAATTATCATAAGGGATTTGATTTAGGTCATACCTGAATGGTCTAGTGGTTTTCCCTACTGTCTTCAATTTAATCTGAAGTTTGCAATAAGGAGCTCATGATCCGAGCCACAGTCAGCTCCAAGTCTTGTTTTCATTGACTCTATAGAGCTTCTCCATCTTTGACTGCAAAGAACATAATCTGATTTCCCTGTTGACCATCTGGTGACGTCCGTGTGTAGAATCAGCTCATGGGTTGTTGGAAAAGGGTGTTCGCTATGACCAGTGTGTTCTCTTGACCCAACTCTGTTATTAGCCTTTTCCCTGCTTCATTTTGTACTCCAAGGCCACATTTGCCTGTTTTTCCGGATGTCCCTTGATTTTCTACTTTTGCATTCCAGTCCCCTATGATGAAAAGGACATCTTTTTTTTGGTGTTAGTTCTAGAAGGTCTTGTAGGTCTTCATAAAGCTGTTCAACTTCACCTTCTTTGGATCAGCAGTTGGAGCATAGCGTTAGATTACTATGATGTAATGGTTTGCCTTGGAAGCAAACAGAGATCATTTTGTTGTTTTTGAGATTACACTCAAGCACTGCATTTTGGATTCTTGTTGACTATGAGGGCTATTCATTTCTTCTTAGAGATTCTTGCCCANTTGGAGCATAGCGTTAGATTACTATGATGTAATGGTTTGCCTTGGAAGCAAACAGAGATCATTTTGTTGTTTTTGAGATTACACTCAAGCACTGCATTTTGGATTCTTGTTGACTATGAGGGCTATTCATTTCTTCTTAGAGATTCTTGCCCACAGTAGTAGATATAATGGTCATCTGAATTAAATTTGCCCATTCCTGTCCATTTTAGTTCACTGATTCCTAAGATGTCAATATTCCATATTGCCATCTCCTGCTTGACCACATCCAGTTCACCTTGATTCATGGAGCTAACATTTCAGGTTTCTATGAACTATTGCTCTTTACAGCATTAGGCTTTACTTTCACCACCAGATACATCCATAACTGAGCATCGTTTCTCCTTTGGCCCAGCCTCTCCATTCTTTCTGGAGCTATTAGTAATTGTCCTTCACTCTTTCCCAGTAACTTATTGGGTACCTTCTGACCTTGGGGGGTCATCTTCTAATGACATATTTGTTTGGCTTTTTATACTGCCCATAGGTTCTCCAGGCAAGAATACTGGAGTGGGTTGCCATTCCCTTCTCCAGTGGACCACATTTTGTCATAAGTCTTCACTATGACCTGTCTGTCTTGGGTGGCCCCACACAGCATGGCTTATAGCTTCTTTGAGTTATGCAAGCCCCTTTGTCAGGGCAAAGCTGTGATCCATGAAGGGGACCCCATATCTTAGCATAAATTCCAACTAGATTAAAGACTTCAATTTTAAAAATGAAGAAGCCATGAGAGACCCAGAAGCCAAGAAAAGATTGACAAATCAGACAATACTATAATCAAAAACAAAAGACAAAGTTCAAACAGAAAAAAAAGGTATTTACAATGCATATGTACAAAGTGTTACTTTTCTTTATATATATATATATATTTCAGAAAATNCTTGGATGGCATCATTGACTTAACAAACATGAGCTTGAGCAAACTCTGGGAGAGAGTGAAGGACAGGAAAACCTGGTGTGCTGCAGTCCATGGCTCACAAAGAGTCAGACATGACTTAGCAACTGAACACCACCACATAGTTGATTTACAATGTTGTGTTAGTTTCAGGTATACAGCAAAGTGAATCAGTTATACATATATATTTATTCATTATTTTTCAGATTTTTTTTCTCGTGTAAATTATCATAGAATATTGAGTAGAGTTCCCTGTGCTATATGGTAGGTCCTTGTTGGTTATCTATTTTGGATATAGTGGCTGCTGCTGCTGCTGCTAAGTCGCTTCAGTCATGTCCAACTCTGTTTGACCCCATAGACGGCAACCCACCAGGATGCCCTGTCCCTGGGATTCTCCAGGTAAGAACACTGGAGTGGGTTGCCATTTCCTTCTGCAATGCATGAAAGTGAAAAGTGAAAGTGAAGTCGCTCAGTTGTGTCTGACTCTTAGCGACCCCGTGGACTGCAGCCCACCAGGCTCCTCCGTCCATGGGATTCTCCAGGGGAGAGTACCGGAGCAGGTCGCCGTTACCTTCTCCGTGTATAGTGGCGTGTGTATGTTAATCCCAAACTCTGGATTTATCCCTCCCCCCAGTGTTTCTCCTTTGGTAACTATTAGTTTGTTTTTGATGCTTGTAATTCTGTTTTGTAAATAAGTTTGTCTGTATTATTTTTTAAAGTTCGATTCCACGTAGGAGTGATGTCATGTGATATCTGTCTCTGTCTGGCTCACCACTCGGTCTGACAATCTCTCGGTCCATCCATGTTGCTGCAGATGGCCCTGTTCCATTCATTTTTGCGGCTGAGCAATATTCTATTGCATATATAACACATCGTCTTTATCCACTCCTCTGCTCATGGACATCTAGGTTGATTCCATGTCTCGGCTGTTGTAAATAGTGCTGCAGTGAACACTGGGGCACCTGTACCTTTTCAAATGATGGTTTTCTCTGGGTATGTGCCTACAAGTGGGATTGTTAGGTCATATGGCAGTTCCATTTTAGTTCCTCACTGCCTGTATGTAATTCATCTCTTCAGTATCTGTTTTTATCCCTGTATTTCCTTTGCATGAATGAGTGTATTAGATTGCCTTCTTTCTCCCATGAAGGGCAACGTGCTGTAGGAACTCTCTTGCACTTTGCGTTTTTCACTTCACTGCATATCCTGGAAATCACTCCAGGTCAGCTCACGATCTTCCTCCTCCACTGTGTGGAGGTAGCAGAGTTGATTCAACCCCTCTCTTATTTATAAACTTCTAGGCAGTTTCCAGTATTTTGCAATAACAAACAACATTACAATGAAGGATTTTGTGTGGATCTGTTTCACATGTTGCAGGTGTGTCTTCAGGATGGATTCCAGAAGTGGGATTGCTGCGCTGACAGGTAAGTGCATACATAGCTCTCTTGGGTATTGCCACATTTTCCTGCAAGGGAAGTACTAATTTGCATGAGTGCAAATGCAAAAGTGCATGAGAGCACCTGTTTCCCATAGTCTCACCAAGAATACGTGGTTGTATTTTAATTTTTATTCGGGGGAACGTGGTATATCAGTATTGCTTTAAATTGCATTTCTCTACAATGAATGAATTTGGACAGCGTTTGCATACTTGAGGACTTTATGTGTGTGAATTGTCCATTCACGTGTTTCCCCATTTTTCTCATTGCTTGCAGGAGTAGGGAATGGAGCCAGGTGGCAGGGAGGGCGCTGGGGTCTGCTATGTTTCCCAGACTTTCACTTGTCCTTCACTTTGCCCCCAAAATCAAACAAACCGAGATACGAGAGTAGCCCCAAATGGAATAACCCCCACCAACAATGAGCCAAGCCACACTGCACATGAATAGTCCAGCTCCCCTGCAGGATATGGGGAAGGAACTAACCTAAGTGACTTTGGAAATCAAGTGTCTTGACTAGACGCCGTAATGTCACATGGGAAAGGTCCAGTCAGGAAACGAATCTCTTGAAGGGGAATGGGTCAGCAGGCAATCCTGAAACTCTTCAGCCATGAGAACGGAACTAATAATCATTATATTGCAGATTACAAGAGCTAGTTTTCTCACTGTTGGAGAAAGGAGTTACAAAGAAGGAGAAGAGGAAAGCTACAATGATCCTGTGATCTGTATGAACTCATGGTTTGTACTGTGTATGATGAGACAGGGAGACCGGGATCATGGATGTGTGTGCATGTGCTTAGCACACGTAAAACACACGTGTTTCCCCGCTCTGCCCACTGAGTGGGCCTGGAAGCAAGGATGCCCCAGGGCCAGTGAGCTCCCCTAGTGTCTAATCTTGGTTTCTAGGCACCATCCTCCAATAAAGATTCCTGGGAGAAGTGGTCTCAGGACTGGAGCAGGGAAAACACAAGCTGTGCTTGGACTGGCCATCTTGTGGTGTCAGGACGTTAGGAAGTGATGAAAATGATGGAACACTTTATGCAATCAAAGAAATAATGGTAGTATTGGATCACAATACATAGATTACAACATCTGCCCATGAGTCCATACTGATTAAACAATCAATTTAATAAACAAATGGAGAAAAGGGAAAGTTCTTCCTTACGGTCAAATTCCTATTTATTAACATAAAAGAAAGTGTTCATTTAGCAAACATCACACTATTCATTGCTGTGGACAAGATCTCCCGATGGATGCTAAGATTAACGGGTGAACGTTCGAGAAGAAACAAAATTTGCATGGCCTCAAAGTACCTTCCTCAAGACATGTATTAATTAGAAAGGAAACATGGGAGCTTGACAGTGGAGCAGCCTGGCAGACAGCGCCTTAAACAAGTGACTAAAGTCAACATCGCCAGTGAAGAGACACAGGCATCATGAACTCCTGATACGCAGCAGCGGGCAGCGCACAGCATCACCTCCATGGGATTTTCACCCAAAATGGACAACCTCAATCCAGTCCTGACAAAACCACCACACAGACCCAGACTGAGGGACCTTTTACAAAAAAGCTTATCAATACTCTTTGGAAGTGCCAGGACCATGAACGACAAGGGAAGACGGAGGACCTGTTAACAGACTGGAGAGGACAAAGGAGCCAGGGAAACGGAGGGATGTGGGCCCGGGGTGGGATGCTGGGGCCTGCCAACACCCGAGGAAGGGCTGAGCTTATTTAGTAGCTGTGTTTGTTGCTTGCGTTTGCTCACTACACTCTGGTCATGCAAGACGTGAGCGTGAGGGCAAGCTGGGTGACAGATGCATGGAAACTGCACTGTTTTTATAGCTTCTCTGTGAGTCTGAATTCAGTTCAAAAGTACAGAGTAAGACCCTGTGTCCTGGCTGAGACTGCCTGGGCCTGAACCCCGCCCTGTCACTTCTCGCAGTGCACCGGGGTCCCAGGCCTGCCCACGTGGACAGGGTCTCCACGAGAGAGTCCTCAGGAACCTCTAAGGACCGTGCCCAGGGGCGGCCCTGTTTTCTCGGGCCTGCGAGGAAATCAAGCTGCCAGGCTGCACAAAAAAAATTTTTTAAAATTTCTTTTAGAAAAGTACAGCAAGAACTGCAGACAAATCTGTAGCAGCACATAAGGGTCCAAGTGGTGCTTTTTTGTTTTTGAAATGAAATGCTGAGAGACTGGTAGCCCACACAGAGGAAAAAGGACAGGGTTTTCCAGGCAATTGAAAAAACTCAGCCAATAGCAACACACGCTGGTGCTCATCTCTAGAGGGAGGGTCGCACGCATGGAACACTTACCTGTCTGGAGGGCTTCCGGGTGCTAGCCCACCGTTTCCAGCCAGCCAGGGAGGGCGGGTCATGGCGCCACCTCACCGATGCTTCCTCCAGGGCCCAGGCACCCCCCTCCCTCTGGCCTGGAACCCCTTGGAAGGCCCTCCCTGCCACCGTCTGCCTGAAACCCCCCTCCTTTTCTGGCTCTCCTTGTCTGCCGCCCACCTGTGTCGTCCCCCACTCCGTGGATCTGAGCCCTCGCCCGGCCAGGGGAGCAAGCCTGCCCCCCACCCCCGTCATCAGGACGTGGGTGCTGCACGGGACCTGGATTGTGGTCTGCCTCTGAGGCCATCCAACTCCCCCCAACCCCAGGGACTGGCGGAGAGGGAAGAGATAATGGGAGGGATGCCAAGCGCGGCCCCATGTCTTGGACGCTCCTTGTGCGTCAAGCACGGCCCTTCGCGGCTCCGGGGCCACCTGGCTTGATGACCTAGGAAGCTGAGGCCCAGCGAGGTTAGTGTGCCTACATGCATGACCCTGCATATGTGAGTGTGAGTGTGTGAGTGTGCGTGCATGCGCACGTGTGACTGGGACCTGGGCAGCCCAGCTGCAGCTCTCCCCCCACAACACGATGAGCTGTGATGACCACCTTTGTCCAGACAAGGAGCTGGACCCAGAGAGGCCTGGGACACGCCCCACCCCTCACCCACCCCACGGGCACAGCCAGGGGGAGGCTGACCAGGGCTGCCCGCTGAGCCCACTGCCCTGGCCTCGGAGTCTCTGGCAGCTTAGGAGGGGCCTTCTGACCTCAAATGACCAAGAAGCCTCTTGCAACAAAGACAGAGACCCTCTTCCTGCAGGACGTCGCTCCAATGGCACCTCCACAAAATCGGGAAACCCTTTCTGCCGCCTCCCCCTGTGGCCTCCTTGTGTGCGTGCCACGTGCGTGCCAAGCCACTCAGTCGCGTCCGACTCTCTGTGACCCTGTGGCCTGGAGCCCACCAGGCTCCTCTGCCCATGGCGTTTCTCAGGCAAGAACACTGAAGTGGGTTGCCATGCCCTCCTCCAGGGGATCTTCCCAACCCAGGGATCCAATCTGCATCTCTGACATTTCCTGCGTTGGCGGGCGGGCTCTTCACCACTAGCACCACCTGGGAAGACCCCGAGGGTCTTTAATGATCTGTTTCTATGTCCACCTTCACCACGAAAGTGTGACCTCCTCGATGTCAACGGCTCCTCAAATGCAGCTTTCAGTTCAGTCGCGCAGTTGTGTCTGACTCTGCAGCACGCCAGGCCTCCCTGTCCATCACCACCTCCCGGAGTTTACTCAGACTCACGTCCATTGAATCGGTGATGCCATCCAACCATCTCATTCAGCCTTCAGACGTTCCTTTTTCTAAACCCTGCTGCTGCTAAGTCACCTCAGTCGTGTCCGACTCTGTGTGACCCCATAGACGGCAGCACACCAGGCTCCCCCGTCCCTGGGATTCTCCAGTCAAGAACACTGGAGTGGGTTGCCATTTCCTTCTCCAATGCATGGAAGTGAAAAGTGAAAGTGAAGTCGCTCAGTCGTGTCCGACTCTTAGCGACCCCATGGACTGCAGCCCGTGGGCCTGTGTAACCCAGTGCCACCCGTGGGAACACTCATTTCTTTACCCATGGAGACATAAAGATAGTATCAATATAATGGGCCTCACAGTACTTCCCTGAGCCCTTGAGACTCAAAACCCCTTCTACTTTCTCCACCAAATTACCAGGGTCCTTCCATCCCCAAGGCCGTGAAGGGTGGTAATGAACCTTGACACCTGGGAAAAAGGTGGGTTACCCCCATTTTCTAGATGAGGAAAACTGAGGCCCCAGAGGCCAAACTGACTCCCTCGCACATACCCGGAGAGGACACTGCGACCTGAACTCAGCTTCAGGACTCTTGGTCCCGGCCTCTTCCCACCACTCGGTGACCAGCTTGCAGCACCGCTCCGGGGGTTGTGTGTTTCCTCTGAGACTTGGAGGCTCTCCTGCAGGGACGAAGCATCTCACCTCTCTTTTCTCTTCTTTAAAAACAAACTAAGCTATTTTTCACCACCCACACGCTGCATCCAGCTATATTAAAACACTCCCTTCTTTGACTATATTCTATTATGCGGTATTACTTTTCCACCAGCTATTTATCTTGCAAAAAGAAACCCGGAAGCAGCTTCATCTCCATCACAGTAAAGAGGCTCAGCCTTTATTAGCCTAAATGCTTCCGAGGGACTGAGATGGATGGTGTGCCCGGGTACCTCGAGGACCAGTGAAGGCACCTCCAACAATGGGACAGGCGCGTGGATGTTCCAAGAAATAAACAGGCCCATAGAGCATCGACTGGGCATTTCTCGGCTTTCAATGAGCCGCTCAGTAGAGGACAAATGGGTGGGCCATCTTCAGACCCTCCCATCCAGGGGTGACTTGCAATCCCATCTTACCTTCCCTGTGGCCTGAGACAGGCAGGTACAGGGGCATGTGCATCTCATGGATGAGGGAACCAGGTCAGAGAGAAGAGCTGGGAGAGGAACACAGGACCTAAGCTCCGGCCAAGTTCGGTTCCTAGCTTTCGGGGCTCCTGGGCCATGTGGGTCCCCTTTCAGGAAGGGAGGAGAGGGCCTGGAACTCCCGGGGGGCTTCTGTTCGGGAGGGAGAATCCTATAACACACCAGGACACAGCTAAGATGGTGCCAGAGGCTGGCAAGGACCTAAAAGAAAAGAAAGCAGGTGGGCAGGTGGCCGGAAAGGGAAGGTCCTTTGCTCAGTGAGGGGGGTTGAGGAAGGTCTCCCGGAAGATGCGGCCCACAAGGAGCTGCAGCGAGTTCCCCAGGGAGGGAAGGGACTGGGAAGCTGTGTGGTTTAAGGCACAGAAAGGCCATCTTGGCCAGGGCAGGGGCGTCCCCACAGCTTCGGGAAGGGGTGCAGAGGGAGGTGCTGGAGGAGGGAGGGGGTGCAGAGAGGGCGAGCTGGACTTGCTGATGGGAGAGGTGATGAAGGTCAGGGTGNACTGGGAAGCTGTGTGGTTTAAGGCACAGAAAGGCCATCTTGGCCAGGGCAGGGGCGTCCCCACAGCTTTGGGAAGGGGTGCAGAGGGAGGTGCTGGAGGAGGGAGGGGGTGCAGAGAGGGTGAGCTGGACTTGCTGATGGGAGGGGTGATGAAGGTCAGGGTGTGGCTGTGGCCGTGGGCCTGAGACGAGATGGACAGTGAGACCACGGGGAGCAGGAGGCCACAGCTCTGGGCAGCTGAGACCTTGTCCCCCGGGGGCTGCAGGGGTCCAGGCTGGGGTGGGGCTATAGGCATTCCAAGCACGGTTCATTCTTTGTTCACCAAGGACATCGTTCATGGCTCGGCCAAGGGCAAGGGACTCCCCCACCCGCCCCAGGAAGGAAGCCCCTTCTCTTACCAGGAGGTGGAACGCTGCCAACAGAGCTGGTCACCCCAGCTTTATTGAAAATACTCAGTAATTTCTGATAATGACCAGCTAGAACTGAGAACAAGCTCTCCTGAAAGGTCATTTCTCCAAGAGAAGAAAATTACTCCTTTTCCTGGAGGCTGTCATCTTTCGCTTTAATTAATATCAAACGTGTGCATGCTTGGCAGTGACTTCAAACATTTGAGTGGACTTCCTGTGACATTTCTAATACAAAAAAAAAAATGTAAGTCCTCCAGGACTAACTGAGGTGTTCATCAGAGACTTCCGGGTTGCTAGGATCCTGGCATGGCCAGCGGGCCAGTGAGGACCATCTCCACCCTCCCCATCCCACCGCCCCAGGGGCCTGCATCACCACGGCAAGGACTTCCCGGTGCGTGTGCTGCTCTCTCCATCTATTCTCTGGGCAACGATACGAAAGGATAGAATTGCCTGCGTTCACATAATAGCTGCCTGGGCAAGTGCACTAACCCCTGCCTCAACTTCTCCATCCATGAAATGGGGCAGTAGTACCCCTTTTGCACATGGTTGTTTCCTGGATTACACCGAATTCTCTCTGTGGGCTGCTGAGCACAGAGCCGAGACTGTGACTGGAGCTGGAGTGACGCATCACTCATGCTCGTCCCCACGCACCCCGCTGTGTAGCTGTCAGGATGGCCGGGACGGATGAGCCGAGGCTGCTGGTTTTGATCTTCAAATCCAGGGCGGCTACTGGCCTCTTGTTCCTTCCTGGGGGTCCCCCGGCATCTGCCCCACTGTGCCGTGGTTCTCAATGTGCCTGCGATCCTCACCAGACTGAAGGCAACTCACGCCTGATGTATCCTGGCCCACGGGCATCCAACTCCAGGGCTGGCCAATCACAGGGCCCCAGGAAACAGGAGTCAGCATGAACCAGAACTCTGAGGGGTAGGAAGGGTGTGGTCCAGGGGTCCAGGTGAGGATGCCAGACCCCCTGACCGAGAATGGGACTCCAGTTTCTCTACATAGCTGCAACTGACTATCCAGTCCAATTCCTTTATTATTATATCCGTTTTGCTAACAAGAATATTGAAGTCTGCCCAAATCACAAAGCCAACCTATTCCTTAAGGAATCGAGAGATGAACATAGACCTAGGCCCTTCTCTGATAAGCAGGTTGCCTTTGTGATCCTCAAACTCCCCCTTTGAAGATCATCGATAGGCACTTCCCTGGTGCTCCAGTGATTAGGATTTCATCTTCCAAGGCAGGGGTGCAGGTCCAATCCCTGGTCGGGGAGCTAGGATCCCACACCCCTTGTGGCCAAAACACCAAAACATAGACAAAGAACAAAAACAACTGTAGTAAATTCAATAAAGACCTTAAACATGGTCCATATTTTAAAAGTTGTAGAAAGGACCATCTGTATAGTGCCTACCATGTGCTGGCACTTCCTTGGTGATTGAGACAGACCCAGCCCCCCTGCTGGTACCCATGGTGCAATGATGACTCCCATCAACTACATCCACGAAGGCTCAGGTAGAGCAAGGCTGCTGTAGAAACCTTTCTTTTCCTGAACACTATCTGAAGATGCCAACACATGTACTATCAACACTGAAACCCCTCACCTCTGCCAAAAAGCAGCAAATCAAAGCAAAAAACCGTAGTGTGCATTTCCTGCAAGCAAGGACATTTTNCTCAAGAGTCTTGTCCAACACCACAGTTCAAAAACACCAATTCTTCGGCATTCAGCTTTCTTCACAGTGCAACTTTCACATCCATACATGACCACTGGAAAAACCATAGCCTTGACTAGATGGACCTTTGTTGGCAAAGTAATGTCTCTGCCTTAGACAACCACAAATATTTAGATGAAAATGGAAACGTTCAGTCAAATATCTATATTTACATCTACATGATGACAGAGTAAAATTTCCATTTGCCATGTAACATTTTTGCTGTAACAGTGTGGATGCTGCAGAAACATCTTCTTAAAGTTATTCATTTCTTTGCATAGAAGAGATTCTGTCTCTTATACACATCTTATCTGAGGTTATTGATATTTCTCCTGTAATTTCATTGTACTTACATTTAAATTTCAACATTAAATACATATATAAGTATATTCTAACCTTATGTCCCAATTTTTGAAATGGAAAGATAATTGGATTGATGGCTTTAAGGATGTAATATATTAGACAGTGCAGAATATACTAAACAATTAGAGAATCTAGGGGGTGGTAAAAATCTGTCTATATACATGTACATATTTAGTGACATTAGTAAACACTATCAGGTCAAGAAGACATCTACAACTTTGGGTTGCACTTAGAGGAAAAAAACATTCAGGACTGAACTGAGAGGTCCTTGATTGTTGACAAAATCTCTCTTTGATTTTACACTTTAGACAAACTAAGGACTCTGTCAGTATATTGAAACCCCTGAATTGTACAAAATCCCTATTTCTCAGGAGAGACAGTAACAACAAGGTAGATTAAGGAGTTGGTTAATGCCAATTAGGACTGTGGGGGCTGGCCACAAAGTGAGCCTGGCTGCTGCAGGCGGAAAATGCAGTTAGATGATGTAGCTCAAGTCTAGTATCTGTAAATTTGAATAGCAGGCTAGAAACCCAGCCTGGAGACAGAATTGTTTAGTGTATTCCTTGAAAATAATTGTTTTCCAAACAAGTTACTAGGAGGCTTTCCTGCAACAGAGCATAAGACTTGTCAGTCTTAAGCAGGTACTGCATCTTCATTATCTATATATCTCCATTTCCTGGTAAAATAACATGCACAAAGTAGTTTTTTAATTTATTTTTTAATTGGAGGATAATTGCTTTACAATGTTGTGTTAGTTTCTGCTGTACAAAAACATGAATCAATCATAAGTATATATGTATTCTCTCCCTCTTGAGCCTCTCTCCCTGCTCATCCCACCTCTCTAGGCCACCACAGAGCACTGAGCTGAGCTTCCTGTGTTGTACAGTAACTTCTCACTAGCTGTCTATTTTACACATGGTAGTCTAGTAGTTTTCAATAAACAGTTTTTGAACAAGTAAGAGATGAATGTTTGGAAGGAGAATGTATGTCTCTGACCTGCAGCAGGCTTTACTTTGGGGTCCTGGGTCATTCCCAGTGAAGAGGCCATGGAGCTTTAGAACATGTGGTATAGGGAGCCAGAGGGTTTCTAGCTATGTCCATAAAGAGTTAGCTTCTATATAATCTACACAAATTTATGGAATTACTTGCATTAAAACTAGATTAAATAGAGCTTCAGAGTCTAATAGCCACTGCAGTACACCCTGCAGCATAATCAATATCAGTAAAACAAAGACATTAGGAAAATGAGATTGCTGAAAAATGAAAGGAGAAAGGAATCTGGGTGCTATAGAGACCAAACAGTAGTCACAGCTGTTGACTCTAGGGGACAACAGAAAAAGAAGGGGATAAAAAGAGCAATAAAAGACCATTCAAAGCACACCTGTTACAGTAGGAGACAGGCCTTGAACAGTATCCGGTTACATGCCTAGGACAATTTGCCTCTTATTTATTTTAAACTCTGAGCAATCTAGGGATAAAATTGGACTAAGATGGGTCATTGTTCTAACATTTCCTATTGGCAATATCCTTTCTGTATTACTGAACAAAGAAACATATATATATATAGTTAAACACAAAGCAAAAACAATTTATCTTATTAAATTCATATATAAAATGTAAATAATATAAGAAAAAGAAAATTATTGAGCCGCTGAGCATTTAACTCCAATATAATCTCACTGTTAAACTTTTCTGAAGTCCCATCTTGCTACTAAATATAATTTTGGAAAATCTTATCATCCAGATGTTATTACTTAAATAATTATTTCATCTTTGGCCTCACAGATGGCTTAACTCCACAGGAATCTAGTTTGATCATTTAAGTACCATTTTTTAAATATTCCTGAAAATAAGTGGATAGTTTAATAAAATAGATAATGTGTATCAGTTCAGTTCAGTACAGTCTCTCAGTCATGTCCAACTCTTTGCGACACCATGAATTGCAGCACACCAGGCCTCCCTGTCCATCACCAACTCCCAGAGCTCACCCAAACTCATGTGCATCGAGTCGGTGATGCCATCCAGCCATCTCATCCTCTGTCGTCCCCTTCTCCTCCTACCCCCAATCCCTCCCAGCATCAGATTCTTTTCCAATGAGTCAACTCTTTGCATGAGGTGGCCAAAGTACTGGAGTTTCA